>CM077034.1:53101960-53446167 GCA_039090855.1 Macrothele yani | reverse complement strand
TGTTTCCTGAAGCCCTGGTGATTTCTGTGTGCTATATCCATACACGGCCAAATAAACGCCGTCCTCAATATGAGTAATTATCGGCTTGCGTTGACTCCCGTAATTAAGAAGATTTTTTAATTTCCCGTGTCAGAACTACTTATCATTTATATAAAATTCGTTATCTTCGTTGTTGGAGACAGAAGCTAGGGAGGTGTTCGTTTTCCATGAAAGACAATTAAATTTTGAAGACCATTGATTCATAAAAATGTATAAACAACTACGACCCTCTGCCAAAAACCGCATTTATTTATGCTTCTCACAAACAAATTAAAACTCGTTTCTTCGTAGGCATTCCTTTCTGAATAATTCCGAAATATAATATTTGAATAGATATTCAGGCAAAAATATGTTTAATTAATAAACCAAAAAAACGTCTTTAACATTATAATAAACGTTAAAGTTACAAACATTTTAGCGTACAGAAACTAAATAAATAATCAAATTCTGTGTTAGATAATTAATATTTTTGGCTGATTATATTTAAGCTTATTTAATGATGTATGCAATTTTTTTAAGACAGCTCTTATAACCAAAGGACGATTTTCTTTCCTTTCAGTTTATTAATTACAAAATAAATTACAATCATATCGCTGAAATCTCTTTGTTTATGTCTTCTTCTAGATGTGTTCTTTACGTTATGCCTTAGCCTAGGCTATAATTAGCAAATTGTTGGGCAATTGATTTTATACCTAAAGTTAAAGACTTACGCTCTTGATGTAGATATTGTTTTCAGAAGAATAATAGAGGCATCGAATGCTAAAGGGAACGTTTTTAAACACATTGTATTGAATAGTTTCAAGTTTTTGTCTTGCTTATATCCTATTTTGAATTTTCAGTGACCTTGTAAGAATATTTTATCAAGGGATCTGTTGAGTTATTAAATGTCTTGCGATACCTAACATTTTCAGTTCGCATTGTGGTAGGCCATTCAAAATATTCATTTCATTCTGCCTGTTTAAAGTTCCTACTACTACGTGTCCTAATAACTAATCTCTGTTTCACTACGTGGGAATTGCTGCCATCCTATCACCAATCCCTACTCCTGTGGAATTCAATTCACCACGAGAACATATCCGTGTTTTTGTTTTAACAGTACTGAACCACACTTCTTAGAGTGTTAGGGGATGGTGAAGAGACTTCTCAGGTCTCCGCAGAGCCAGAATATTTAGTGTGTTATGGATACAACTTATTTGTTTAAGGAAACGTTTAATTTTGGTTGTAATCTTTCAATTTATCTTTATTTTGTTCAAGATTCGGAGCAAGGTGAAATTATTATGAATATACCCCGTCTATGTATTTTTCCTTGTTCAGTTATACCAGAATATATCGTAACGTAAATTTCCGTGATATGTGTTTTATTGCATAGGTTTCGTAAACCGATATGAAACAGTTTTGCTAAGAATTCCGGTTGTTAGATCTTTCCAAAGACATTGCTTTTTCCCCATGCGAGACATGGCAAAAGATCTTCTGAATTTCATGGGGTAATTCCGAAAATATTATTTCGAGAAACTTATATCCACATGTCTTTTGTCAAACCAATGTGTTGATACGCGTGTAAGAAACGGGATATATATGAATTCAGGGAATGCCTGAGCACTCAGTTTCAGCAATGGAAGGCTTGACAGAAAGGTATTGTTAACTTTGTTCATTTGATTGACACTTCATCTTTTTTCTCCTCGTTTTATTGACACATGATGTTAGTTCTGCTCGTTTTCGCAAGAGCAAAATAAATATCACAACACATCACATATGTTGGTTTGCTATCAGTTTTAAAATAGCGTCCATATTTTTTTCCAAGTGTCAATTTGAGATTTCTCACGAGCAGGTCTCGCTTCTATGAGTGTGTTTGCGGCAAACTTTTATCATTACTGGTTTTTGAAAAAAGAACACTGTACATCTTGACAGTTAATGGGATCACTCAAATTTAGAAACGGCTATTTCCAGTGTTTCTCGGGCGTATCTTTTGTGTCGTGCGCTAGTAAGTTTTTCTTGTAAATACCTTTCTTTAATGTGCTGTAAGATACAGAATTGAAAGAGATGGTTGCGAGTGGCCGAGTGGTCAACGTTTGCGACTGCCACGGAAAGACCTCAGATTCGATCCCAGGCAGGTACAAACGCTCGAACCACTAAATATCCGCCGTGCGTTGGATGGGCACGTTAAGCCGCTAGACGCCGGGTACTATCCCACCCCCAGTAATAAATAATTATAAGACATCATAATAATATTCAAATTGGAACTAAAGAACAGATTCTCTGCTCTAGAAGGTCTAGCGTCGGAAGAAGTGGACAACTGTGAAGTTAACAGAAAACTAACCAAAGCTCTCATGGAAACAGCAACAAATATAGCTGGTACTAAGAACAAGTTGCATATTAACAAATTATTAGGAAAAACCAAAATTTTGATGCAAAAGAGAAGAGAGATGAGGACAACTAAAGGAGATGTGACTTACAAAATGGAATATATAGATATATGCAAGACAGTGCGAAAAAGTATCACTGAAGACGTAAGGAAATTCAACTGTGAACTAGTGAGGAAAGCAATTGAAAATAACCAAAGCCTGAAGAGAGCAAAGGGACATCTGAGTAAGGAAAGAAAACAGATTATGGCTCTGAGAAAAGAAGATGGTTTAGTAAAAAGAAATAGAAGCGAAAGTTTGAGAAGAGTGAAATATTTCTGCTTAAACCTGTATGAAAGGGATGATACATTTACTACAGACATTACTAAAGGTACCAGTATCAGAGTTTTTCTAGTCGTCCCAGCTGAAGTTGCACATGGAATCAAGGAGACGAATCGTGAAAAGCTCCATGAGAAGATGGAATTACCGTAGTCATCATGCAAGGAGCAAGTGGAAAAATTGAAACAATATTCTCCTAAATTTTACTCTGTTTCTTAACGAAGGGAAGATTCCGGAGGATTGGAATAATGCTACAATGATACTGCTGCATAAAAAGGCGACATTCAGAGGGTCAGGAACTACAGACCTATCAGCCTCCTACCAGTGGTTTATAATATCTTCACTAAAGTTTTTTCACACCGCTTGAAGGTGACACTGGACATGGGTCAATCGAGAGAACAAGCTGGATTCAGGAGTGGCTACAGCATTATAGATCATATCCACGTACTGAGAAAACAAATTGAAAAACGAGGGAATATGTATAACGAAGTACATTTCTCCGTCATTTTCGGTCTACGCCGGGATTCGAACCCGAGGACGCTTATTCCGGAACAAGCAGCTCTACCAACTGAGCTACGCAGACATGTATTCTGATTCCTATCTGCCTTTATGTCATGTGCGTCCTGCTGGCAGGTACGTCACATCTCCCCCCCGAAAGAGGGCCGGGGGCATGGCCCACGGATCAGCCGTGACCATGAATCGTTGCAGGCAGACAACCACTGAAGAACGTGCACTTGAGAACTCCCAGTCAATCTGGTGTGTGGAATGCAACATCACACATTTTTTTATTTTTCGAAGCGCTGGAGGAGGGATTCTCTTATTTTTCCTATCTCGCGGTGTGGAAATAACATCACACCATTGCGAGATTTTGAACGGTCGGGTCATCCGGATAGTTCGGGAGCCATTATAACGAAGTAAATTTCTCCGTCATTTTCGGTCTACGCCGGGATTCGAACCCGAGGACGCTTATTCCGGAACAAGCAGCTCTACCAACTGAGCTACGCAGACATGTATTCTGATTCCTATCTGCCTTTATGTCATGTGCGTCCTGCTGGCAGGTACGTCACATATGAACTTCCGTTATGCATTGTATTTATCAATTATGAAAAGGCCTTTGATTCTGTGAAACCATCAGCATTTACAATGGCTTTGAAATTCTACGGTATTGAAGATACATGCATTAATATTATTAATAACATCTATGAAAATGCAAAAACAAAGAGTCGGCTATTTGAGAATACAGCGCCCTTAAAAATTGGAAACGGAGCAAGACAGGGTGACAATATACACTGGCGGAAAGTGAAAAAAGAACACCAAGAAGAAGACATCTGATACCAACGAAATTTATACGGTATAATAACGGAATACAGAGGATAACGTGATCAAAACATTATGGCAAAATACAGCTGTATTTGCTGGTAAACTGAAAAATAACATTTCCATGTAAAATGGTTAGTACGAGGTTGAACCGCCATGAACTGCGTCACACTGTGTCATTCTGGCATGGAGTCCAGTACAGATGTTGGATGTAAGTTTGGGGTATTGAGTTCCAAGAATCCTCAACCTGGACGCGCAAATCGGGTATGGTCGTGGCTGGCCGTGGAGACCGCATAGTCGTTTTTCCATAAAATCCCACACGTGCTCAATGGGGGAAATATCCGGTGAACGTGCAGGCCATGGAAGTTGTCTTACACCCCGTAGTGCATGTGGCGTTGCACGTGCCGTGTGTGGGCGTGCGTTATTTTGCTGGAAAAAACCACGATGGACCGACCTCACAAATGGCACAAAAACAGACTGAATGATGTTGTTGATGTAGGAGGTGCTATTTAACGTACCCGGTGTAGGCTCTGTGTGTCGCTGCCGGATGCAAGAAGGGTGGTGACACTCCCTGTGCGTCTGCGAACACGCATATGGCCATCGGAGGCTCCCAAGCAGAATCTGCTTTCATCACTGAACACGACAGATCGCCATTCCGTTCTCCTGTGCAGACGTTGGCGACACCACTGCAGCCGATCCTGACGGTGGGCTGGAGTTAGAGGTACACATGTCAGAGGCACAAGTGCATGTAGTCATGAATCCAGTACACGGTTGCGGATTGTTCGCACAGTCACCTCAGGTGCAACGGCAGCTCGGATTTGCGTCGCAGTGGATGTTCTGCTTGACAACGCCGCTCTTCTTATGCGTCGATCGGTTCGCTCATCAGTAGGTCTGTGACTCCCGGTTTCACGTCTTCTCGTGTGGGAATGTTCCTCGGACCATTTACGCCACCATTGTACCACCACCGATACTTCCCGTCCAATTCGCTCCGCCATACGACGATACGACCACCCGGCCTCGCGGAGTCCGACTAGACGATCTCGCTCAAAGTCCGATAACTCCTGAAATCATACACGTCTTCCATGTCCAGGCATTTCAGCTTCTTCAGGGTCTTCGCACGTGTCCGTACGCCGACGACTGATTACATTCACTTCGCCGTACTCCTTAAATACCACCGACGATAATTTGCATATGATGCCGTGCTGTGGCGTAAGCGCTCACCGGTTGGTCCCGAAATTAACATCACACCTACGTAAGCTCGACCCTATTAACATATATAAATTTCATGATCGTCCGTAAAATTCCTTCTTGGTGTTCTTTTTTTACTTTCCGGCAGTGTATCTCCCAAATTTCGTAATGCCACTTTGGAAAATATTTTTCAATCACTGAACTGGGAAAACAAAGGGATAAATATTAATGGAACTGATCTTCGTTTTGCTGAAGACGTTGTCATTTTCGCCACTACCCCATCACAGCTGCAGAGTATGATCCTGGAACTTTTTGACAAGAGTAAAGAATTGGGATTAAAAATGAACATTTTAAAAGACAAAAATCATGTACAGAAATAAAAAAAAGGACCCACCACCACTTTACTTTGGAACCGTTTGCCGCATATAAACGATTAAGGTATCGTTGGAAAGAACTCGAAAGGAACTATCATACGTTGCAAAAAGACGAAATGCTAATTATGCTAATTAACATACTAATCAGCTCTCTATCTCCGAATTTTTCCATATAAGAGGCATGTTATTTTACGCGCATTTTATTCAGCACACATAGTAAAATAAATACTTGAAAGTTTTATTTATATTCTGCTCCAAGTAATTCGGATTATTAGCATAGTTATATTATTTGGAGAGAAAAAAAAACGTTATCGGTTCAAGTAGGGATTCAACAATCAATATTCGCAACCGCTCGCATTTTCCCAGTGTTTGTTCGCCGTACATCAGATGTCTCCATAGGCAGCTCATGAAATTTATGAAAAACAAGAGCTACAGCCAGTTGTATAATAATATTTCAGACATTGTTCTGTAAAATCGTTTGAAAGCAAACCTTTGTAGTGGTTCCTGTCGTTTAAAACCTCTCGCAAAAGTCATAGTGGCCCTAAAGCGCACATCGTTTCATGTATACTGAAAAAAAAAATCAGGCAGATGGCAACAATTACGTTCTTCTGTTCTTGCTCTTGCCAGATAGCAGAAAAGTGTTAAAATAATAAAAGCATCTTCGGAATTTCAGAACTCTGCAGTTGCAAATGTAAAAATGGTCGTTCATGCCAGAACCACAAAAATATGCTTTGGTGGTTCTGTCATTACCATGGCAGCGTTCAAAAGGAAAGAAAATTTCATTTTCTCTTTCTTCTTAATTTAAGAAAAAAAAAGGATTTATATTTTGTAAAATATGTAATTTGATGTGAAATGGTGAAAAAAGTACAGCTTTGCAAGGCATTTTAAAGATTATTACAGTAAAATTTACCTGCAAGTACAGAGATGTAAACACAGGCTACGGCAAAGTTACACACAGTACCGCTGCTTCGTCGAAACGATATTCGTCTCGTGCTGCGGCGGCCATTTTATGGATGGAATACAACTGTACAGATTAAGTTTTGTATCTTACAACAATATGAATTGTTCTGGAAGAGTTCTTAATTTATTATTAATGACAGTAGAAGGAGAGCCGGAACTCAGATTTTAAGTTGATTACAAACTAAATAAATAAATAAATAAATAAATAAATAAATAAATACGGATCTTCGTTTCGGCCGATCGGCAAAATCACAAAATAGCTGCCGCAATAAGATTAACATCGCTTCAGAGGAGCGTCGGGCGACATTTGCGGCGGTAGTTTGAGGTAGGCACGCCGCTGCAAGTGTTTACATTGCGTACTGGCAGGTAAATGTTACGGTAAAAGTTTTCAAAAAGCTTTATAAAGATTAATTATTTTACACTAGTTAACATCAAATTACATATTTTAAAATATGTTATTGAATATATGCTTGTTTTACGATATTTTTCGAAATTTTAGGCTAAATAATTTGGGATTCTAAACTTCACATTTGTGTTGGTTTTCTGAGACACTGAAGATGCCTTGGTCACCATTTGACAATGCGATGCCCAGAAACGAACAGTCTGGGATTTACTACTACGTTCAAAAAGTTCCGGAACTGTTTGAATATTTGCCAAATGTTAGCAAATGTTTGAACGTAGTAATATATATATGTGTTGAAAAACGGCCAAGAGAACATTCGAAGTTAACAAAATGTTACAGAAGATATCCGCAGAGGACCGCTCATTCAGAACGCAAATCAGCTTTTTCTAATATCACGCAAAACCGAGGTGAGACTACTAAGTCGGATAATCGTTTTACCGCTGTGAGAACGATGTTGAACTATATGAATTATTATATTCGATAAGACATATACAAGCCACTAATTAACAAGTCAATTTCCTCAAGCTCGTTAGTAGTGAAAGAACGATAAACTTCGAGTATGTCAATGAAAACCAGTACTTCTAAACGCCAACTATGAAGGACACCGTACGATTCTGATTGTGTTTCCTGGATGTTGCAGATTCCTGAAGAAAAGTATCCTCCAGACATTATAATCCCGAAAAGGAATTTTGGTGCAATGTTTGGCTTTGGTTTATCAGTCGTTTTGTACCAAACCGTGAATGCTGAGCCCTAATTATATGTACTCTGGACAAGTATGCTCTATCAACTATGTGGCATGGCTTTAGAAAGTCCAGAACCTCTCTCAGAAATGCAATGCACCATCTCCCACTGAATTATTTTTGTGTAGATTGGTTCAAGACGTGGTGTTGAAATATTTGATTGGACACAGCTGACTTATGAGCTGAATCCCCAGAGATATTTGGGGAAGAACTAGATCGGCATGACCATAAAAAGAGATTTCCTCCCTTGAACATACCTGAGCAGGTTGCTGCTTTAAAATAGGAATGCAGTTGCATATCGGGATACATTTACAAAAATTTACGGACAGTATTCATGGTAAACCAGATGACGTCAAAAGCGCCAAATGATTCATCACAAAAAAAAAATCTGCAAAAACAAATTGTTCGTAGAGTTACTCATATTATGATATGAGTAGCTCTACGAAAAATGTTGATGTTATGGCAGTATTTAGCATCAGGTATAATAAGTTCTCTTATTCCGCAATATTGTTTCGAATCTATTCGTTAAAATTGCTTCTGACATGATCATTTATGTTGCAAAAAAACCTTGTCAGCTGGATTTAAAGATGACTTTAACGTTTTCCGATTATATGCAAAAACCTTAAGGTTTCAGAAATATGTGAACTGAAAGTTACCGTGTTCAGTGGGCCATTAGTTAGGCTTAGCAAAAAAGAAGTTTTAAGGAATTAAAACTTTTATAGACTCATGACATAAGTTATGGGTTTCCATATAGTGAATGGTATTCAAAACGTCATGAAACTTTGAAAAATTAAGCCTTATAGGAATTTTTGGTAAATTATTGGAAATTCTAAAATTTTATGAACCTGCGGGTTCCAAATATTCAAATTAGTAAATATCAAAAATATGAGGGCTACACATTCTGTTCGGGATAATCCGAACATAATGTACTTATATTCAAATAAGTAAAAAACCTTATTTTTCGGAATACACGACGCAGCAGTATAAAAGGTTCAACCTTATTTTCATAGATAAGTTTAACAAAAACAAATTGTTCTTAAAATAGATTTTATTAACAAAAGAGAAATTTGTACCTTAAAAAGAGCTTATGCATTAAATCCATGCCATTTGCGACATTACAAATGCTCTGTAGAGCTGATGAGAGAAACGAAGAGAAGGGCAACAAGGCAAAGGCATACATGTAATGCAGGATTTGCCCTCCATGTCATATTTTCCTATCGCCAAAGGCTATAGTTACCGTTTCGGATGGTCATCTGGACCGTACCGCCGACGTGTGGAAGGAAGGACCCCTTGATAGAAGTTTATTGCCAATCCTTGGCATGCAAAGAATTCCTGAGAACAGAGATTTGCTTTATTTTTAATTCAAAAGCATACCAAAAACATTTAGAATAAAAACTGTCGTCAAAGAAGATAACTGGCTAACCTCCGCACATTGCTGGCGAATATCAACGAAGAGTTGCAAAACGCAAATAAAAGTACGTTCCCTCAGGCACGGTTCATGTAGAATTTGCACATTTAGCGAAGGGATTGCTCTAAACATTTCTTCAAAATTAAAAGCCCACAGGGTTTCTGTGACCGTAAGTGAACAATATTTTTGCTTTCGTTTTCTCAACAAAGGTTCGGCGTAATTCGCAAAATTTAGCATCAGCAACAATGAGCTTGGCAGTAATACATTTTGACCGTGTTTGCTTGTACAAATTGTCCTGAGATTCCATGATATCCTTTCTTTGTCTATCACATTGCTTTTTGAATTATGAGTCCTGTGCCCATTTCATATCACCATGTACGTACATGTAAGAGGGTTTATTTTGTAATATACATTGAAATATATTTTCAGTTTTTTATTCTTAAAATATTTTAAATATAATTTCAATATCTACTGCATCCCGAATTGTTCACTCTTGTGTCTGATCTTTAAGTCCTTTATTGGACATTAAAAGTGTTGGTCGTCATTACATTATGCTCACAATTTTTAATTGTCTGTCTGTCGTGTGTTTACATAAAGGAGTGGAAGAAACATAGCATTGTTATTCGATCCACAATAACAGGCTTCCCCATGATGGTAGTTCAAAACACCACTTACCAGCATCAACATCGATATTTTCTTTTTATCAGTTAAACACCTAGGATGACTAAGATTAGTTTACGAATCTGGAATAAAATGGTCTATATTTGTTTCTGAGTGCATTTCCAAATTAGGAAATATATTCTGCATCAAGTTGTTAGATCTCTCACAGATACAGTAATCAAGAATTCAGTAAGTGTATATGACACAACTGTAATACAAGAATTTAGTAAGAATTCAAAATTTTAATAAACAAGTATTCGTGTTACTGTTCAAGAATTCAGTAAGTGTGTATTAGAGTGTATCTAATATTTACAACTATGTAACATATAATTTTATTATTTTAAAAATGCTGTTATATTGTTTTAATAAATGTTTTTATTTTCATTTAGGCGAATTTCTGTTTTTCATTCCTAAATAACGAAATGTCATCAACTCAACTGTTCAATACGTTGTTAAATTTATAAAATGGTGAAATATTAGCTGTTGATAAATAAGATAACTTTCGATAAAGTATCTTCACGAAGTTGCATTCAATCTGGCATATTTCATTGTAAGTCCCATCTGAAATACCCGTGTGGCTCCTTGGCTCTAAATAAAAATATAATGCAATTTAACTATTCATTTCTTATGAGAAATGTCGAAATACTTTAGAAACTGCTTAAAATGCAATGACAGCAAAAACGATAAGAAAATCAGATGCATCCGAAACTGGATATTAATAATTATAGTTTAACCATTCTTTCTTAGTGGTTGCTTTTGCTAAGCGCTTTAGATTTAAATAAAAATACTCCCTTTATTACTATTTGCCAAAGTACTGCTCTTAAAACGTTTGGAATTTTAAAGCTGAAACGATATATCTCTTGGCATCTCGTTACAGCAGTAAGATCTGTCTAAAATAAATTACTGAACAAATGCTTATTCAAAAATTGTAGCTGCGGCCATCTTGAATTAATGACGTCACGCAGACCCTCTGCCACAGATTCAGAGAAACACCTGGTAATACATTATTATATGCTTCATTTGCAATGCACTCCCGGTATTCATTAATTCGCTGCATTCAAAATCCCACAGAATTACATACGCCCTCAACTATTATTGGTATAAAATTTTGGCGGGACACTTGTCGTCCCTGTGCGTCTCACCTATTTTAGCGGGCTGACGAGTTGTTGTGGTTAAACAGAAAGACAACAAAGAGAAAATTTCAACACTGATAAGAGTTCCCTCCGTGTTGCTTGTTTTGTAGTTTGTTGTGATCAATATGCACTTACAATAATACATCAAGATAATACTTTAATCGGTTTATTCTGATAATATACCTAATGCACCAATCTTTACCAATAATATAAGTATTAGTTTTCTGAAGCTATAAGTTTCGTTTAGCACGTCTCTTATCACAAGCAAACATCAAATTTGGAATATGACATCTTGTGCACAAAGCCTCGATCATTTGGAAACAATCAAACCGTTGTTTATTTTCATGCGCCTTTTGCATATTAGGGAAATTTTTTCTCTCCAAAGTAGTTGATTTTCAAGCTACGGGTAAATGCTTCGTTTCCAAATCTTATGCTGTCTGAAAAATTTAGAAACGAAATAACGGCAGAGCAATAATTATTACTTTTCGAAAATGTTTGTTTACCTCTGGATAAATAAAAATTCAAAACAGTTTGAGTTGCCCATGTAAAAAAATGTGGAACTGAAATATTGAGTCAAACCATGCGAAAAATTTAGAATAAATATATGTAGCTTTGGCAGAGCTAATAAACGGCAAATTATAAAATAAATCAGAATAAAATGCGTTTCTGAAGATACGGCCGTACTAATCATTCGATATAAATCATTGCAATCAGAAACAGATAATACAACTCTGAATTTTTAGTAATAATATTTGGCAACAACAAAGATCCTTATCATATTATGGAAGATTTTGCAACGCATACACAGATGTGCAAAATTGATATGACATTTTGGTCAAGAAGGAATCTTTCTCTCGATATAACAAATAAGATTTCTTAAAAAAAAATAGAAATTATGATCCTACACCGCATAATGACCGCTCATTGGTAATAATTAAGATTTGTCTATGCATAAATTGATGTGGTATATTAAGAAATGTTTCTCCTTGCTTGTGTGAGTCAATATCATTATAATACACATAAATACCTAATCATATGTTACTTAGTTGGTAATTTTGCAGAAAGAAAACCTAAAATCGTACATTATCCGGGAACTTTTTCTCATAACCAATTGTAAAAGGAATTGCACACCGATGTATGAAATGTGTTACGTTTTTTCGAGCTGATAAACTGAGTAACATTTTGGGTTGCTCATCCTATCCAGAGAAACAGCTCAGGACTAATGAAACGTGGCAGGAACAAATTTCAGTTACATTGAAGGTTATGATTTACAACACATGAAGCTGGAATATAAGCAGGTTTCATCCATAATTCACTTCTGGCAATTCGTAAGTACATTTTTGGTGTATCATGTGTTTGAGTAATTTCTCTGGAAAAAAAAAACAATAGTAATTAAATACATAACCACACTTTGACATGGATGAGGAGCAATTGAATAAATCGTGATCGAACTGAGATGCTTCAAAAAAAGATATAACTCTTGACCACTGAACAACGCAGTCATTTAACTAATATGAAATCGTTGGGAATGAAGTAGACTATACTGAAAAAACTTTTTTCAAAGCTACGCAATGCCGTCATTTAAGAGGTAGCCTAAAAGAAAGGATTTGCTTCAGACATTTGCAATTACGTGCTTAATCTTTTCGCAGAAGAAACGGAAATGTGATTCTTTACCGAGATTGCATTGAAAGAGGAGAAAAGAAAGTTAATCCTATTTTGCATGTAAAATCTTTGCGGGATAGCTATTTAAATTTTAGGAAGAGTACATACTTATTGCACATCCATGGGACATAATGCATGTTTCTCTAAATAAACCGATACAGACCGGGCAAAGCAAGTTTTTTATGAAGTTCTAAATTATTTCAATACCCCAAATGAAATACGATAATTAGATACCAGCATTTATTTGTAATATTTAATTTATGTTATCACTGTTTTCACATTTCAATCGAAATTTGAGTCATGAGTTGCTCGTTTCACAGATCACGTCTATGCAACAAGAATGGCTTTGGTAGCAACAAAACAAATTCCAATTTTTCGAAACTTCAAATCACGAAAAAATTAACCATTTAAAGTAGACATGATAAAAAGGATACAAACCGTCCCTGTGCGTTCAAACAACGTTAACCCTAATAGACAAGACTTTAATTAAAATAGTAGATACACTTTAAAAGCATTAGTACTTTCGGGCTACTATATCCCATCATCATGTGCAAGATAGACCTTTATTTAGTACAACACATATATACATATATACGGAGGCAGTGCAAATGATCATGGGGAAGAGGCCGCACTGTGGCGTGGTCCCGTACAAAGGGCTGCTGATGAAGTAATATATCCCTCTAGACTGGGAGGTATATCGCAGGATGTATAGTCATTACAACATGTGCCGCAGTGTAGAGTTATTAGCAAACTTTCAGTCATCAACAGCGTGGCTTTGTTTTTTGGAATTATGATTATTTTTTTTATGATGAGTTTTGCATTATCCCAATAAGGTCTGTATGTTCCATTATAGATATTTTGGGCTAGGGTAGTGTTTTGCTGCCTGTTCTGCGCATTATATTTATTTTCACGCAGTCTGCATCTTAAGTTCCTGGTCGTGGATCCGATGTAACTGGAAGTGCATTGTCCGTTGGTGTCCAGGAGGCGGATACGGTAAACGCCCTATTTTTGTTCCTCAGGCGGTTTTTTCCTGTTTTTCCTTAGTGATGCAAACAGTGTGATCAAACGCAGTACGAAGCTCGATTGGAATCGGTTACAAATAATACCCAGGACGAGCGCAATGGCGGGTTGGTAATCCACAGAAGAAACCTATTGTTTTTTGACGTCGACCACTATTTAATGTTATCAAATAGGATTGTCTAATCTGCGAATGTACTCCGTTGATGAGGTGCACCGGATATCCGTTAATACTCGAATTGTTATAAATGAAATCGATCTTTCGTTTGCGCTGATTTTGATTCGATAAATGAGTGTATGCCCTTCGGATTTGAAAACGAAGGGACGCCAGTTTATGATAGATTGGGTGGGCTGAAGAAAATGGTATCATTTGTGGAGTGCTGGATGGTTTTCTATATAGACTGAAAGATAGGGGGAATCCACTGTTAGGTGAATGTGAGATCAAAATGTGCAGGTATGGACATTTTATCACATTTGAAAGACACGTGTTAATATTAGAAAATAAACATAAAGTACGTATACAAGGATATGAACGAAAGACATCATCGTACACTAACAGAGTGCGCATGCATTTCTGTCAGTGTTGTAAGTTACATTTGGAATTGTCTGCATCCTTTTGAAAGTCCTCGCTGTGCTTCTAGGTAGTTTTTAGAAATACAATTTGCAGAGGCTGTCTCATTACTGGCCCCAGAGTCGACGCTCTTAAGCGAAGAAAACTACTGCCTATGAGATTTTGTTGCATGTTCCGGTAAATTTCTTATTTACTTGTATTTGGACATTATGGAAATATAAATAATTCATCTGTTTTATTGGAGCCATTCATTTTAACAATAAATTTCTTAATACAAGGAAATTAAGTTCCACTACACTTTGTCGACGTTAATAGTCATGTAAAAGTTAAGTAAAAAAACATGAGAAGTAGATTTTCTTCCAGAAAAATTAATGTTTGAATAAATGTATAATACATCCTCAGATTTTGAAAAAGAATTAACGTAATTGTCAATTAACGAAAACTGGTTATAAAAATTTTAGACGAAATCTAATGGGAATTCCAATTTAAAAGTGGAAAAAGCATCACATCAGGGCCAGTATTTAAATAACCACCCATTGTTGCAGACAGACATTGGTACTGTAACGTATACTCTATATTCACTTTCCTTTTGATTTTACTACCTCTGGTTATTTTATTTTTCTATGTAAATTATCTTCTTACTGAACGAAATATTATTTCACCCGCTGAATGTGATCTGGCAATGAGTGTAAGTCATGACGTGGTGGTAGCCAGTATAAATAGGCGCGTTCAACGATACCCAAAGAGAGCGTTGTTGTCGTAGGGAGAGCGTTTGTTGTTATACTAGGGTGAGCTTTGGTTTATGTGAAGGAGAGAGTTTGTTGCTGTATTGAGAGCTTCGTTCTATGTGATTAGTTGATTCTTGATTATTGTGAAACGAGTTGTGTGTGTGCGTTGGATGATCAAACGTTACATAATAAAAGAACTTTGTCGTAAGTACGTCTTTCTCAATTCATAGTTTTTGTCAGATCTCTGTCTGGCTGTTAGGTTTATGTCAATTAGTGGATTATTATTAACAACCAGCGTTAAGACTTTATTCATCCTAATTACTGCTACAACATTACTACCAGTTATAAGTTTGTTCAATACTATTACTACACTACTAGCAGGAGACTTTATTCATGATATTAATTAACTAGTAACAACAAACATTTGAATTCATTATAATATTCGTGCAAGCTATATTCACTATAGTATACTTAGCTTAGTTGAAAGCTTTATTCATCATTATCATTAGCTTAGCTTTAGCTTAGCTTAGCTAGCTGGAGAAAAAGCTTATTCATTATACTACGTCTGTTCCACCAGGATGGTGTGCTGCCATCGAATTATGATATCAGTTTCATCAAAATCGATTTGTCCTCCTGTCTGTATGCAACAATTGTAGCAGTGTTGAATCAAAGAAGCTGTAAAACTATGACTGCGGCAGTTCATGTGTCGGAGATGCTCTCTCATCTTTTTACTTGTTCCACAGCTAAATCTACTTTTAACGACCATTTTCTTCGCATGGCCCGCTAGGAATTCGTGGCACATGCTTTAGGGAGACGCACAGTTTGGTGTTTGCCACAAACTGCTTCCAGTTTTCAGGCATGCAAGGTTTTCGTAAATATGTTTTACTAATGAAAGCATACATTTCTGATCACCCCAAAAATGTTATTTTATTTTTTCTAATTTGCTTCCTTATTTCTTAAACTAATTTTAACAATAGCATGAGCAAAGCTGTTCCCCAAATTTCTCAGAATTATCAGATATCTAAGAACATTGGCTTCTTTGCTTTCTTAACATCAACAAAATACCTTCATACATTTCCTTAGAGCTACAGACCCACCTAAAGGTGTCAAAACAGCACGCGGTCATGCGCTCTGCAACGAAAAGTGCTACATTATAATTTTATATATTATTTTTTTATATGTAAAAACTGAAAACTTAAATGCAACTTTATTTAGGTACAATATGATTTGGACGTTCTGCTTAGTAAGAAATTAAACTAAAACAAGGAAAAATTTTTATCTAAACCGAGTATTTCATAAACTTTATTGAGAATATGTAGAGGGAAATGATAATGAAATTAAGCAAAGCACAATATGCAAGACATATTAATCGCTGTACATTTTTTCATACAATAGGAATATAAATAAGATTCAAATGAACAACACCCGGCATATTCGAAAATAAGGAAGATGAAATACCGATATCAGCATTTTCTGATATCTCAACCTACTATTTATTCAGCCATAGTCTTTTGCTAAAATCTCTCATTTGGAAAAATCATTTGAACCTACTGATATTTTAAATTTGAACATATATATAAATATCAGAAAATAATTGTTAATTATTGTGAAGTCTGCAGGGTTCAATAAATCAACGTTCAGTCACAATTAGTTCTTTTGACGACCTCAGTTCTGTGTTTTGGACTAGCATTATTTGAAAAATGGCTGTTATTATATGATTTTTATATTTAAATATCATTCATAGCCACTAAGCACAAAAAAATAATAAAACAGCGCACCGGTGACAGATAAGAAAGTGAAAGCAATTCTGACCTCACGCTTGACTCCTCAATCGCATACATTTTGCCGTTATTGTAGACAACATCTTAAAATTCATGAAATAAGTACAGATATGGCAGATTCATGAAATGAATACGGCGATTGAAATGAGCGTATAACAAGAAACGAATGTTACGCATTACAAGTTGAGGAGAGAAGTGGCATCGCCGAACTAGCAGCACTCCTTCTTCTCGCCCAGTGCTCAAACAATAACGCAATTAAAGACGAACCGATAGTTTCCAAGCACCAGGAGTACAATTTGGAGTACTTTGAAGGGTTACTTAAATTTGAATTTATCGTACGTCAAAGATAGAGACTCTCAGTGGACGAATGCTTTAATTTGAGAATTAATAGTGCTAAATTATTTATCAGTATTCACGCACACATGTGTTTCGAAATGGGACCTTGAATGATTGGAAGAAGGCTATACTTTTAACTGTAGAGTTATGGTACTTTTACTTTTACGGTATATCATATCATAATATCTCTTACAATTGCATATATTTCATACAGTTACAAAAAGATGCAGATGAGAGAAATACATGGCAAGGGCACGAAGGTTGTTTAACGTCATCTTTCATTGGTATGACAGAAGGAGACAAAAGTTTATAAACGTTGGTATTTTTAGGAAGTACTTCGTTACTGTATGAAAATGGTCATGCACAAATTTTTCAGAAAAAACAACAACAAGTAAAATGATATATTATTTATGTGATTTCTGATTATTTGGCTGTAATGAACGTTTTCTTTGCGATATTGGTAAAATGTCTGTTTCCGCCCTTGGATAACGGCTGGAACAGTCTACCGTCCTGAAAACCACAGATATTACATGATCAAATTTAATAATTATCTTATTCGCGGCTGCTTACTATACGAAACAGAAATATTGTTTAAAAGAATGGTTTTCATTTATGTCTCTTTTATGCTATGTGAGTATCTCGGTTGTTTCTTTTGTCATGCACAGGGTAAAATGACGTAGATAATATGTCGCTAGAACGATCAACTAATTTGATCATTTCAAACGAATATCTTTAGAACCCATCTCCCATTAGTAAAAATACGTATTACGAAGGAAGCTGCAGCTAACGCACTGTTTGAAAAAATATTTACTAATATATGCATAAGAGATAAGCCCTGTTTCTGATGATGTAATATGCCGCATTGAAAGGCTTTAAAACGTTTCACACAGTTTTTTTTTCTTCTTTTTTTCATGCATCAATTGTTTTCAATATATGGGGAATTCCATGCTAAATTGCTATTCTAGTAAATTAATGTAAATTAGATTTCTTTTCCTATTTTCCTGAGAGCCAGTATTGACATTTCTTCTATCTTTATTTTAATCTTTTTCCAAAGCGAAATTAAACTGTCTTGATGGAATGGAAATGTTAAATAAATATAATTGCTTTCAAAACAGCAATATTATTCCTTATTTTCGTAGTAATGTCCTAATACAAGTTACTTTGAAATCAACCGGGAGATATAACAAAGTCTCACGACATGGATCGGGAACACACACGACAGCCTTTTTTGCTGCCAATCAATAATTCTTGAATTTTACAGGACCAATATGCCGATTACGTATGTAACAGTAATTGTAGGAAACAAAGTCGGATTATTAAGGGAGGCATACAAATTGAAATACGACTTACTATGTTGACAAAAAGGCATCTGCAATCTATTATAATACAATAACCACTTCGCCTATACCCTCATGCATGGACTTCTCGTTTTTTATATTAGCACGTTGTACACTTTACACCACATGAGGTACTTAAAATTGATTGGGTGAACTTTTTTTCTTGCCTAGTATTGTTTTAGAATAGTGCGCTGTTTCTGTACCCTTCTCTATGTACAAAAGCTGTTGACTTTCATACACATACTATCCTACTAAACGGAAATTTCCCCATTTAAACTACCACCTCGCTGACCTCTACCCGCCATGATATTCTAGCGATATTTTGGTGTTTCTGATTAAAGAATATCCTGATGACCCGCGTCCCATAATCTTTAAAATAATTTCCAAATATTCATATGCAACACATACTCCGAATTGCCCATCTTATCTTCTTAAATGTGCCCGCAACACCATGTTAGGAGATAGCTCCTCAAAGAAGTTTTGCGGTGTGAGTGAGATAACAGCCTACTCCCTCCCGTCCAAACCCTTGAACAAAGAAGGTGCAGTCTGCGAATTGCGGTTAGCTGCTGAAAGCCGGTAGCAGACTCTTCTCTGATTCATTGCATATGACTGAAGTAAAATACTGGGGTGCAAGTGTAAGTCCATTTTAAAAAGGAACTTTTGTTTTCGATTCTAGACGCCATCACACTGATCAAATATCGACCTTTTCTAAGCGGAGATATAGGGAATAATTTCCTTGCCATACCGTTCGACTTAAAATTTCCCCCCAAAACGATGACTTAGATGTTCGGTCTGGCATTCGATACAGGAGCAGAAAATCACATTCCCAGTCTCACATTTGGATTCTAAAGATTCCTGTTATCGAACGCTTTTGGTAGTCAGTGTGGCTCATAGAGAATGCTTGTTTTGTGGGCTTCTTTTCACCATCCAGAAATTGGAAACAAATTGTTGGATTTTCATTAGGAAATTTTGATATGTGAATTCAAAGATCTGGATCTTAGATCTAGTCATCAGGAATTAAAAAGACACTTTTCCAACCTTTTCGACAATTCATTTAGCAGAGCAGAAAGATATGTATTAAGCTATAAACATGTATTTAAGTTGAACAGAAAACAATGCAATCAAACAGGAAAACAATCGAAAATGAACAGAAAAGCAATGCAGTCGTACACTAGCTGGCACATGCGCAGATGAACTTTCGTAGCTACATCAAGTATCATCTTGTCATGGTCGTTTCTAATATAGCATATGGATAATATATCTGAATCTGAATAATATGTAAAAATTAAAGCAAAGATAAATATTTTTTTAATACACTAAACGGTAGACATTTTTAATAGTGCCGCCGACACAGTTTTGTAAATATTTACATTTATGCTCACATATGTTCTTCCATTTGGTTTACAAGAATGACATTTTTATTCCACTACATAAGTATTGATTAATATCAGTAAATAATGAGCTATATTGTTTGTTTGTTGTGATTTAATTCCACTTATTAAGTACAGGACTCAGGCTTTCTGAGCATAATCTTGAATCACTTGTTTCACTTCATACCAGAAAGATCTTGGCATGCGAAAGATGCACATCCCAAATTATCTGCAAATTGTACCAAAGGGCTTCCTCGATTTTAGTACATGGGATCCACTTTATTACTGACGGAAGAAATGCATATTATCAAAACGTCGACGCAAATACACTGTGGAATGCAACGTGATCACAAATTATTTGTTATTGAGTCTTAGTGATTTAAATTCTTGGTCTTCAGAAAAGATTTCGATGTGTAAGATGATGTTAGGTTTTCTCCCACTAAAATGTTATTGCTGTTTGCGGAAAGGAGATGATTGCACATATCCTTTAGTAATTTTTGTTCAATAAAATTACGGGGGAACCATTTCATAATATTTCTGATTCCTTAACATATTCCCTAGAAATTATTCTTGTACGTCGAGGGTGTCCCGAGCGTTTTTCCCAATAATAAAATTACCTCATAACTCTAATCCGAAAATGCAACAATAAAGGTGTTAAAACTTCATACATGATATTTTTTTTGAGAAATGTTTTAAATGTATGGTTTCAGTAATGCGTTATTGAAATTGTGATCAGGATATCAGAAAATACGAATTACGAAGTATTCAGTTTAAAATTGAGAAAATATTTTAAATATGCTTTACTTTCCTTTAAAACTTGTTTTACAAATAATCATGCTTTATATCCGGAACAACTCAAAGTAGACAAACTACCAAATTAGTGAAATGCTATCTGCAGAAGGAGAAAGTGCCTTTTTTAAATTTACATTGTCTTGCACACAGCGCAGTCTGAATGATGTGAAGTTCCTCTTGGGTGCTTCCCATAGGTAATGGAATTGTGTCTGCATTCTACCCATGTTTCACTGAATATGTCCGTTTCTGCTTGTGATGGTTTGTTTGAGTGACATAATAGCTCTTTAGGTTTGCCTTGTGAGGCCATCAGTGTGCGTCGGTTTCGATTTCTCAGTGTTGAACCTCCTCCGTTGCCACATTCGCTCATCTGCCTGAGTTCGTATCGGTCTGTAGGGATACTTGGTAGCTAGACGGACAATTCCTGCACCATTGGTCTTCTTATGCTGGATATGTTATTAAGCACACAAGGTTCCCGTCAATTTTAAGCTGCTCGACTCTGTGGTTCCTGATTTTGTCACTAGGGGTCGATTCATGCTCGAGAAGAGAGAATTTGACGAGTCCCTCTGTCTCAATTGCCACCTGGATGTTTCTTCTAATATCATTTTGTAAAAGCATTAAGCTTTGTCCTCCTGTTTAAAAATCAGGAAAATGGTTATTTGAATTTGATCAATCAGAATGCCAAATACGGAGGAATATTTGTAATATATTTGTTCTCTAGCTGCGAAAGTGAAGCGCAATTTAATGGGGAGCACAAAATATATTTTATAGTATATTCTTATCTACGGAAATATGATTATACAAAAACAAGTCAATGGCAAACCTGTGAAAAAGGAGACTTGTGTGAAGCCCTCAGAGACACGCTTGTGAATTTAGAAAAACTGTGCAACAGGAGTAAAATTAATCTTCACTGAAACCTATGCGACAGAAAAAGGATATCTACGATGCTGCGTTTTGAGATTTACCTCTGATTTTCCTCCTTTGTGGTGCCAATAATATACTTGAACAGATTTCTGCCAGAAAGTCACCTTCCCTTATGCACCCTCGCTGTTTGAACTCGGAATTCGGAGAAGATCAACCATGGTAGTCCTTCGTTGAAACTCCAAAGCCCAGATTAAGCAATCTCAGAACAGACGTTTCGCATGTAATCCAATAACATACTGCTCTCAAGAAGATCAGCATGTGTAGTTTGAAGTGGGGATGTAACACATCCCTCTTAGACGAAAGGTGAAACTATCGTATCTTGACTGTAATTAAATTTAATTTACTGCTTTTTCAAATTTTCTTTAATGAAAAAACTGCATTTATGAATATTATAAATAATTTAAACTTGTTTAAAAGAATTGAATAATAAATATACCATTATCAGTAATGTTTATTTAGCAAAAAGTGTTTTTATAATCATAGCAAATTTTTGTGATTAAATATTCTCAAGTTGTTGATCCATTTACAATGTCATTCAAAACTCTGATCTGCAAGCTTTGTCTTGGTGCAGTGGTGCAGTGGTTGGATGCAGGAATTTGAGTTTACCCAATTCGAAGTCTATTTGGAGCTTCCAAACGAATCATTAATCGGGTAGATTTGTGACGCTACAGTGTCCGCAGAAGCGATGTTTCTGCTGAAGTAACAATACGTGAGAAACACCAAATAGGCCATAATCCCACGGTTTTTTTCATATTACGAGTGAAATTTCCCGGGGTTTCTTAGATCGCTCGACTGCTTCGGCATCCTGTAGCAGTCCAGAGATTTATGAAGGCGCTTTATGATACTTCTCACCCCCTTGCAGAGGTTCCTCAAATCCCCGTTCAATGAAAATTGAAAGAATTCATCGCAATAGATCCTCTTTTTAACCATCAGAAGAAAATTTCGACCCAGGGATTATAAGAAAACTTAAGAGAATTAACGTTTCAACTTCCAGGCGAAATTTATCTTCTTTCGTGTCTGTAATACTGTGCCTTCCTGTAGAGGATGGGGAGTAACTATTTATTATTCAAAATTCTAGTTTGTTTCACTCTATTCTGACATAATTTACAGCGTTTAAAATTGGCATTCAGTCTTTTTTAAGTTCTTTAGGCTGTCCCACATTAATTATTTGAGACATTCTGGGCTCAACACTAAGTTTTAACGTTACAGAGAGAAGTGCATTTCGCTAGAACAGTCTTGGCCAGCTAAAGTAAAATTTTTATATTTGTGGGGTAGGAAAGCGAGAGTTTTAACAATTTGTTTAATTTTCATTATTATTTTATTTACTTATTTTAATACTTCATTTTTTTTAAATCCCGTTAAATTCGCGAAATAATTAAGGATGCATTTAGTTGGTGTGACGTGTAGGATGTGAGTAATATCAAGGAAACGTAAATAATGTATTTCGTGGATGCCTCTCTAACGGGCACAGCGATCCGTGATCAACGTTTTAACAAAAGAGGGAAGCAAACCGGCAGAAATGTTACGACTCATGCAAGTGGTTTACAGGAATCGTGCGTGCTTCGGAAGCAGTATGGTCTTCAAATGGTGCGAAGATTTTGCAGGTTGGATGTGACAGCATTATTGATTTGCCAAGATCTGGCCAAGCACACTTTGCCATCACAACGAATATAATCGCAGAATGGACGAACTGTTGAAAGTTAACCGCAGAGTAACAGTTAGCGTGCTAGCAGCTGCAATAGGCATTGGTCCAAAACTCCACTAAAAACTGGGTTATTCGAAACTGTTTGCCCAGTGGATATACAAAGCACCTGACAGAGAACCCATAAACTTGACGAAATTGGTTACTGACCAAAATCCACTATTGGACACCTGTCAGATATGGCTATATATAGCGCTATCAGCACCCGTGTATTATGTACATATCCTTATGCTGTAATAAAGTACATTGAAATCCAACATCTTCTCTATGTTTCATTTGGACAAACCTGATAAGTTATGTGACTTTGGTATTTATGGAATTTCTAAGCAGTATGTTTTCCATTTAGAGTTTCCAATCAATGTTTGTAGATTGCACGTGTAAATTAACTTAAGTCAAAGCGTGGAATTTCAAAAGTATTAAGTTGATACTTGTAAATAAAACTTGGTCTATAACACTGAAACTAAGCGTTAGGACGGTTACACTGAGTCTTTACTTGCTGACTGAAGTTGATTTGCTTCTCAAGAAGGCGGGTGCCTCTTGCAGAAGCTTCAGCCACGGAGCAGATAAGGTTATTTCAGAAATATAAATGGAGGGGTAGATATTTCAAGTGTCAGAGTATCAGTCTGATCCGGCTGTTGGCTCATATCTATTATTGCACTCCTTTGGCTATTTGGATTCCTAATGGTCAGAGTTAGTGCGAACGGATTAAGGCCAATTCGAATTCTAGAGTTTCCAACCGTCAATAACTGATGATGAGCGCCGTCCTTCAACCATAGACGAGCTGTTTGCTTGTGAAATCGTCTGTTGTCTTAAATACCCGAACGGCTAAAATCCCATGGACATGTTTCATGCTTCATGCCAAAGGCCATAGCATTCCATAAATTGATGAACGGCCCGGCCACGCAGTGGAGGTCCACAAAATTGTGAAATTTGTCGGTGACAGGCGTTTGACTGAACCCCCATAATCTAAATCCTCGTCAAAATCCTCCTTCCGGTATTCACCGAGATCCCGACGATGGAAAAAGTAGAGTTGCCGGCGCCGAGAGCCACAGTGATGAATTTGAAAACGTTCACCCTCTTATTCATCCTTAACGATCTGAACCTGGCAACGATCTGTAAATCGAAATGAATTCTGGAGTCTCTTTGTCTTCCCTCTTCTCCTGCACGCACGGTCTTTGTGGTGGGGAGTCCGGGTTAGTGTATAAAAAAATGTAATTGCCCTCTCTATTTATTTCTTAACCAATTCTTTAGGCAAATCGGTTAGGCGTACTTTTACACGTTTATCTAGTCTCTTCTACTTTACTTATTTAAGACATTTTGAGCTCGTCCCACTAACTTTCAATTTATTCATATATGGGGAGGGAAAGGCTTGTCCCTTGTGTTTTTTTAGGTTTTTGGTTACTTGTTTTATATATTAAATTTTGAAATGTTGCCATTATGTATTAAAAGGAAATGTAAAATGTTTTCAACAACTGAAATTACAATTTAATTTAAAGATATATAAAGAATTTTTCGATTATTTAACTGCAAACTTCTGAATTTATCAGGTTTGTTTCTTCTGCTTCGTATATAACATCAAGAACGTAATTAGATAATAGATATAATACAAATATTTAAACCTTAAAACCTAATATCGAATAGACCGTCGTTATTCCCTAAAAACAAATGCAGTACTTTGTGGTATGGAATCCATTAATTTTTGTAAAGGGTCTTGCGGCCTATAATTTTAGGACAGCACAAGGCTACCTGTGTTGAGTTTCGGGATCGAATGCATCGCTCAGCATATTTCCAGTTTTATTCAATAAGGTCCAAAACTGGACGGCAGAAGGGGATCTTTTCCGTTGCTAACACACGAGAATAACTCCTCAACTAGACCATCTCCAATTGTATTTTTGTAAGAACGTTATTTGCTGTCGGAAAATAATAGCTATGAGGAAGTGCAGGTGGAGAGCCGGTACGTTAATAAACAATCCTGCCGGGATAATGGTCTATATAAGTGTATATCTACCAAAGCTGACCCATGTAAACACGTTCCGCAACATCGTGTGTCACTACTGGCCTGTGACTGCCTTATTTGACAGTTGGGGTAAACGGGCACCAGAGGTATAAAGCACAGAGGTACAATCTGGTCATAATAAAGCAGACCCACCCACTCATGAGCTCCATTATCCAGGGAGATGTAGTATCTGGCATATTCGTGCGGAAATCGGGAGGTGCGGATTGATTACCACACCAAGGCGACGAAATTTTCAAGTTCCCCGATAGATGTTACGTGGATTACCAGTATGATGTACAAGGAAATTCAAAACTTATTATCTGTTTGCTTTGAATATCCGATCAGCTGAAGAGTTTGGAACTCAAAACGGAATTTTTAATTATTGGGTTAGCAGACATGTTGCTTCAAGTTTAGGGAGGGCGTCCCTTGGAGAGTGTTGTCATCCATGTATTTGACATACCTTTCTCCATACACTTTAAGTTCGAAAGTTCGTATACTATTATGTTTGGCGAAATAAGTAAAAGATGATAATATTTCAATATGCGTTTATTTGGAAAGGGTGCATGGTTAATATAAACACTGAATACAATAATTTAGACTTTTCGCTGTGATATCTGTAAAATGAATTATAAATATGGGGTTTTAATCTCTTAATTGCAATCTGTGCTTACACTGAATTTTATCTGATTAACGTCCTTGGTTAGACGTACAGACGAGTATAAAGCTATTTTTAGCTCTTCTGTTAAAGCTAGAAAACCTCCTTAGCTTTGAGCAAATTTGAAAATAGACATTTCGCAATGCTTTCAATGAAACCGTTGTTCATAACTTAAGAAAGTGAATACTCAAGAGACACATATAGCGTGTTAAGACCGTTTATTTTGTGGTGTAGTAAGCACAACGTTTCGCACTCTAATGGGAAATACCATATACCATGTCACTTAAGAAAGTGCTATGTTATAAGTAGAAAGTTATGTCAAATGCATCTTAAGAAGTATCGTTTATTTTGTTTCGAGCATCAGGGAATTCTGAAATATTGAAACAACGTATGACTCACGCTTACTTGTCTGACTGCACCGGCGGAATCTCTCCGGCCTATATTGCAAGGGACAATCCGTCGCTCTCCATAACGAGCGCAAGGTCATATAATGTGCAATAGGTGCCGATTCACTGTCGCCCGACGTCGTACTATTGAGTTGTGATTCGTTGACGTCTAAGAATAAGTCTAAAACTTTCCACAAACCAAAATTAATATGAGGTCTGTGAGTTCTCACTATGTTGAACGTGAAAGCATTCGAATAACTATATATTTGCCGGAAGAATGGACAACCCATAGAGAATGGAGATTTTAGACGAATACCAAGGGTCATCAAAAGAACCAAGATAAAGCCACGTTGTACATTGGTGAATGAAATTCGAAAGCATGCTTGAGTGACATGGAAGATACAGGATCCAGACAGACCGCTGTCGATGAAACTTGGGAAGACCTTCATCCACCAGTAAACTGATTATTGCTCACTGATGTGATGATGACATATCATCATCATGAAATTCCAGTTCCATTATTTGATCGCCTCACAGCTCAGGAAAGCAAAATTTCTAAATAAAATTCCAGGGCATTGAAATTTTCCGGTTTAAAGAAAAAAACAAGGAAGTGACGCCGTTAATTTCATTTTCAGTCAAAACTAAGGTCTCACAGAAATCCTTAAAAACCTTTTAGTCCAAGTTCATAATAATATATATTTTACATGGTGATAAAAATCTAAATACATAGCAAGATGTGTAACCAAAAGCATGGAATCTTCTTAATTCCTTATAATTTTTCGAGATGAATTTTTTAGGAGGGATATTCTCGATAATAGGATATCTTAATTTTTTTTTGGAATATTCTCGATAATAGGATATCTTAGTTTTTGAAATAGCACATCTGCTTGCACCAACAGTAATTATGCGCTTATATATTTTTCAAAATTGTAACTGTTGATGCAATTTACAAGAACACAAATGTTTGATATATCGCACGCGAATTCTTTATTATTTTCTGTAAAGTAGTTAAATCGAAAGTTCAAAATCATAAGACGCTTTAATTCAAGAACACTCTGATCACACGTCGAAACAATCGACGCGGTGCGGCATCTTTGTTCAACCATTGCTTTGAAAAAGCTTCAGAGTAGAAAGCGAAAACTTGGCGAATCTTCATTAATATTACACCACAAAAATAAACGGCATTACTGCGCAGTAAACTTTTCTATAGTATTGAAAAAATGTGATAATGTAAGGTAATATATGTATGT
This sequence comes from Macrothele yani, assembly GCA_039090855.1. Classification (NCBI taxonomy): domain Eukaryota; kingdom Metazoa; phylum Arthropoda; class Arachnida; order Araneae; family Macrothelidae; genus Macrothele; species Macrothele yani. The sequence goes on along the minus strand of CM077034.1, from coordinate 53,418,763 downwards.
ATATATTTTTTTCATTTTAGATTTAACAACAACCGTCAGCAACTCACTGGGCTATAAGCAGTCGCCCGTCCCTAATTTAGGATCACTGGTTCCAGGGAAGGGAGAGAGCCAGTTCTGTACGACAAACACACCATCCATGCCTCACCGGGATTCGAACCCGGATCCCTTTCGGGCGAATGATCAAAGGTCATCGCTTAGACCACTGAGCCACCGGGGCGGCAAGGTAATATATTGTTAAGATGCAACGTATTGTAAAAAAGTTTAGTTTTGGTTAATTATTCCAAACACATATTATAAAAATACTCAAAGTTGAACTTTTGTTTTAAGGGGCGAATTATTTACTCATCTGAGAGCCTGAAAGCCATCACAGAAATATTTGTGTAATAGACCCTTCTGTAAAATACAAAACATAAGAAAACTTGAACGTGGTCAATGATTCGTTGGCTTTTATGTTCGAGAATTCCAATTACACTACTCACATTTGTGATGGGAACACGTGAATAAATTTAAAAATCGAGATATTCAATCTAAATAATCAAATCCAATGATTTCTGATTTTAGAATTTAGAACTAGATGGCGCGATATTCTAAGCACCGCTGTCTGTTTTTTGCTGATGGATATACCTATTGAAATAATAATCATTCGAATGATTTCTAATTTTACACTTAACTGGTTGATGTTGCTATACGCTCAGATCTTCCTTTAGCTTTAAAGAATCGCATTTTGAAATTCGGAACATAATCAACTTAACAAATGTTTACTATTAGATTTCATTTCTATCAGCTTAAGCGTGGTTCAAGATAAGTAAATGCCTTCCGTAATTGCGAAAAACTGGGTAACACCTTTTGTCTTTAAATGCTCGCTAGGTGTTGTTGGAGGCAAGCTGAACCTCGCTTTATTCGTACTATGATCCGTAGCTTATCACGTTGTGATTTGGCGATTGTTTAGTCTGCCATTTTGTTTTATGAGTTGATATTTGATTTTGATTTGGATATTTATGCCTTATGAAAATGACTGAAATAATTCACATTAAAAATTAGATGAGCTTAGAGGAGAGTAACCTTTGAGAATACTGTCAGGGGATTTCAATACATACGCCGATGACGTAACCTTCTTCGTAGGTTCGGAAGATAGCTTGAGGAAAAGGCGTGATACTTTCGTGGGGAACTGCTTTGCGATGGATGCCTGTCTCAATGAGAAGAAGTTAAATATTGTGCTCTGGGACAGATGGGAGTGGTTGGCGTTCCAATTTTCCAAGGAGTATTTGATTCGGTTCAGTTTCCACAGGAGTACTTAGGGTAACATTTTTACGGAGATGAGGAAGGAACAAGAACTTTGGAAAGAGGTAAAAATCTCGAGGGTAAACCCTGCTAATTTAATTTAACAAATGCCTTCTTTGTTTCTAAATGCGCCTTTCCTGGTGAGTTGGAATCCCCATCCCGAAATATCCTGGGTTTTTTTTTTTTTTTGGAAAGGGCGGTGATGTGGTACGTTTGGGCAGGAAAAAAGACCCAGCAAGTGGCTCGAACTGTCCTGCTGTACTGACCTATAGAGGAAAGATGTTTGGATATCAAGCATCTTCCTATTTGATTCGGTTCACTTTACTGCTGAAGCGGGAGGGACACGTTTGCTGCCGATCAGCCGTGTAAGGGTTTGGTCACCTATTTCACTGGATTGGATGCCAGAAAGTACCTGCCGGACCACAATTTTTTGGTACCCGTAGGGAGTCGACGCATAAAGCACAGCTAAGGTAGCGGGAACATTTTTTCAAAATTGAAATGCTTCACCTTAGATAAATGAGCTAAATTCAAATCAAGCTGCACACTAGCGAACGAATTGCATTTGCGAATTTCCCATTTTGACAAAGTTTTTGAGGAACTCCAAACAAATACTGTCGAAATGTGTACTAGGCAGGTGTGCAGTGCTCCTAGTGCTGGCCACTGACCATTCATACAAATTGTTACAAATTCGAGTCACGACTGAGGCATGGGTAGTGTGTAGGGTAGCCATCTTCGTGATTTGAAAAAGCAGGACACTGAGGTTTTTCTTCACAGCATGACATACAGTACATATTTCCTAAGCTATAAGGTATCAACAACCACACACGATCAAGTAAAGTGATTTTATAGAGAAACAATACAAAATTATACACACAAGAAAGAATCAGACCTTCAAAAATTTCCCTTATATTCTATGTTGCTTGACCTTTTTTTCCACCTCTAGTAGTTGTAGAAATTCTTTGCATTTGGGAAAAATCATATTTACAATCAACATTGAAATTCGCAAAGTCTTGCGGATCGCTTTTTACACTGTTCACGTGGAGATTTTTTCGGTCATGCCTTGAATCAGTTTCACGAAAGAAAACAGCCTTTCTCAGTGTACATTAGAGGAAGTAGTGGAAAATTGCTGCTCTTTTGCTAATTTGTCTCGTAATCGACTGCGTGTTTTTAGTGAACGGGGTTTCTTCGGCGGTGAAAAGCAAATGACACCAGAATACGGTTTCTCCAAATATGAATTGGAACAATGATTTTTAGTTTTTCCTGAAAAGCCGGCTTAAGCATTAAGCCCGACGCCGGATAATTTTGCAGAAAGCAGGACTGGCCGGCTTAACGCATTAAGAATGGTCATCGTGTAAATGAAACTCCAAAAAGGACACCCTCTGAGGAGCAAAACAAATTATGAGGCAGCATCATCTTCTTTTTGTCATTTTTCTTTCTTTCTGTCCCTTCCTCTGATCACATGTGAATGTAAATTCACCCAGACTTTAAAACACTACTTACCCTCAAAACAAATTATCTATATTAAATACAGAGTTCCACTCATTGGCGAAACTAACAAGCCCGCAGTTCTCGCAGCTGAAATTGTGGGGGCAGGTAGCGAAGTGGCACACTGCAACTTTCAGTTGTAATTCTAGGAAAAATTCGAACACGCAAAAAAGAAAACAAACAAATAGTTTAAAGATTTGTATTTTTCTTTAAGATACACTATCTACCAACAAGTAATTGTACACCTGTGATAGCAAAGGAAAACGAAGTTTATTCACCTTCAATAGTTGGTGGAGCCTCCACGAGCGGCGATTACAGCTGCAACCCTCCGGGGCATACTCTCAACCAGGCGTTGTACGACGGCTAGCGGTATTTTCTTCCACTCGGCTCGGAGAAGACAGGTCAGTTCCTTCACCGATTTCGGGCGGTGGGGACACCCCTTAAGTCGACGCTCCAACTCGTCCCAGAGGTGCTCGATAGGGTTAAGGTCCGGGCTCTGCGCAGGCCAGTGCATTCGATTTACCCCATTGTCTTCATACCAAGCCATGGTGGACCTCGCAACATGAGAGGTGGCATTTTCATCCTGAAAGTGACATGGGTCCAACCCGTAAAACTGCCACAACGTAGGAAGCGCATGGTATTCCAAAATGGTGCAGTAGGTCTTGGCGTTGAGTCTACCAGGAATTACGACCAAGGGTCCCGTGCCATAGCAGGAGAAACACCCCCATAGCATAATTCCACCGTCGCCGAAATTCACAGTTGGCACAATACATTCCCGCAGGAGGCGTTCTCCAGGCAGACGCCAAACATAGACCCTGCCATCCGAACACTTGCCAATCACGTAGGCTACTGTCTGTTTTGGGTAATTCAACTCGCTGGATATGTCACGTATGGATCGGCCATTTCTGTGATACCCGACGATTACACCTTTCTCGAAATCAGAGAGCACCGAACTGCGTGGCATCTTGAATTCTACTGGTTGCGTTGGTGTTTCCCACACGATATTTAACGGCGGCGGCCGTGACGTGTATCATGACTGCAGATATCGTCGATTGCAGGGGTGTTCAATTACTTGTTGGTAGATAGTGTATATATAAACAAATACCAAGTTCCATTTATAAGGCAACAGATGTCTTATACATTGAAGCTATTCGTCCCTTTGGCTCTGGTTTTGTAATATGATCGATCTGCAATGGATTTTAATGCGATCGTTCTACAATATTTTGTAGTACGGTCGCTCTACAATCGGTTGCAAGTAGTATGATCGCCGTCCAATCGCACTCACTCTTCGCTGCTGAGATAAAGTGCAAGGCCTCAAGTGGGTAACCAGTGGAAGACGTCGGAAAACAGTCAGCTCCTAGGCTCAAATAGACGTCAAGCTCTGAAGTCTTTTTACAGCGTCTGGGGATCTGCCTTTAATCTATTGCTTCATTCTCTTTTCGTATCTCATTCAAATTTGAATTTCTCTATTAATCACAGACGTATGCAAATAAATATGTATATTGAATATATATATATATATATATATATATATATATATATATATATATATATATGAAAGGGATGATATATGCACTCCAGACATCATGAAAGATACCAGTACCAGAGTTCCTCCAGTCCTTCCAGCAGAAGTTGCACATGCAATCAAGAACATGAAGCGAGGAAAAGCTCCAGGAGAAGATGGAATTACTGTAGACATCATACAAGAAGCAAGTGGAGAAATCGAAACAGTACTCGCCCAAATTTTCACTCGATGCCTTAATGAAGGGAAGATTCCTGAGGATTGGAACACCGCTACAATGATCCTGCTACATAAGAAAGGTGACATTGAGGATCTCGGAAACTACAGACCTATCAGCCTCCTATCAGTAGTTTATAAAATCTTCACTAAAGTTCTTTCACACCGCTTGAAGGTAACACTGGACATGGCTCAACCGAGAGAACAAGCTGGATTCAGGAGTGGCTACAGCACAATAGATCATATCCACGTGCTGAGAGAACTAATTGAAAGAGCGAGGGAATATGAACTTCCATTGTGCATGGCTTTTATCGATTATGAAAAAGCCTTTGATTCGGTGAAACCATCAGCAGTTACAATGGCTCTGAAAACCTGCGGTATTGAAGATGCATACATTAATATTATTAATAACATCTATGAAAATGCAAGTGCAAAGATTAGGCTGTTTGAAAATACAACACACGTAAAAATTGGAAAGGGAGTGAGACAAGGTGACACCATATCTCCGAAGCTCTTTAATGCCATATTGGAGGGTGTTTTTCAGTCACTGAGCTGGGAAAACAAGGGGATAAAGATTAATGGAGATTATCTAACCCACCTTCGTTTTGCTGATGACGTAGTCATTTTTGCAACTACCCCATCAGAGCTGCAGAGTATGATCCAGGAACTTGCTGACAAGAGTAAAGAAGTGGGATTAAAAATGAACTTTCAGAAGACAAAAGTGATGTTCAATGCTTTTACAAGAAATGAAGATTTATCGATTGATGGAGAAAAGCTGGAGATAACAGACACGTACGTTTATCTTGGACAGCAGATATCAAGTGAGGGTCACATTGATGAAGAAATTAATCGACGTACAAAACTTGCATTAAGAGCTTTTGGAAGAAACAGCATAATTTTCAAGAGCAATATGCCATTATGTCTTAAAAGAAAAGTGTTTGATCAATGCATCCTTCCAGTGCTTACGTATGGTGCGGAGACGTGGACCTTAACTAAAAGAGACATACAAAGGCTGCAGACAACTCAAAGGAGCATGGAGAGGTGCATGCTTGGTGTAACCAGGAGAGATAAGAAGAGGAACTCGTGGATCCGAAAAATGACAAGAGTGGAAGACATCATGATCAGAGTTAAATCCCTGAAATGGCAATGGGCTGGACATACTGCCAGAAGGACAGATCATCGATGGACAGCTGAAATTTTAGATTGGATTCCAAGGGACAGGAAAAGACCCAGAAGAAGACCACATGGGAGATGGGTGGATGAAATTCGAAAGTATGCAGGGGTGACATGGAGGAGACTGGCACAAGACAGACCGTTGTGGAGGAAACTTGGGGAGACCTTCATCCAGCAGTGGATTGATAATGGTTGACAATGATGATGATGATGATGATATATATATATTTCTTTTTGTTACATTCTGTCTGCCAAAGTTTGTTCATTAATAAATGTTTCATCACAGGTATCGTTTGTTTTTCATTTTTAGTTTATTACCTCACCCTATTATCTTTATTATATTATCATTCTTATTGATAATGACATTTTCCGAAGGAGGCAGCATTGAATTAAAAACAAATCTATGTATATTAAAAACAAAATCTCGTGATCGTAATTGCTTGTTCTTACCTAAGAAAATTTGTCGCACTACTAACCTTCTCGGAGCTGATGGAGAGTCTCGAGATATCGGGGGATTTCTGGTTCACGGACCTCATTGAAGTATCTCTTACATGCCGATGACGTCACCTTTTTTCGTGGACCCGGAAGGAAGCTTAAGGGTGACTGTGAGAAACTCGCAGGTTACTGTGGTGCGACGGATACCCGCCTTAAAACGAAGTCTGTCGGATGGAAGCGATTAGTGATGTTGGCTTTAGCTGTGACCGAAGGACCTGTCCGGATAATGAGCATCCAAAATTCTAAGGACGGTGTACCCGTGGAAAATGTTTTGCGGAGATAAAGAAGACGCAAAAATGTTGGCAGTTGATGGACATCTCGAGGATAAATCGCATTTAGTTATCAAATGGCCTCACGGTTTCTAAGTGCATATTTGTCGGGGAGTTGGAATTTCCACCCCGAAGTATCATGAGTTTTAGAAAAGGGCGTTTTTTAGGTTCGTTTGACCCGGAAAAAGGACCGGGTAGTGCTCGTGCAGTCCTATTCCGTGTGAACGGAAAATGAGAGTAATGGCTCGTCGAACCAGTAAACTGAAAAATTCAAAATACGGAGAAAACAGGTGACAATTCAGCTATGACAGCTGCACTTCCCCTTTGTCAAATGGATAATTTCTGAAAAAAAAAAGGTAAATGTGTATACGGCCTCTCACTGAAACGAAGATCAATTAGAAAAAAACGCTTGGCGCCGAGTTGGGAGAACATAAATTTATCCGGAGGCTTTAAATGAAGATTTCAATGAGGTATGCACATCATTGTAATTCGGTATGGGTCGTTCGATTGTACGGGACAACCAATATGATTGAAGCACATATGGTAGCAAATTGGGAAAACCCATGGATGTGTATTTTCTGTTTGTCTGTATCGGAATCACATCGAACTCATCTAATTTCTAAACAGACAGCATGTCAATTATCCTTTTGTAAATTGATTTACAGATGCCCCTCCTGTGTACTGTTCATGGTCGCTGAATGTAAAATCTTACATGAAGAAGCTTATTTTTGGACAGATTCCACCACAGTTATTACGTTAATCAAAAGAGAAGAATCCTGGGAAACTTTCGTTCACAACAGTCTTAGAAATTAGAGCTTTAACTTCAAATAAAATATGAAGACATGTTACTGTTTCCGTGAATCCTGTTGACCTTCCTAGCATAGGTTGCTGAGCACAACGATTGCTAAAGTCGAAATGGTAGGAGGGACCGACGTGATTGTTTGTACCTAATGATGAACTGCCCTCAATTGAATTTCTGCTGATGATGAGCAAGTTTTTAAGGAAGAGAAAAAAGTGTAATTTCATTTGTGGCTACTTGTTTGATTTCAGAAAATACAGAAACTGATTGGTATTACTGCTTATTTTCTAAGTACGAAAGATTGTTCGCTTGATTGGATGGATTTTAAGATTTACGAAAATGTGTCGAGGGTCAAGGGAGTCTTGACTTGGAAGATTTCCATGAAGCAGAAAAAAGAACAAATAAAGATGATTCAAAAGGAAACATTTAGAGAAGAAAAGATTGCAAAACTAAGAACACTAGAATTCTAAAAAGGTCAGGAAGATATTATTATACTCAAAACAAAATTGTTTATAGGAAATATAGCGAGGATTTCAGAAGACCAGTTATACTTCCTTCACAACATTGGTAAGACGATTGATATTTTCTTACTGCATTAAACTGGCATACGTTATAATCTTAATTCTCGATATCTCAGCGAAGTATACCTATAAATCATACGAGTAAATTTCTTTCCAAATTCTACGCATTTCTTTTCTAAATTCTCCAACCCCAGTTTTGACTTCGTAAATATGCAAGAAATTCTCATGAAGAGGTGAATGTTAAATGCAATCAATGGGAATACTGAATTCCTGAAGTCAAGTTTCAAAAATGCTCATCGAAACTTAGAATGTGAGAAGTTTTGTGATCCTGCGCTTTCAGTAGGGTTTTAAATCTGCTGAATGTTTTCTGAGAAAGCCCAGTGTTTCAGTGAAATGGTAAATTTATTTCAAATAGACTTCTACAAAGTCACTTTCTTTAAAATTATTAAGAAATCATTGATAGATTCTCAATATGGTTCAACTCTCATACTTTATTTTTTACTGTAGAATTCAGAAAAAGGTTTCGTTTTCCAAATTCATATGAATATGAACATACTTAGTCTACTGGAAAGGTAATTTCAGTTTATTATCAGTAAAATAATTTATATATGAATTTGTATACATATGTGATTGTGTTTAAAAAAAGGTAACCCTTTAGCATCACGTCATTAATTTGGCCTAGTAAAAGAATCTTAACACCAATGAGATGTATGAATTTTCAAACCTAGATTTTGAACAACATTTTGGTTTTTACCTACTGAGAAGGTTCTAACATATTCGATAATGCCTCACATGACTACTATGAAATTTCGCACTATTCTTGCACGTTGTTATTTGTAACAAAATCAACGAAAGATAGCCATATTAATTTCTGTTTTATATAAGTTCATAATCATCATCATCATTGTCGACCATTATCAATCCACTGCTGGACGAATGTCTCTCCAAGTTTCTTCCAGAACGGTCTGTCTTGTGCCAGTCCCCTCCATGTTACTGCAGCATACTTTCGATCTTAATCCACCCATCTACCATGTGTTCTTCTTCTGGGTCTTTTGCTGTCCCTTGGAATCCAGTCTAACAATTCAGCTGTCATTCGATGGTCTGTCCTTCTGGCAATATGTCCAGCTCATTGCCATTCAGGGATTTTACTCTGACAATGATGTCTTCCACTCTTGTCATTTTTCCGATCCACGAGCTTCTCTAATTTTCTTTCCTGGTTACACCAATCATGCATCTCTCCATGCTCCTTTGAGTTGTCTGCAGTCTTTGTATGTCTCTTTTAGTTAAGGTCCACGTCTCTGCACCGTATGTAAGCAGTGGAACGATGCATTGATCAAACACTTCTCTTTTAAGACATAATGGCATATTGTTCTTGAAAACTATTCTGCTTCTTCCAAAAGCTCTCCAGGCAAATTTTATACGCCAATTAATTTCTTTATCAATGTGACCCTCACTTGATATCTGGTATCCAAGATAAGTGTAGGAATAGGTTATCTCAAGCTTTTTCATATCAATCGATAAATCTTCAGTTCTTGTAAAAGAATTGTACTTAAATTTTCTCTTCTGAAGGTAAGATTTTAATCCCACTTCTTTACTCTTGTTAGCAAGTTCCTGAATCATACACTGCAGCTCTGATGGGGTAGTTGCAAAATTGACTACGTCATCAGCAAAACGAAGGTGAGTTAGAAAATTTTCATTAATCTGTATCCCTCTGTTTTCCCAGTTCAGTAATTGAAAGACATTTTCCAATGTAGCATTAAAGAGTTTGGGAGGTACAGTGTTGCCTTGTCTCACTAACTTTCCAATTTTTTTGAGTACTGTGTTCTCAAATAGCCGAATCTTTGCACTTTCACTTTCATAGATGTTATTAATAATACACTGCTGGACAATTGCTAAGGACGGATCATAAACGGCTATATAGCTCATAAAAAAGTAAGTGTGGTTGGATGCCAAGTGAAATAAAATAATGTCAGAATGCCAGGACATTACAAGAAAGACATTTTATTGTGCTCAGAAATCCAGATAGCTTTGGAACGTGTTCAAGGGACAAACAGGCCATTTTGTGCAAAATACGTAAACGTGAAAAAAATGCAATGACCGTCCGCAGGCGTTCCGGCGTAAGATGTCAATACGGGATATGGCCACCATGGGGGGCGATGCAAGATTTCACACGTCGTGTCATGCTTTGCACAACATTATCAAGCAGCTGTTGGAGTAATTTATCCCATCCCTCTGTCAGTGCACGGATGAGGGTGTCCTTGTTTATTGGAGGGCATTGGCGACCAGCACGACTCCTCCCCAAAGCATCCCACACATTTTCAATGGGATTCAGATCTGGAGAACGTGCTGGCTATTCGATGTGTTGAATATCCTCGCTTCAAGACACTCCTGGACAGCGACTGTTTGATGACATGTTGCGTTGTCGTCCATGAAAATGAATCTATCCCCGGCAGCACCACGTAACATGCGAACATGAGGTAGCAGAACATCATTAATGTATCGTTGGCCAGTCATAGACCCAGTTGGAAGCACATAGAGGGACGTACGGTCATTGATCATGATGCCAGCCCATACCATGACACTACATGTCGGAGATCGGTCCCTTTCCTGTATGTTTGCTGGAAAATATGCAGTACCACTATCACGCCAGATCAGTTGTCGTCGACAATCAGACGATAGACTGTATCCACTCTCATCTGAGAAGAGGACAGCAGACCAGTCGTTATCAGTCCAATTGCGATGTTGATGGCACCCTTGCAAACGGGCGGTATGGTGACGTCTGGACAATGGGATGCACACAACAGGACGACGGGTGTATAGTCCTCCTTAATGCAAACGTCTGGCGACAGTTTTTCGGGAGATCCACTTGCCAGTAGCAGCAATAAACTGATTTGCAACCTTCCTAGTGGTGCTGCGCCGGTGTATTTTTGTTGATAGCACTATGTACCGATCTTCTGCAGGAGTCGTCCTGCGAACACGACCTCCCCCGTGACGTTTTACACTCTCCATTTGTTTGAAATGATTTCCAAAGCCTTGAAACAAAACTGTGGCTGACGTCGAACTCCCTGGCAACATCTGTTATTTTTCGCCTTTCTTCAATCTTGCCAATAATACGGCCACGCGTAAAATAATCTAGGTGATGTCGGGAAGGCATACTGAAAATTGCAAGTTCGTCAATTGACTCTTTCCCTTTCAATTTTGCGTTTGAACAACAACGGTCAATACGCGTCAAATCCTTTATATCTCTTATCAGCGCTATGACGTCACGAACAAGTTCGGCAATCCAAAATTTGCATACGCACAACACGTCTTACTGTATCCCGCACGTATGCTAATTTACACATTTTCCTGCCTTCCATTTTATGGTTGCTGTCGTTGCTATTGTCATCCGTCCTTAGCAATTGTCCGGCAGTGTATTAATGTACGTATCTTCAATACCGCAGGATTTCAAAGCCATTGTGACTGCTGATGGTTTCACCAAATCAAAGGCCTTTTCAAAATCGATAAAACCCATGCATAATGGAAGTTCATATTCCGTCGCTCTTTCAATTGTTCTCTCAGTACGTGGATATGATCTATTGTGCTGTAGCCACTCCTAAATCCAGCTTGATCTCTTGGTTGAGCCATGTCCAGTGTCACCTTCAAGCTGTGTGAAAGAACTTTTGTGAAGATTTTACAAACCACTGATAAAAGGCTGATAGGACTGTAGTTCCTGAGATCCTCAATAAAATTCATAATATTGATCGATAATTAAGACAAAAGTTTGTTGTTGAAATTGTTCATTAAAAGCAAGGAGAAATTTCTAATCATTTACCTAACGTTGTTTCTCGTATATATTCAGCAGACAAAACATACATTAGAGTGATAGTATGTTGACATGGGCATTCCCCGCGTAGAGTGTAACGGACTTAATCCGAACGTAGAAGATACATCAGCAGACAGAAAGGCTTCATTTAAAATTAATTTCATTTCTTTTTCTGATTCTGGGTCTTGCTAATTCTATTATATTAATTTTTCGTTAGGGATTTCCTTTAGGAAAAAATGTTTATAATGTCTCCAGGGTGAGATGATTGTTTATTAAAATCAGTTAAATGATGAGCCCTACATCTGATCAAAAACATGAGGTAACATGAATTATCATTAAAATAGTAACCTTCAATACTTATTTCTACTGATGATTTTTCGGATTTCATAGATCTACATTAATATGTTAAAAATGTTAGATCTTTTATTTCCTGAGCAGAAAATTAATATTGCTAAAATATTACTTGGTTTAGGGAAGAAAACGTGAAGTAGATTTTGTAACTGAAATATTTGCCAGCTTTTAAGGAAACTTTTCCTGATTTTAAATATCACGCGCTGAGAAATAGATACACAAAAACTTATTGATTTCTTATTTTGGTAAAAAAAATGACACAATACGTAATGTGATGGTTCGTGGATTTCAAATACTCATTATATGATCTTAAGCGGCCGTTCATAATGTACGTCCGTGATTTTTTACTATTTTTAGACTCTCCCCCACCCTTATGTCACATTTTGTCCGATTGTTGACATCTCCCCCCTAAAAAGAATGTCCTAATTCCCGCAACCCCCTTTTTCTTGACGATTGCTTTTAGAAGCCCGCTGAGAATCAGAAAAAAACCCTACTAATTTAAAGGAATCTTCCATATATTTACACTTTTTCCTCCAAAAATATTTGTTATTCAGGCATTACTTTATTCCCACTGCGACCTGAACGTTATTATTCTAAAATAAAAATCTACAAATGAACGCATGCATTCAAGGTTGCAACACTGGCGTTCATACTATCTACAAAACACGATAGATTTGGTAGTACAAATACGAGAACGATATTGTGATTTAGTTAAATATCATAAGAAATCTGAAGTATTCCATACCTTTTTTCAACTATCAAAAGAAGAAACAAGAAAGATGATACCGAATTTTTGTGGTTAATGAGCAAGCCTTTTGAATTCGTTCTGATGCGAATTAAATTTTCCAAAGCTGTTCAAAATCAATGGAACTGGTATGGGATACAGTAGTATCTGACCGAAGAAAGAATTTCTTTAGTCGGGTTTTTATCCCGCAGATAGTGATGTAAATGGAAACGTCAGCTGACGCCTTCTGGTGGCAGACTTGTACTGTAAGAAATCATTGAAATTATATGCAAAAAATTTCACACTGGAAACGATGTCTAACAAAGAAGGAATTTTTTAAATCCGACTTTTAGCAGCAGACATATTGGTAAGACTAAGATAGATATTACGCTCTATGGCGGAGAAACCATGCATTATTTTAAGAATAAAATATTCTTAAATGTTTATCGACATAAGCGGTATTGGTTCACGAAAGAAATTTTTAAATCGGGGTATTAAAATCTGCGATTTAGCGGCAAATACCTACGAAACAGAAATTTAAACCTTCCCTGGTGGCCAAACCATATTTTATAAAAAATTAGAAATTACAACAAAAACTTTTCCGTCAGCAGCTGTATCCGGTGCTGGAAGAATTTTTCAAACCGGAACTTTAGAAGCACAGATATCGGGGAAAACGCAGTTTACCTTTACTCCTAATAGAGGAAAGTCAATGAATTACTTGAAAGTTTGAAATTATGTTAGAAACATGTCGCACCGGAAACTCTGTCCAACAAAGAAGACATTTTTCAAATCGGACCATTAGAAGTAGCAATAATGACAAAAACAGGATATACATCTACTCTCTCTGGCGGAAAAACCATACGTTGTTTTAAGAAGAAAACATTCCGAACAGGTTGGGGATTTCTTCATTCGAGATTTTTGAAGCTCAGATTTTGCTGCAAATACATCAGTAGTAGCAGAAATCAAGCTGACGCTCCCTCGCGGTCATAAAATTTTATACCAAAAATTAGAAAATATATGTAAAATATTTCCCATCACCAGGTGTGTCAGCTGAAGTAAAAAAAAAATCAAATCGGTATTTTAGAAGCACAGGAATATGGGGAAAAGTCATTTACTTTTACTCCCCTTAGCGGAGCCTCCATGCGTAACTTGGAAAAGGGACGCAGCTTAAAATAATATTCGACACGAATGGGATCGAAAGTAAAAGAACCTTTTGAATTGGATATTTAGAAGCAAATATATGGATTAGAATGTGTTTGAATTCGATCTACCTTCTTTGCAGGGTATGATGGCCTACTTTCAACTTGCATATAAGTGTCCATTTACACGTTTCATTCTGTGTCATTTGACCTGAAGATGGGTGCTTCAGAAGACCCGAAAGATCTTGTCGCTGATCATTAATCTCTTGGTGTTGTGTATATCTTTTAAATTGTAAATAAATGTCCTCTTTTAGTAGCCGACACATTGGCGTTCCTGATCGTGATATTCATCGTGCTCTGACAGCCTGTTTTTTTCATTTTGCTATGTAAACTATTTTCATCCTATCAATGACATAACTGCACTGAGTGGACAAAACTGATTGGACATCCTCACGCTGGCGCAGTGGTTTGATCCCTCAGCAGGCACGTGGTCGATAAGGTATAAAATCATCAATGGGGTATGATCATATTAATCGCTTATAAAATGGCCAGCAGAATGGAGCTCTCAGAGTCTGAAAAGTGTGTTATGTTACGCCGTTTAGTTGGTGGTATGAGAATAAGAAGCATTGCTGATGTCAGACAGATCGCTCAATCGACTCTTGCTTTTGCCATCAACAAGTGGACGAAGACTAGACATTACACAAATTTACTTCGCCGAGGAAGAACCAAGAAACTGCAACCCAGGGTACCAAAGGGTACTTGCGAGGGTGATCGGAAAACCAGGTCCCGACGAATGCACGCTACAGTACTTGAGCTTCAGATAGCCACAGATGCCATAGTCTCCAAAAGGACTCTTCTACAAGATACCCATACACTCGGGTATCATGGCAAAACAGCCGTCCATAAAACTTTCATCACAATGACCAATAAAGCAACGAAGCTACTATGGCGTCGACAGCACCAAACTTGGACAGGTGTTATGGAGCAACGAACTCCCGTTCCGATTATTCTGATCGAATGGGCATGTCTGGGTTTAGCGGTAACCCGGAGAACGTCTGCGTTCGGAGTGTACACTACAGACTGTGAAGCAGGGAGACGGTACTGTTATGGTGTGTGTCTGTTTGAGCTAGTACGCTGAGGATCCACTGGTTGTTATTCATATCAACATGAACTCTGTGATGTATAGTGATATTCTGGATGACTCAATGCTTCCAAGATAGTGGCATTTCTACGGAGAAGACGATTGTTTCTTCCAGAACCACAATGCCATTTATTATATTTCCAGGATTAGAATGACGTGGTATGAGGAAAATCAGGTTTCGCGGATAAACTGGCGTGATCAGAGCCCGAACGTTAATCCCACATAATACATTAGAATGATCTTGAACGTCGGGCAAGGTCTAAAGCAAAACGACTTTCTTCACTGACAGAGCTGGTCGTTGTACTCACGGTGGTACAGAGGCACACCCAGCTCTCTGGAATATATGGGTTTCTGGGCTGCTTGTCACTACGGGTGGCTGTTCTAATCTGTGCAAACAGAGGTCCTGCGTGCTACTGTTGTAAATACAACACTGTTCTTCGATTTACTTGCAATGTCCAATCACTTTTGTCCACATAGTGTACGTAGGAAATTTCATAATGTTTCTTTTCTGAGAAAAAGTTTCTATCAAAAGCTGTGTTATTGTATTTCTGTTTTTATTCTTTTGAGCAGCGCTGTTTGATTTCTTAGACGTAATTTTTTGACACGTACGTCAAACCGTAAGAACGCAGTGTTTGAATGCTTTCCGTGTTTCAGAATCAGTTATCACAGTACGAGAAAAACAATAGATTTCAGGACCAATGAAAACTGAAGGTTTGATAAAGACCCGAAAATCATTCGCTTGGTAAAAAAAAAATTGTTTTTAATTATTGTCGTATAGAGAGGAGAAAATTTTTGTATGCCAGAGTTGAAAACGATACATACATTTGAAGCTTCTAAGGAAAAGTCGAAAATATGCGGATTCCAAGTTTTATAGTCGTTTATCAGTACATTTGGATTCCTGCCGTTTGCCCACAGATTGTAACCATTGTGTCGCTCAAGTATAGATTTTCTCTTGCTTTCAGCTCCATTCTTGTTAGGTGCAAGAAGAGCACTGTGCAGCCCAGCTGTACTAGGTTTCCGTTGGTGGATGCCTGCTGCTTAGCGGGAAAGAAATCCTGCCTTCTGCCATATGAAACTACATAGGCATTTTCAAATTCCTAACAGGATACTTGAGATCACAAAATTTTCAAAGTGATAAATGCATTTTTTCTCGAAAAGATTCTTGCCGTTTTTGACTAATATCATAATCTTGTTAAAAATCGAAGAACAACAAAATCAGTTTAATTTCCGCAATTTATGAACAAAAATGTCTGTTGAAATTTATTTCAAAAGGCCGTAATTTACAAACCAAAAAAGAACATTGAAACTGTTTTGTTTGAAAGCAATTTTTTCATACCAAAATTTTTCGAAAATTGTTTCTTAACACCACACTTAGAATCAAAGTATCACAATGAATTGCCAGAAAAACCTTAAAAGCCCCCAAAAAAGGAAGTTGAAAATAGTACGAAATACACTGCTGGTCACCCAAAATGCAACACCAAGAAGGACACGAGATAGCAAAGCCAGATTTACTGGACACATAACAACAGATTCAAAGATGAAACGATTGAACTTTAAGGCCCGTGCGACTTGCGCAACAGGCAGACAGCAATAGTTCGTGTGGCCCCATGGCTTGCAATAACGGCCGCTACACGCCGCAGCATCGAAAAAAGAGGCTTTGGATGAGGGCTTGGGTTATGTCGGTCCAGAATGCTTCCACACGTTGCCACAGTTCATCAGACGCAGCCGCGGGTTGTGCTTGCCGGGCCACTCGGTTGCCGATCAGCGACCAGACGTGTGCTATGGGCGACATATCGGGAGAACAGGCGAACAACGGCAGCAATAACACCTGGTGGGCCGTGAATAATTGTTGCACGTCGCGTGACACGTACGGGCGCGCATTGTACTGTTGAAACGTGACCGCTGGCAGGTTCTGCAGGTAAGGGAGGACTACAGGCTCCAAAACGTCGGAGATGTAGTGATGGCTGTTGAGTGTACCGGCGATGCGTACCAGAAGGGTGCGGGTGCCATATCCAATTGCGCCCCAAACCATAACGCCAGGCGACGGACTGGTATGGCGATGCATAATGCAGGCGTCATACAATCTCTGGCTGCACTGCCGCCACACGCGGATCCGACTATCGTGGTGTTTCAGGCAGAAGTGGGATTCGTCGGTGAAGGCAATATCGTACCGTTCCATAGTCCAGGTGCGGCGTTCAACGGCCCACTGCCGCCGCAATCGCCGGTGCTGTAACGTCAATGGTAATCGGAGCAATGGGCGCAGTGCGACAAGTCCCCGCTCCTGCAGACGACGTCGAACGGTACGTGCTAACACAGATTTTCGCGCAACACACCCTAATTCCTGCGCTAACGTTCGTGATGTGGCGGTGCGAGCCGTCAATGCCCGCCGCACAACATGCCGTTCGTCTCGTTCGGTGATGTGCCGCGGCTGTGGCAATCGTTCACGTCGGTTCGTCCGTCCCTCCTGCACCCACCGAATCCATACTCGCCTCACTGTGGCTGGATGTCGTTCCACACGGGCGCCGATGTCTCGGTACGATAAACCGCTGTCGCGATAAGCCACTATTCGTCCTCTGTCGAACTCCGAACCGTGCTGGATTGACTGCCGTATTCTTCGACGAGGCATCAGGAAGCTTCTCACACACAGGTCCGGCAGCACAACACACTACCACTACTTACACCCCGCTTTCTCTGCACCCTTCTTATAGTGCTTCTCGGACGCGTTCCGGGCGCGCATGATTTGCATATGCCCTGCAATGCTAATTGTTTGCATGTCCTCTCGCGTGCGACGCTTGCTGCGAATTTCACGCCAATCGGATGCTTCCTTCTTGCTGTTGCATTTTGGGTGGCCCGAAGTGTTTTTGAAAGTTACGTAGCTCTGAATTGCCCAGTCTTTCCAGCATTTTTTATTATTCTTTGTTTAACGTTACTTCTAGAACGGCGTTGCATATTACATACTCACTTGATTTACATAAATGTTAATCGTTTTTTTTCAAGTGAATTAGACATTTTGAAGGAATTTTTTCCAAAGGAAATTAAATTTCTTTTATTTCCCTATGTTTTAGTTACTCTAGGGTGTTTATAGTATTGGCCGAAAGGCGTAGAACAATAATTGATTTGAAAACCACGTAACTGCATTGTCATACTACTGTTTGTTGTGGGGACCACATTTGGCTTTCCTTTCTGACACTCATCTTCGAAAGCTTTTATACTCTTTGCGACATATTCTGATAATATCTAATTTTCTTCTTACCTCATTAATTAATTAATTAGTTTTACCTTTATTAGAATATCTCATATTTTCCGGTACATTGATAGCTCCATAGTGCAATAGAAGACAGGTAACGCATTTCTGAGGAACATGATACATGTAGGAAAAATGTACGAATGTGCAAGACATCCGGTTTTTTTTTGTTTTTTTTTTCTTTTTTTTAAGATATGGTAATTCTTTCGAAAGCTGTTTTGATGGGAATTTAGGGTAATAAATCGTTTAATTTTTTAGGACGAAATCCTTACGGAAACATTTTAAACTTCTGTGTGAGCCCACAAAATGGGCATAGCAGGCTTACATTGAAGAATCATGAATATGTAACTCAATTCCATGCAAGATGTTTAGCACATAATAGAGAAGTAAAATTCGCAGTATTTTGCGATTAAATTTCTCAGATTGAGGTTTATTTCGTTTTTTCTGTTCCTTACGGATCATTTGTTATAGTCCTTTTTGTTGGGATTCGGCTCCGCATATTAAGATGTCGCGTAAAATGATTGGATTTTATATTTAAATTTTGATATAACCGCTGCACAGGGTTCGGTATCGCGTGCAATATGTTCACACCGAGAAAAGAAGAAAAAAGTAAGGTAAAGAAACTGAAATTTTCTCATCAGTTAGGCGACCTATAGCAATGTATAATTGATAGTATCAATTCTGAATGAAGTGAAGCATTAAGGATTACTATGGAGTGAGCTTGGTGAGAAAATTGTTTTCAACCGGATGTGACGTCCTTCTGAGACAGCTTCTTGAAACTGTATATGTGATAGCATGAATTTTGAAGGAAGTGACGCATTTAGGATTACTATGGAGTCCGCTTGGTGAGAAAACGGTTCTTAAGCGAATCTGACGTCCTGTGAGACAATCAGTTTATTAACATTGTATATGTGATATTATGAATTCTCAATGAAGTGAAGCATTTAGGTACACATTGTGGGTGAGTTTGGTGAAAAAACGGATTTCAACCGGATCTGACGTACTGTAATACTATCAGTTTCTTAATACTGTACATGTGATTGTATGAATTCTGAAAAGAGTGACGCATTTATAATTACTATGGGGTTAGCTTCGTGAGAAAACCGTTTTCATCCGAATCTGACGTCCTGTGAGACCATCAGTTTCCCAACACTGTATGTGATAGTATGAATTCTAAATGAAGTGAAGCATTTAGGTTTACTATATATTTTATTTGAAACGAACAGAAGGTAAAATGTGTCATTCGTAAACTGTTTTTCGCTCACCAGATAGCGCCACATTCGTTAGAGCGGACAGCTCCTAATAGGAAGAAGAACCAAAATAATAACGGTTAATGCGCCACCTTATAGGAACCAATACACATTGTAAAATACTTTCTCTCCAGAAATAAATTGAAGTGACTATGAAAAGCATTTATCATGAAATTTACTATTTAAGAATGAAGTATCAGTATTTTATCATATAATAATATTATATATATATATATAAATTTGGTAAACTAGGATTATGGAATGTATTCTAAATGTTATTAAAACGCTGATATTCCTGAAGGAATGTGAGTATAATGAATTGCATTCAATTGCCCAGAGGTTTCGACATTCTTGGTCTGGGAGCTCAAATACGTATTACACTGTTCTGCGGGGTCGGTGGTTTTCTTCCTTTCGTCAACAGAATGAAGCGATTATTTCATTTTTTTTTTAAATATTTTAAACTTTAGAATTGTGGTCACTAGAGAGGGTTATTTCTCTTCACTGTCTTTTGTTGGTTTTTTTCACTTCGAAGCCGTTTTCGTTACAGGTTTCAGCAAACTCAGCTAATTCCGAATTTCTTGACGGGGAATAAAAGTGAGAGAATTATTATATTTTGGTTTTCTTTATTTTAATAAAAGTTTATAATCGGACGGTTAAGAAAGTTGGATTAAGTTTTATCAGAGTTTGCTGCAGTAACCTCTGTGTCTTCTTGGCCTTCAGTGCAGAGGGATATAGGTACTCTGAGCAGTGACGACTAGTGTCTGCAGACAGGCTCAAGTCCCTATTTTCGTTTTCTCATTGGTTAGTGCTACAGCGACCGGAACCAATTACATAAAAAATTGGCTTATTACTTTAAAATTCCTATCAAACGTGTGATGTTTAGGGATGAGTATAAAACAGTGATAGCAGTTTATCATATATGAATTCCAGATGTACGTATGCACCAGTGTTTTATCATTAATTTCTTTTTTTAGAACAACAAACAAAACATGAGTATCTCTCCCAGATAGGTCATGGTATAAACATTCCACATACGAAACGAAGAACAATAAGTATAATACGTGTTTGTCCTCGTCCTTGCAATTTCTAAAGCTAAAGTTTTTTTAACGTTTAAGATGTAACTTGTATATTCTAAAATTTTCTGCAGTGAATGGATCTGTTATGTGTAACCTACCCCAGTCCATTGCCGTGCGAATCTCTTAACCATAAAAATTATTCGATTCATATGCACTTAACGTACGTGCTAATGCTAGCAGTTCACAGTGCCCAACGATGGTTTCTTCATATTAATCGTAAATGTGACGCCTAAGAACAATGGCTGGCAACCATGTTCTTATGTCACATACATACTTGCCACCTACGCGCTTACCACAAAAAATACGTTTAAAGCTTAACACTAGAAAACAAACAAGAAATACATATGCAGTGCGAAAAATTATAATACTCCAATCTAAACCTATAATAATCTCTAACACGCTCGTTTTTGTTTGAATGTTGAACGACCACGGTGAGTAAACCAAAGAGATATAAGCAGTCGCCCATCCTTAACTTAGGGTCACTGGCTCAAGGGTAGGGAGATAGCCAGTACTTAAAGACTAACACAACATACATGTCTCTCCGGGATTCTAACCCGGAACCTTCTCCGACGAATTATCATAAGTTAGTGCAGAGACCACTGCCCCAGTGACTGGATAGCAGTTTTCCAGCACATTTGGTGAGAAGTAGTGTCGTGCAAAAAATGTATATTATTTATTGTTTCTTTTTTCATTGGAGTTCTAACGAGCACCTTGAGCAACACAGATTGTTATAAGCAGTCGGCCGTCCTTAATTTAGCGCCGCTGGTTCCAGGAAAGGAGCGACCCAGCGTAGCAGAACAAACACAACCACCATACTTCACCCTGATTTGAATAATAACCCATCTCGGACAAATGATCAGAAGCCATTGCTTAGACTACAACGCCGCCGGGGTGGAAGATTGTGCGTCGAACAAAGCACATCAATGGTAGTATTTTTTATTTTGCAAACTTAAAAAACAATCCTAATCTAACCATGTTAAAAGTTCAAAACATATGACATTAAGATTAGTTTTAGATGAAAACGAGTTTCAAAAAATACCCCAGGACACCAAGCCATGCAGAAATGTACGCTAACGCGCTGCCATCTATTAGGAGATGTGTGAGATGATATCACATGAGGAGTGTACAGATCTCAAGTACGTTACTAATTTGACTAGCCCATAAACGGATCTTCAGGAATGTTGATTTAGTACGTATACAGAAATATGTATCCGAAGGAAAAGTTTTCAATCCTCATGAATCAGAACCTGTATGTCGGGAAGGATATACCAAGTAAATTGATTACTTGCCAGCAGACGCCAATCAATTATTTGATTCGTCCGAAGAACTGGAGAGCGGACCAATTAGATTAAACTCTTGCTAGAAACCCTAGTCTGGGCGGCAATCCTGGTTCCAGAATATGCACGCTTATTAAAACTTCTTTCTTTCTCCTAACTTCGTACTTTACTCTAACTATTGTCCCAAAGACTTCAAATGTTTCTGCGACAGCTGTATTTCTCACCTCACAGTGAAGGTACTTACATTACGTAGGTCACTTATCTCCTTTCCAGTTTGGATTCTGTAGCATCCTAAATTATTTCGCTTAAAATTTGGAACAGAAAAAGGGGATATACGTATTTTACAGTATGCAAATTTATAACATGGTGAAACAATTTCATCTTTATACTACATTGTAAATGTTTTACGGTAAAGCTGACATCCGAGTACGACGCTGTCAATAAACGGTGCGTCAGGCCTACCACTTCAGAAGGTTTTTATCAAAGATAAAACATGATTACAAGAAGTACAGTCATCAGTAAAGAGAAGCACACTGGCACCTCAGAAAACCTAATGACAAATTACCAGCAGGCAAAAAACAAAAACCTGTAGCGTGATACATAGATAACACGAGAATACGTCTAGGAGCGTTGGGTTAGTTCGTGAGATATTTAGGAGCGAAAATCACAAATTTCCTCAGCCCTAAAACCTTTTTTTCATTGTGAAACTATCTTACATTCCTATACTGTGGTCCTTACATCGCTCAAATTAACCAACAAGCAAACAGCATTTTTGCTGGCAATATATGTTTATATTTTCTCATTAGCATGAGGACTATAAAAACGAGCATTCTTAAACTGATTTAAAAAATTACTAGTGGATAAGAATTAATAAATCCAAAAGTTTGTTTTTCTATCATGAAGAAAATTAGTGTATATAAAGTCACCGTGTATTTCTTTATCGAGCATGCTCTGAAATTTTAAAACGTTGACGCCTATGGACCGAATCACATATTTCTGCAAGAGAAACATGTCCTAGACAAATTTCATCGTTCATTCCATGAAGCATACAGTATATTAAAATCTAACGTATTGCCTAACATACCTGTCAAGAATGTAGTCCCGAGCTCAAATCACACACTTAAAATCCTATTTTTCGAAATAAGTGTAACACGTAAGAAAGTAACTATGACAGAAATGTTTTAGCATTTTGTTTCCACAATATTGAAATACTTAAAGTCATAATACATTTCTCTTATAATATGTAATTTTACTATAAAATATTCCTAATAATCTCAGGCTTTTGTTAGTTAAGGGAACACTCACACTATAAAAAAGTGCCATCACGCCACTGAAATGAATAATAAAAATATAGATGTATAAATATGACACATCCAAAGATTATATTTGAATAATATATCAGTATTGCGGTGCCATCGGATGTGACAATAACCCGCTTTTGTACTCGAATATATTCATTACATGCGGAACCTGTGTTAATTTCGAAAAAAGTGGAGCCAAATAATTTTGAAAGTGTAGCTAATATTACATATCGAAGCTGTTACTTAAGGGAAGGAATGTTATTCTGCACAGGAAAAACTGAATGGCGCTTTTCCTTTGGGAAAGCAATGTTGTGTTACATGTGAAACAGGAAAACTGTGTAATACCATTCACATGTGAAAAACAACTTTCATTTGAAACAGTGGAATTGAGCACAAAATAGGGATT
Organism: Macrothele yani; assembly: GCA_039090855.1. Taxonomy (NCBI): domain Eukaryota; kingdom Metazoa; phylum Arthropoda; class Arachnida; order Araneae; family Macrothelidae; genus Macrothele; species Macrothele yani. The sequence goes on along the minus strand of CM077034.1, from coordinate 53,395,288 downwards.
ACATATTGCAGTGTACCCTAGCCAAAAACTCGCTGCGTTAGAAATGCACTAATTGTGTCAAGACATTAATCTCCAAGGTAATAGAGTGGTTGAAGCCGTTTTAGGCATGATTGTCTTTGAACTCGCTGGCCGCGCACAAACCGATCAGATGGGTAATGAGGAGTAACTACCGAACTCAATTTAAATTGTTAAGCGGAATTAACTAGCTACTTTAAGCAAACTCATGTAACCCTGGTTTAATGCAAAAAAACGAATTAATAATTTTATGTACTGTTTTATTCCGATATATTACTGTACGAAATTTAGAACCTAAAATCTACAACAAATTAATAAGCAAACATTTGATAAATTTAATGGCTATTTTATTGAGTTCAAACTATGGCTTGTATGTAGTTCCGGATGCAATACAATCCAACGTCTTACTTGAAAGAAACTCAAGAAATTTGAGGAGTGTCTTCATTCCGAATAACATACTTCCTGAAAAAATTATGTATAAATGTACGGTTGGGTACGTCCACCAATTATCGGTACCTGTTCTTATGTTAGTAAATTAAAAATTCTGATCTGTAAAAAATAATTTCTGCTTGGTCCATTTCATTGCATGATTCCATTAAGAACGGCGCAACTAAAAGCGATAGCACAAATGCTGCGGGACTTGGGAAATTCTAACTTTTAAGGACTCTGTCATTTTGTTATTTTTATCATCTGGGTAAAAAAATGAAAATTTATATTTTACTTTTTCTTTTTATCCCACCCAATTATGTCCAATATTTTAGAAGACAAATTTAAATATAGAAATTAGCAAGTTTCTTTTTAGTATTGTTGCACCCTTTATAGCAACGTTTGAAAGTTTAAAACCCTTTGAATTACAGGTTCTTAAACTGTCAATTTCGATGATGTTTCGAATAAGTGGAGAATTGGTTTATTTGCCTGAATAGAAAAATGTGTAAAACAAACAGCTGTATTTTTATTTACAGTATTTCACAAAAATATTGGCTAAATCTGCAGCTCAGTGAATGGAGGCATAAAAATAAAAGCAGCTTTTATATAGTACGCGTGACCAATAAAACAGAGCCTCAGTTTGAAGAATTTGGGAATGCTAGAAGACGAACTACAATTTTTCGATAGTGACCTAAAATAATGAATTTTGCTCAAATTATATGCCACAACTTAAATAGTAATGTTTCAGCTAAGAACAAATGTTACATTACTTGTGAAATGAATGACATTGCGTTAGATGAACATTATGTTGTAGAGTCAGTCATGCTTTCATGTATCATATTCTATTCCTACTGTCACATATTCTCTGCAGAAGTTTAAAATAATACGTGGTAAAAAACATTGTGTTATGTATGATATTTAATTTGCAAAAGAAATCTTCGTAAACTGACACTATGTGTTTGTCTACATCTCTCTTATTTTTGCTGCAAATTTTTTGCTGACTATTAACTAAAAACTCTTCTATTTATTGGCGCATTCGAGTTATCACATATTGGGTTGGAAAAAAAGTTATATCTGCAAATACTTGGAAACGGAAAAGTGTTAATTCTCATATATTGCTAGTACAAATCAGTCCAAAAGGTAGTCGCCATCGTGTGCAACAACCCGTTCCCATCATCTGGGCAGCAGCTGTATACCTCCCTGTAGAATTGAGGCATCTTAGACACAAAGGAAATAATAAGTACGTGATGAACATATTCGCCGTTGATGAACCGGTTTCCATGTACGAAATGCTGCAACGACGGGAAAAGTTGGTATTCGTTTGGGGAAATATCCGTGAGAATAGGCAGGCTTCTGCAGCAGTCGCCAGGTAAGATCGCTGGTCTTGTGACAATTTAACCGTGATGTGTGAGGTCTCGCTTCACCCAGCTGTAGGAAGTCCCCGTCGTTTTGACGTAAGCGATGCGTGCAGATCGTTCAGCTGACGGCGATATAAATCGGCAGAGTTAGTGGTGTTGTCCGGCAGCAGCTCAAAAAAGCAGCCTCCCTCATACCCCACCAAACAGACAAAATGGCCTTACGTGGATGTACGCCGGCCTTCACGGTCTGCCTTAGCTTCTGTTTCGAGTCCAGTCATTGTTTCAGGGCGCTGGCATTGTCATACAGGATTCATTTCTCTGCACCTGTCAGTAGAAGAAAAGGGATACTTCTAGGACAAAGGAGGACCCTCACGTACCTCCACTGCCGTCCAACATAATATCTTACCAGATCGTGGCCATGGTTCATTCGCGATGCAGATTCAGTTGGCTCTTCTCCAACAGAAGCCAAAGCCTTTTTGAATATACGCACACTGGGATTCATTCTCAAAACACTGTCGTGATTGCACAATGTTCAGTTGATACAATGCAAACACACTGGAGCACTTCAATAAGAATAACTGACTAAATGAAAAAATCTCCAAATACACGAGCCTTCAAGAAACACTGCGTAACTTTTCAATGCCAAGTGACAAGTGTAAAATTTATCAGAACTGTCTCATGAAAAGTAATCTCAGAAACGATCCTATTCTCTCCATTGGGCATTCCTCAATAATCCTTTCATAATCTTCTTAGCCTGGATTAAGGACGGGCACGGTCGGGATATTAACATCCGGATTTCAATAAAGCCTTAGTCAAGGTCATCAAAACTTCCTTATCAGACGGAATTTTGGGATGAGCAATATCTTCCAAGGTCGTCATCCTCCTCTGATCTCCTGTTTAGCCCTCACTGGTAATAAGGGATTAACGTCCGTAAAAAACAGATATCAAACATCTGTCAGTCGCTTTGCTAATGCAGCGAGCACTGAATATTATTGGTTCAAAATGTCGATGTATCGTTTAAATTATTGACTTTTTGTTAGTAAAAATGCAAAGTATGGTGGCAGTGAATTTACACCTTACAGTGTAAAGTGAGCCATTACCGCTATTATGAACTAGGCAGGACTGAATTGTCCATTTCTGCTATTCCTTTTCTTTTATAAAATTCAATCAATTTTGTGGTATGGGCACCACGAGTAGAGTTGAGCTCATCGGTGAAAAAAATCGGTGATCACTCAACTACATCGAATATTCCATTTATACAAATTTTCGATTTATGAAAACATTGTTTTTATTAAAAATGTAAGGTAAATGGCGATGGCAATCTTACCTATTACAGTATAAACTGAGATAAGTGCCACTGCCGCTTTTCGGCGGGCAAGACTAAGCTGCCTATCTTCGCTGAAGTATTTTTTTTCGGATACAACCCATTCGGTGAAACTCAGCGCCATGAGCACGCCGCGAAATCAAAATGGCCGAATGCTGTGGTCGCCAAGCAATCTCCTATGAACACAGTATACACTTTAAATTTTAAATAACATTAAAACGTGGTAAGTACGGTTCTTTTTTAAAGTTAAATATCGACATCAGAAAACTACCTTACGGATTTATGTTTTTGAACATACAAAGAGGATTTAAAATTCGTGGCTTCGTGAGAGGTTCAATTATACGCTACATTTATCGAATAGGACAATATTGATACAAAAGACGATAATGTATGATTTTTGTTTTCTCGCTGAACTTCCGAAATGTTCAAAATTTGCACCGAGAAGGTAAATAAAAGAACAAAAAAAAAGAAGATTCACGTCTACCTAAATTGTTTTCTCAGAAAGGTGAAAATTACACAGGTTACAGAAGACATGTGCTATCAAACACCGATGTTTAACTTTTTTCGTTTCTAATTTGAATGCCCGATGCTTTGAAAATATGCATCTGTAAAGGAAACACAAAAAATAAAATCACTTCAACCTAAACTTGTTACAGAAAAGAAAGTTCAACCAAATCTTTTTACTAAAAAGACTCTTCAACGTAAACTTGTTACGAAAGGGGCACTTCAACCTGTATTTGTTCCTCAGAAAGAAATGAATTAAGAAACACGTTGATGAGAAGAGGATTTTAGAAAATATATATTGTACAGTATAACATCGATTTTTCACCGAGACCTCGGTGAGTAAAACATCTACTGTTAGTGAAAGGCATCAATGCTTTTTGCATATCCTTACTGTTAATGCTTTCGTTATCTCTGCTACACTGATCCAGGAGATTGAACTGTTTTGGCTATAGCTTCAGCTATTTGAAGAAACAAATTTGCTTACCGACCGTCTGATAACGGGTGCCCTTTGCGGTACGTCCTAATTCCTGTTCAATTGAAAACAAATGTTACACAAAGACCAATGGTTGGATAGAATATCATAGAGGGTTTTAAGTATATCATGCAGGTTGCGAAGTTCTTCTTCTCTTTCGAATCTCCATATCCACAGTGTCCTTAACGATGGTCATTAAACCTAAAAAAAATCCAAATATAAATCTATATTCACCATGCAAGTAAGAAGTTATGTTTTCCATAAGAAGGAAGCATCCGATTGGCCTTAAATTTGCAACATGCGTCGCCCGCAAGAGGACATGCAAATCCTGTGCACCCGACACGCCACTGAGAAGAACTATCAGAAGGAGGGGTGTAAGTAGCGAAAGTGTGTTGTGCTGCCGGACCTGTTCGTGGGAAGCTTCCTGATGCCTCGTCGCAGAATACGGCAGTCATTCCAGCAATTTTCGGAGTTCGACAGAGGACGAATAATGCCTTATCGCTACAGCGGTTTATAGTACCGAGACATCGGCGCCCGTGTGAGACGACATCCAGGCACAATGATGCGAGTATTGATTCGGTGGGTGCAGGTGGGACAGACGTGCCGACGTGAGTGATTTCCATAGCCGCGGCACACCGAAAGAGAGGACCGGCATATTGTGCGGCGGGCATTGACGGCTCCCGCCGCCACATCACGAACGTTAGCGCAGAAATTAGGGTGTGTTGCGCAACAACCGGTGTCAGCACGTACCGTTCGACGTCGTCTCCAGGAGCGGGGACTTGTCGCATGGCGCCCGTAGATCTTATTACCACTGACGATTCACCACCGGTGAGTTCGGAGGCAGTGGGCCGTTGAACGCTGCACCTAGACTAAGTAATGGCACGACATTGTCTTCTCTGACGAATCCCGCTTCTGCTTGCAGCACCACGATGGTCGAATCAGCGTGTGGCAGCACCGCGGTGAAAGACTGTATGACGTATGCATTATACATCGCAATACCTGTCCGTCGCCTGGCGTTACGGTTCGGGGCGTTATTGGATATGACACCCGCACCCCTCTGGTACGCATCGCCGATGCACTCAAAAGATACCGCTACATCTCTGACGTTTTAGACCCTGAAGTCCTTCCTTTACCTGTAGGACCTGCCAGCGGTCACGTTTCAATAGGACAATGCGCGCCCGCGCGTGGCACGCATCGTGCAACAATTCTTCACGGCCCTCCAGGTGTCACTGCTGACGTGGCCCGCCTGTTCTCCCGATATGTCTTTCATCGAACACGTCTGGTCGCTTATCGGCTACCGAGTGGCCCGGCAAGCACCACCCGTGGCTACGCCTGATGAACTGTGGCAAATTGGGGAAGCAGCCTGGACCGACATACCCCAAGCCCACATCCAAAGCCTCATTCGTTAGATGCCGCGGCGTGTAGTGGCAGTTATTGCCAGCCATGGGGGCATCACGAACTGTTGATGTCTACGTGTTCCGCAAGTCGCACGGACCTGTAAGCTCAATCGTTTCATCTTTGTATCTGTTGTTATGTGTCTAGTAAATCTGGCTTTGCTATCCCGTGTCCTTTTTGGTGTTGCATTTTGGGTGGCCAGCAGTGTACTTAGGTTTTACTGCTTCGGTATTGTGATATTGTTGGATAAATGCAATATGTTTAGCATCAAGAGTGACAAAAATAAATATTTTGGGTTAGGCGAAAGGCCGATGGCTCGCCTAGGGCGCCAAGATTTCTTGCACCGGCCCTTAAGCACTTTAATCTACAACTATTAGAAGTTTGAACTACAGCTGAACATGTAGTTCAAATGCTTTAACAAAATTTAGGGGAACGAGCATTCAACTGGACTCGTCTTTTTTGTTGGAAGTCTTCTAGATAACAGACAACTCATTTCTTTTTATAATACTGTATACAGAGTGCATTTAATAGGGACCTAGGGGGCTGCAGCCCCGGGACCCACAGTTTCAAGAGTCCCAGAATTATGAAGGATGCCTAAAGAATTGACGAAGTCCTAGAATTGTTTTTCTTTTTGCAGATAGCACATCAAAAACTATAAGAAACTGCATTGTGAAAAAAAATTATATTTCTTTCCACTTCTTTAGAAGGAGTCCGCAAAAAAATATACACTCCCGGAGACCATTCTCAAGTCTTTCGAAAGCATCACAGCAGTTTTTTTTTGTACACATCTGAAATTGGGGGACATTTTCATAAATAAAGAATTCGTTTGAATCATGACATTTGGATCATACTATTTTTCCCGCTACTTCGATATAATTTCTACAAGCTGAAACCTGTGATTGGGGATATTAAAGCAGAACTGAACTTGCATCCATTTATCAACCATGCATTTTTACATTTTCTTGCTAACACTGAATCGTCCATGAAACATGGAATACAAACTTCAATAGTGTGGAGATATTTTTATTGGTTCCTCATCATAATTTGGGGACTTGTTCTCCTGGGTTTCTTATTCATTCACCCTTAGGGAAATCCCAGATGTTCCACTTATACTGGGGTCCCAAAATACTGTCCAGCCCCCGGGCACCTTGTCTCCTTAAATGTGCTCTTACTGTATACGTTACCTTCTTTTATGTAACGATTGCTTTTGGAATATATCCTGTGACCTTATAAATTCAGGCTTGATTTCTTTGCCTTTGACGACGATTTAAATATGTTTGACATTATGATAAAATTGTAGGTTTTTTGCCTTGATCTTGCTTGAGACGGTCCTTTTGGGCTCACGACTTGGACTTTGCATGGCTGGGTATTGGGCGGATCCCAGGAATTTCATACTGGGAGGTGCTGAAAGGTTTTGGCAAGTGCTGGATGAAAAGAAATTTTTCGAAGGCTGAAGATTTTGTTATTGGAATATATGAGCTTTGATTTCTACTTGATAAAATCGACAGAGTCTATTAGCGTTACCCAGGGGATACCAAGTGGAGGTTGACTCTCCATCCCCCAAAATGTTTTATTATTTTTTTTTTTTTATTTTTTTTTGTCAAACAAAAAGCGGAAAAAAGTACACTACAAATCTTAAGTACACATATACCATTTCATAAAACACATGCGACTTTAAACTTTATTCGTCAAGAAAAAGATGTGTGAGACAAATGGAAAATGCTGAATTAAAGAGAAAAGAAACAAGGAAAATTCATGCTTCAAGAAAGCCACTGCAGTAAAATTTTAAATTTTTAAAAAAATAAACCAATTTAATAGTAAAAAGATATTACTATGTATCAATGAATTCGTCAACGTAAACACATATACGAACTGCACAGTTGAAAAAAGCTGAAATTTTTAAACTATATATTCATGCATTTTACAAAACACAAGCAATTTTAAACTTGAATAGTCGGTAAACCAAAAAATGTGGTGTAAGTCAAGAAAAATGAAAAATCATGAATCAGTCATTCTCACTCTCTATTGCAGTAGGGTATTGAAATTTTCACCTTTTAAAGAAATAACAGAATTTAACAGCAAGAAGATATTAGTATGTATGGCTGAATGAGTCAACTAAAAATGTAAGAGGATTCCACACTTTAAGAAAAACTGAAATTCTAAAGTTTGGGAAAATACAAGATTTTAACAGGACGCGGGTAAAAGTATACACTAAATCTGAAGTATATGTAAAGGCATTTCACTAAATACATGAAACTTTAAACTTGAAGTGAAATAAAAAAAATAAAGATCAAAGATCATTCATACTTAAAAAAAGCCGTTATAGTACGATATACATTCTTAACCTTGGTGGGAGTAAACCCTCTTAACCGTAAAAGGATATTAGTATGTATGAGTAACATCGTCAATTCGAACATATATACAAACTTCACGCTTCGAAAAAAAGAAACTGAAATTTTTTAACTTCGAGAAAAAAGAGCAATGTAAAATGAAGCAGATGTAAGAACAGTGTTTTAAATATATGTACAAATCTCGCGAAAAACATTCCAACTTTTAACTTTAGTTATATATATATATATATAAATGTATATAACACACAGCCTTTAAGCGAAAATTACGCCTAAAACAATATTAATAAGAGTAATAACAAATATAAATTCACATTTTAAGTAATTCACTGCAGCATGAATTTTCACATGACAGATACAAATTTAAAAGATGCATAAATCTCACTCAGGATATTTAAGATTTTATGCTTCGAGGAAACGGAAAAACTTATCTTGAAGAAAATATTAGAACCTTCGTCAACGTAGAAATACTTACAAATTTGACACCACAAGAATGATATTAAAATTTGAACTCTAGGTTAAACAATGCAAGAAGCCGATATCAGTGTGTATACGAAAACATGAGTCAACTTTAAAATATGCACACATTTAGCACTTTAAGGAGAACCGAGCAATTTTGAACTTTAAGAAACACAACAAATTTTACCTGAAGCTTATATCAATACATATATACAAGTGTATGTTTACACCCCAAAGTTAACAAAGTTTCACACTTCAAGAGAGATATTGCAATTTCAAACTTTGAAAAAAATTACAACTTACCATTAAGCGAACATCACTTGAACCCATGAGCGCACCGTCAACGTAGATGTATACAGAAAGATTACACCCGAAAAGACTGCAATTTGAAGCATTACAAAATGAAACAGCTTTCCAGAATTATAATAAATTTCTTTGATTAGGTAAACACCAGTTTTTAGGTAAAGCACGCAATCCTCTATACACCGTACAACATTTTTGTATTTTCTCTACAGGTTGACAAAACTTCCCTTAATGGAATGTTCTTGAGCTTTGAGTGTTCCTCGGCAACGTGTATTGCCATTCCTGGGTGAGAATGGGTAAAACGTTCCTTCATAATTTTAGGTACAAAATAAGGAGCATCAGTCTCTAACAGAATTTTTTACAACGGTAACCGCCGCACGGTTTCTCGGATATCTCTGGCCGACGGGTATGACACTACATTAGTGATTCCAATGCACAAATTGGAAAATTCTTGTAGCCACTGATTAGCACAATTCCACTTTTCTGTGAAGCAGTGGAGGTGAATTTTATGGTCCCTCGGAACAAATTTCTTCATGATTTCTATGCAGTCATCGTGCGCTTCCCTGCAGTGAATTACTAAAGGCAGTTGCCTTTCAAGTGCTAAGCGGATCTGACGCCTGAAAGCCATTTTTTGCTTGTCCGCACTGCAAAAATTTTTCTTCGAGTAATCAAGGCCGATTTCACCCAATGCCACCACTTTTGGGTGTTCCAAGGCTTTCACTAATGCATATTCCGTTTCTTAATTGTAGTTATATGCCATGTGGGGATGACAATCAAATGCTGCCCAAACAGCTCTTTCTCGGAGCACGGAGTCCCACATAGACTGCTGTGCAAAACTTTCAGGGTTACAAAACACAGTTATGCATCCTTCGTACTGAGACTGAAATGTTTCAGAGTTTATCTTTCGAAATTTGATGAAAGGTTTCTGAAAGTTCAGTTTGTTGAACAGGAAGTCAATATGACAGTGCGTGTCAATAAAACCCACAGGCTTCTGTAATACAGTCTCTTTCGGTGCAAGTGCTGTTTCGTTTGCCGTGGCGAAGCCAACATAATCCCTTACCAGATCGTGGCCATGGTTCATTCGCGATGCAGAATCAGTTGGCTCTTCTCCAACAGAAGCCAAAGCCTTTTTGAATATACGCACACTGGGATTCATTCTTAAAACACTGTCGTTATTGCACAATGTTCAGTTGATACAATGCAAACACACTGGAGCACTTCAATAAGAATAACTGACTAAATGAAAAAATCTCCAAATACACGAGCCTTCAAGAAACACTGCGTAACTTTTCAATGCCAAGTGACAAGTGTAAAATTTATCAGAACTGTCTCATGAAAAGTAATCTCAGAAACAGGGGTTATACCAGCCAATAAAACGATCCCATTCTCTCCATTGGGCATTCCTCAATAATCCTTTCATAATCTTCTTAGACTGGATTAAGGACGGGCGCGGTCATGATATTAACATCCGGATTTCAATAAAGCCTTAGTCAAGGTCATCAAAACTTCCTTATCAGACGGAATTTTGGGATGAGCAATATCTTCCAAGGTCGTCATCCTCCTCTGATCTCCTGTTTAGCCCTCACTGGTAATTAAGGATTCACGTCGGTGAAAAACAGATATCAAACATCTATCAGTCGCTTTGCAAATGCTGCGATCACTGAATATTATTGGTTCAAAATTTCGATGTATCGTTTAAATTATTGACTTTTTGTTAGTAAAAATGCAAAGTATTATGGCAGTGAACTTACACCTTACAGTGTAAAGTGAGCCATTACCGCTATTATGAACTAGGCAGGACTGAATTGTCCATTTCTTCTATTCCTTTTTTTTTATAAAATTCAATCAATTTTGTGGTATGGGCACCACGAGTAGAGTTGAGCTCATCGGTGAAAAAAAGCGGTGATCACTCAACTACATCGAATATTCCATTTATTCAAATTTTCGATTTATGAAAACATTGTTTTTATTAAAAATGTAAGGTAGTTATCGATGGCAATCTTACCTATTACAGTATAAACTGAGATAAGTGCCACTGCCGTTTTTCGGCGGGCAAGACTAAGCTGCCTATCTTCGCTGAAGTATTTTTTTTTTCGGATACAACCCATTCGGTGAAACTCAGCGCCATGAGCACGCCGCGAAATCAAAATGGCCGAATGCTGTGGTCGCCAAGCAATCTCCTATGAACACAGTATACACTTTAAATTTTAAATAACATTAAAACGTGGTAAGTACGGTTCTTTTTTTAAAGTTAAATATCGACATCAGAAAACTACCTTACGGATTTATGTTTTTGAACATACAAAGAGGATTTAAAATTCGTGGCTTCGTGAGAGGTTCAATCATACGCTAAATTTATCGGATAGGACAATATTGATGCAAAAGACGATAATGTATTATTTTTTTTCTCGCTGAACTTCCGAAATGTTCAAAATTTGCACCGAGAAGGTAAATAAAAGAACAAAAAAAGAAGATTCACGTCTACCTAAATTGTTTTCTCAGAAAGGTGAAAATTACACAGGTTACAGAAGACATGTGCTATCAAACACCGATGTTTAACTTTTTTCGTTTCTAATTTGAATGCCCGATGCTTTGAAAATATGCATCTGTAAAGGAAACACAAAAAATAAAATCACTTCAACCTAAACTTGTTACAGAAAAGAAAGTTCAACCAAATCTTTTTACTAAAAAGACTCTTCATCGTAAACTTGTTACGAAAGGGGCACTTCAACCTGTATTTGTTCCTCAGAAAGAAATGAATTAAGAAACACGTTGATGAGAAGAGGATTTTAGAAAATATATATTGTACAGTATAACATCGATTTTTCACCGAGACCTCGGTGAGTAAAACATCTACTGTTAGTGAAAGGCATCAATGCTTTTTGCATATCCTTACTGTTAATGCTTTCGTTATCTCTGCTACACTGATCCAGGAGATTGAACTGTTTTGGCTATAGCTTCAGCTATTTGAAGAAACAAATTTGCTTACCGACCGTCTGATAACGGGTGCCCTTTGCGGTACGTCCTAATTCCTGTTCAATTGAAAAACAAATGTTACACAAAGACCAATGGTTGGATAGAATATCATAGAGGGTTTTAAGTATATCATGCAGGTTGCGAAGTTCTTCTTCTCTTTCGAATCTCCATATCCACAGTGTCCTTAACGATGGTCATTAAACCTAAAAAAAAAAAATCCAAATATAAATCTATATTCACCATGCAAGTAAGAAGTTATGTTTTCCATAAGAAGGAAGCATCCGATTGGCCTTAAATTTGCAACATGCGTCGCCCGCAAGAGGACATGCAAGCGATTAGCATTGCAGGGCCCATGCAAATCCTGTGCACCCGACACGCCACTGAGAAGAACTATCAGAAGGAGGGGTGTAAGTAGCGAAAGTGTGTTGTGCTGCCGGACCTGTTCGTGGGAAGCTTCCTGATGCCTCGTCGCAGAATACGGCAGTCATTCCAGCAATTTTCGGAGTTCGACAGAGGACGAATAATGCCTTATCGCTACAGCGGTTTATAGTACCGAGACATCGGCGCCCGTGTGAGACGACATCCAGGCACAATGATGCGAGTATTGATTCGGTGGGTGCAGGTGGGACAGACGTGCCGACGTGAGTGATTTCCATAGCCGCGGCACACCGAAAGAGAGGACCGGCATATTGTGCGGCGGGCATTGACGGCTCCCGCCGCCACATCACGAACGTTAGCGCAGAAATTAGGGTGTGTTGCGCAACAACCGGTGTCAGCACGTACCGTTCGACGTCGTCTCCAGGAGCGGGGACTTGTCGCATGGCGCCCGTAGATCTTATTACCACTGACGATTCACCACCGGTGAGTTCGGAGGCAGTGGGCCGTTGAACGCTGCACCTAGACTAAGTAATGGCACGACATTGTCTTCTCTGACGAATCCCGCTTCTGCTTGCAGCACCACGATGGTCGAATCAGCGTGTGGCAGCACCGCGGTGAAAGACTGTATGACGTATGCATTATACATCGCAATACCTGTCCGTCGCCTGGCGTTACGGTTCGGGGCGTTATTGGATATGACACCCGCACCCCTCTGGTACGCATCGCCGATGCACTCAAAAGATACCGCTACATCTCTGACGTTTTAGACCCTGAAGTCCTTCCTTTACCTGTAGGACCTGCCAGCGGTCACGTTTCAATAGGACAATGCGCGCCCGCGCGTGGCACGCATAGTGCAACAATTCTTCACGGCCCTCCAGGTGTCACTGCTGACGTGGCCCGCCTGTTCTCCCGATATGTCTTTCATCGAACACGTCTGGTCGCTTATCGGCTACCGAGTGGCCCGGCAAGCACCACCCGTGGCTACGCCTGATGAACTGTGGCAAATTGGGGAAGCAGCCTGGACCGACATACCCCAAGCCCACATCCAAAGCCTCATTCGTTAGATGCCGCGGCGTGTAGTGGCAGTTATTGCCAGCCATGGGGGCATCACGAACTGTTGATGTCTACGTGTTCCGCAAGTCGCACGGACCTGTAAGCTCAATCGTTTCATCTTTGTATCTGTTGTTATGTGTCTAGTAAATCTGGCTTTGCTATCCCGTGTCCTTTTTGGTGTTGCATTTTGGGTGGCCAGCAGTGTACTTAGGTTTTACTGCTTCGGTATTGTGATATTGTTGGATAAATGCAATATGTTTAGCATCAAGAGTGACAAAAATAAATATTTTGGGTTAGGCGAAAGGCCGATGGCTCGCCTAGGGCGCCAAGATTTCTTGCACCGGCCCTTAAGCACTTTAATCTACAACTATTAGAAGTTTGAACTACAGCTGAACATGTAGTTCAAATGCTTTAACAAAATTTAGGGGAACGAGCATTCAACTGGACTCGTCTTTTTTGTTGGAAGTCTTCTAGATAACAGACAACTCATTTCTTTTTATAATACTGTATACAGAGTGCATTTAATAGGGACCTAGGGGGCTGCAGCCCCGGGACCCACAGTTTCAAGAGTCCCAGAATTATGAAGGATGCCTAAAGAATTGACGAAGTCCTAGAATTGTTTTTCTTTTTGCAGATAGCACATCAAAAACTATAAGAAACTGCATTGTGAAAAAAAATTATATTTCTTTCCACTTCTTTAGAAGGAGTCCGCAAAAAAATATACACTCCCGGAGACCATTCTCAAGTCTTTCGAAAGCATCACAGCAGTTTTTTTGTACACATCTGAAATTGGGGGACATTTTCATAAATAAAGAATTCGTTTGAATCATGACATTTGGATCATACTATTTTTCCCGCTACTTCGATATATAATTTCTACAAGCTGAAACCTGTGATTGGGGATATTAAAGCAGAACTGAACTTGCATCCATTTATCAACCATACATTTTTACATTTTCTTGCTAACACTGAATCGTCCATGAAACATGGAATACAAACTTCAATAGTGTGGAGATATTTTTATTGGTTCCTCATCATAATTTGGGGACTTGTTCTCCTGGGTTTCTTATTCATTCACCCTTAGGGAAATCCCAGATGTTCCACTTATACTGGGGTCCCAAAATACTGTCCAGCCCCCGGGCACCTTGTCTCCTTAAATGTGCTCTTACTGTATACGTTACCTTCTTTTATGTAACGATTGCTTTTGGAATATATCCTGTGACCTTATAAATTCAGGCTTGATTTCTTTGCCTTTGACGACGATTTAAATATGTTTGACATTATGATAAAATTGTAGGTTTTTTGCCTTGATCTTGCTTGAGACGGTCCTTTTGGGCTCACGACTTGGACTTTGCATGGCTGGGTATTGGGCGGATCCCAGGAATTTCATACTGGGAGGTGCTGAAAGGTTTTGGCAAGTGCTGGATGAAAAGAAATTTTTCGAAGGCTGAAGATTTTGTTATTGGAATATATGAGCTTTGATTTCTACTTGATAAAATCGACAGAGTCTATTAGCGTTACCCAGGGGATACCAAGTGGAGGTTGACTCTCCATCCCCCAAAATGTTTTATTATTTTTTTTTTTATTTTTTTTGTCAAACAAAAAGCGGAAAAAAGTACACTACAAATCTTAAGTACACATATACCATTTCATAAAACACATGCGACTTTAAACTTTATTCGTCAAGAAAAAGATGTGTGAGACAAATGGAAAATGCTGAATTAAAGAGAAAAGAAACAAGGAAAATTCATGCTTCAAGAAAGCCACTGCAGTAAAATTTTAAATTTTTAAAAAAATAAACCAATTTAATAGTAAAAAGATATTACTATGTATCAATGAATTCGTCAACGTAAACACATATACGAACTGCACAGTTGAAAAAAGCTGAAATTTTTAAACTATATATTCATGCATTTTACAAAACACAAGCAATTTTAAACTTGAATAGTCGGTAAACCAAAAAATGTGGTGTAAGTCAAGAAAAATGAAAAATCATGAATCAGTCATTCTCACTCTCTATTGCAGTAGGGTATTGAAATTTTCACCTTTTAAAGAAATAACAGAATTTAACAGCAAGAAGATATTAGTATGTATGGCTGAATGAGTCAACTAAAAATGTAAGAGGATTCCACACTTTAAGAAAAACTGAAATTCTAAAGTTTGGGAAAATACAAGATTTTAACAGGACGCGGGTAAAAGTATGCACTAAATCTGAAGTATATGTAAAGGCATTTCACTAAATACATAAAACTTTAAACTTGAAGTGAAATAAAAAAATAAAGATCAAAGATCATTCATACTTAAAAAAGCCGTTATAGTACGATATACATTCTTAACCTTGGTGGGAGTAAACCCTCTTAACCGTAAAAGGATATTAGTATGTATGAGTAACATCGTCAATTCGAACATATATACAAACTTCACGCTTCGAAAAAAAAGAAACTGAAATTTTTTAACTTCGAGAAAAAAGAGCAATGTAAAATGAAGCAGATGTAAGAACAGTGTTTTAAATATATGTACAAATCTCGCGAAAAACATTCCAACTTTTAACTTTAGTTATATATATATATATATAAATGTATATAACACACAGCCTTTAAGCGAAAATTACGCCTAAAACAATATTAATAAGAGTAATAACAAATATAAATTCACATTTTAAGTAATTCACTGCAGCATGAATTTTCACATGACAGATACAAATTTAAAAGATGCATAAATCTCACTCAGGATATTTAAGATTTTATGCTTCGAGGAAACGGAAAAACTTATCTTGAAGAAAATATTAGAACCTTCGTCAACGTAGAAATACTTACAAATTTGACACCACAAGAATGATATTAAAATTTGAACTCTAGGTTAAACAATGCAAGAAGCCGATATCAGTGTGTATACGAAAACATGAGTCAACTTTAAAATATGCACACATTTAGCACTTTAAGGAGAACCGAGCAATTTTGAACTTTAAGAAACACAACAAATTTTACCTGAAGCTTATATCAATACATATATACAAGTGTATGTTTACACCCCAAAGTTAACAAAGTTTCACACTTCAAGAGAGATATTGCAATTTCAAACTTTGAAAAAAAATTACAACTTACCATTAAGCGAACATCACTTGAACCCATGAGCGCACCGTCAACGTAGATGTATACAGAAAGATTACACCCGAAAAGACTGCAATTTGAAGCATTACAAAATGAAACAGCTTTCCAGAATTATAATAAATTTCTTTGATTAGGTAAACACCAGTTTTTAGGTAAAGCACGCAATCCTCTATACACCGTACAACATTTTTGTATTTTCTCTACAGGTTGACAAAACTTCCCTTAATGGAATGTTCTTGAGCTTTGAGTGTTCCTCGGCAACGTGTATTGCCATTCCTGGGTGAGAATGGGTAAAACGTTCCTTCATAATTTTAGGTACAAAATAAGGAGCATCAGTCTCTAACAGAATTTTTTACAACGGTAACCGCCGCACGGTTTCTCGGATATCTCTGGCCGACGGGTATGACACTACATTAGTGATTCCAATGCACAAATTGGAAAATTCTTGTAGCCACTGATTAGCACAATTCCACTTTTCTGTGAAGCAGTGGAGGTGAATTTTATGGTCCCTCGGAACAAATTTCTTCATGATTTCTATGCAGTCATCGTGCGCTTCCCTGCAGTGAATTACTAAAGGCAGTTGCCTTTCAAGTGCTAAGCGGATCTGACGCCTGAAAGCCATTTTTTGCTTGTCCGCACTGCAAAAATTTTTCTTCGAGTAATCAAGGCCGATTTCACCCAATGCCACCACTTTTGGGTGTTCCAAGGCTTTCACTAATGCATATTCCGTTTCTTAATTGTAGTTATATGCCATGTGGGGATGACAATCAAATGCTGCCCAAACAGCTCTTTCTCGGAGCACGGAGTCCCACATAGACTGCTGTGCAAAACTTTCAGGGTTACAAAACACAGTTATGCATCCTTCGTACTGAGACTGAAATGTTTCAGAGTTTATCTTTCGAAATTTGATGAAAGGTTTCTGAAAGTTCAGTTTGTTGAACAGGAAGTCAATATGACAGTGCGTGTCAATAAAACCCACAGGCTTCTGTAATACAGTCTCTTTCGGTGCAAGTGCTGTTTCGTTTGCCGTGGCGAAGCCAACATAATCCCTTACCAGATCGTGGCCATGGTTCATTCGCGATGCAGAATCAGTTGGCTCTTCTCCAACAGAAGCCAAAGCCTTTTTGAATATACGCACACTGCGATTCATTCTCAAAACACTGTCGTGATTGCACAATGTTCAGTTGATACAATGCAAACACACTGGAGCACTTCAATAAGAATAACTGACTAAATGAAAAAATCTCCAAATACACGAGCCTTCAAGAAACACTGCGTAACTTTTCAATGCCAAGTGACAAGTGTAAAATTTATCAGAACTGTCTCATGAAAAGTAATCTCAGAAACAGGGGTTATACCAGCCAATAAAACGATCCCATTCTCTCCATTGGGCATTCCTCAATAATCCTTTCATAATCTTCTTAGCCTGGATTAAGGACGGGCGCGGTCATGATATTAACATCCGGATTTCAATAAAGCCTTAGTCAAGGTCATCAAAACTTCCTTATCAGACGGAATTTTGGGATGAGCAATATCTTCCAAGGTCGTCATCCTCCTCTGATCTCCTGTTTAGCCCTCACTGGTAATTAAGGATTCACGTCGGTGAAAAACAGATATCAAACATCTATCAGTCGCTTTGCAAATGCTGCGATCACTGAATATTATTGGTTCAAAATTTCGATGTATCGTTTAAATTATTGACTTTTTGTTAGTAAAAATGCAAAGTATTATGGCAGTGAACTTACACCTTACAGTGTAAAGTGAGCCATTACCGCTATTATGAACTAGGCAGGACTGAATTGTCCATTTCTTCTATTCCTTTTTTTTATAAAATTCAATCAATTTTGTGGTATGGGCACCACGAGTAGAGTTGAGCTCATCGGTGAAAAAAGCGGTGATCACTCAACTACATCGAATATTCCATTTATTCAAATTTTCGATTTATGAAAACATTGTTTTTATTAAAAATGTAAGGTAGTTATCGATGGCAATCTTACCTATTACAGTATAAACTGAGATAAGTGCCACTGCCGTTTTTCGGCGGGCAAGACTAAGCTGCCTATCTTCGCTGAAGTATTTTTTTTTTCGGATACAACCCATTCGGTGAAACTCAGCGCCATGAGCACGCCGCGAAATCAAAATGGCCGAATGCTGTGGTCGCCAAGCAATCTCCTATGAACACAGTATACACTTTAAATTTTAAATAACATTAAAACGTGGTAAGTACGGTTCTTTTTTTAAAGTTAAATATCGACATCAGAAAACTACCTTACGGATTTATGTTTTTGAACATACAAAGAGGATTTAAAATTCGTGGCTTCGTGAGAGGTTCAATCATACGCTAAATTTATCGGATAGGACAATATTGATGCAAAAGACGATAATGTATTATTTTTTTTTCTCGCTGAACTTCCGAAATGTTCAAAATTTGCACCGAGAAGGTAAATAAAAGAACAAAAAAAAAAGAAGATTCACGTCTACCTAAATTGTTTTCTCAGAAAGGTGAAAATTACACAGGTTACGGAAGACATGTGCTATCAAAACCGATGTTTAACTTTTTTTCGTTTCTAATTTGAATGCCCGATGCTTTGAAAATATGCATCTGTACAGGAAATACAAAAAATAAAATCACTTCAACCTAAACTTGTTACAGAAAAGAAAGCTCAACCAAAACTTTTTACTAAAAAGACACTTCAACGTAAACTTGTTACGAAAGGGGCACTTCAACCTGTATTTGTTCCTCAGAAAAAAATGAATTAAGAAACACGTCGATGAGAAGAGGATTTTAGAAAATATATATTATACAATATAACATCGATTTTTCACCGAGACCTCGGTGAGTAAAACATCCAGTGTTAGTGAAAGGCATCGATTCTTTTTGCATATCCTTACTATTAATGCTTTCGTTATCTCTGCTACACTGATCCAGGAGATGGAACTGTTTTGTCTATAGCTTCAGCTATTTGAAGAAACAAATTTGCTTACCGACCGTCTGATAACGGGTGCCCTTCGCGGTACGTCCTAATTCCTGTTCCATTGAAAAACAAATGTTACACAAAGACCAATGGTTGGATAGAATATCATTGAGGGTTTGAAGTACACCATGCAGGTTGCGAAGTTCTTCTTTTCTTTCGAATCTCCATATCCACAGTGTCCTTAACGATGGTCATTAAACCTAAAAAAATCAAAATATAATTCTATTTTCACCAGGCAAGTAAGAAGTTGTGTTTTCCATAAGAAGGAAGCATCCGATTAGCCTGAAATTCGCTACATGCGTCGCCCGCAAGAGGACATTCAAGCGATTAGCATTGCAGGGCACATGCAAATCCTGTGCACCCGACACGCCACTGAGAAGCACTATCAGAAGGAGGGGTGTAAGTAGTGAACGTGTGTTGTGCTGCCGGACCTGTGCGTGGGAAGCTTCCTGATGCCTCGTCGCAGAATACGGCAGTCATTCCAGCACGTTTCGGAGTTCGACAGAGGACGAATAATATCTTATCGCGACAGCGGTTTATAGTACCTAGACATCGGCGCCCGTGTAAGACGACATCCAGGCAGCAATGATGCGAGTATGGATTCGGTGGGTGCAGGAGGGACAGACGTACCGACGTGAGCGATTTCCATAGCCGCGGCACACCGAAAGAGAGGACCGGAATTTTGTGCGGCGGGCATTGACGGCTCCCACCGCCACATTACGAACGTTAGCGCAGAAATTAGGGTGTGTTGCGCAACAACCTGTGTCAGCACGTATCGTTCGACGTCGTCTCCAGGAGCGGGGACTTGTCGCATGGCGCCCATAGATCTGATTACCACTGACGATTCACCACCGGTGAGTGCGGAGGCAGGGGGCCGTTGAACGCTGCACCTAGACTACGGAATGGCACGACATTGTCTTCTCTGACGAATCCCGCTTCTGCCTGCAGAACCACGATGGTCGAATCCGCGTGTGGCAGCACCGCGGTGAAACACTGTATGATGTCTGCATAATACATCGCAATACCTGTCCGTTGCCTGGCGTTATGGTTCGGGGCGTAATTGGATATGACACCCGCACCCCTCTGGTACGCATCGCCGATACACTCAAAAGCCACCGCTACATCTCTGACGTTTTAGACTCTGAAGTCCTTCCTTTACCTGTAGGACCTGCCAGCGGTCACGTTTCAATAGGACAATGCGCGCCCGCGCGTGGCACGCATCGTGCAACAATTCTTCACGGCCCTCCAGGTGTCACTGCTGACGTGGCCCGCCTGTTCTCCCGATATGTCTTTCATCGAACACGTCTGGTCGCTGATTGGTTACCGAGTGGCCCGGCAAGCACCACCCGTGGCTACGCCTGATGAACTGTGGCAAAGTAGGGAAGCAGCCTGGACCGACATAACCCAAGCCCACATCCAAAGCCTCATTCGTTCGATGCCGCGGCGTGTAGTGGCAGTTATTGCCAGCCATGGGGGCATCACGAACTGTTTATGTCTACGTGTTCCGCAAGTCGCACGGACCTGTAAGCTCAATCGTTTCATCTTTTGTATCTGTTGTTATGCGTCTAGTAAATCTGGCTTTGCTATCCCGTGTCCTTTTTGGTGTTGCATTTTGGGTGGCCAGCAGTGTACTTAGGTTTTACTGCTTCGGTATCGTGATATTGTTGGATAAATGCAATACGTTTAGCATCAAGAGTGACAAAAATAAATATTTTGGGTTGGGCGAAAGGCCGATGGCTCGCCTAGGGCGCCAAGATTTCTTGCACCGGCCTTTAAGCACTTTAATCTTTAACTATCAGAAGTTTGAACTACAGCTGAACATGTAGTTCAAATGCTTTAACAAAATTCAGGGGAACGAGCATTTAACTGGACTCGTCTTTCTTGTTGGAAGTCTTCTAGATAACAGACAACTCATTTCTTTTTAAATATACTGTATACAGAGTGCATTTAATAGGGGCCTAGGGGCTGCAGCCCCGGGACCCACAGTTTCAAGAGTCCCAGAATTATGAAGGATGCCTAAAGAATTGACGGAGTCCTAGAATTGTTTTTCTTTTTGCAGATAGCACATCAAAAACTATAAGAAACTGCATTGTGAAAAAAAATTATATTTCTTTCCACTTCTTTAGAAGGACTCCGCAAAAAATATACACTCCCGGAGACCATTCTCAAATCTTTCGAAAGCATCACAGCAGTTTTTTTGTGCACATCTGAAATTGGGGGACATTTTCATAATTAAAGAATTCGTTTGAATCATGACATTTGGATCATATTATTTTGCCCGCAACTTCGATATATAATTTCTACAATCTGAAACCTGTGATTGGGGATATTAAAGCAAAACTGAACTTGCATCCATTTTTCAACCATGCATTTTTACATTTTCTTACTAACACTGATTCGTCCATGAAACATGGAATACAAACTTCAATACTGTGGAGATATTTTTATTGGTTCCTCATCATATTTTGGGGACTTGTTCTCCTGGGTTTCTTACTCATTCACCCTTAGGGAAATCCCAGATGTTCCAATTATACTGGGGTCCCAAAATATTGTGCAGCCCCCGGGCACCTTGTCTCCTTAAATGTGCTCTTACTGTATACGTTACCTTCTTTTATGTAACGATTGCATTTGGAATATATCCTGTGACCTTATAAATTCAGGCTTGATTTCTTTGCCTTTGACGACGATTTAAATATGTTTGACATTATGATAAAATTGTAGGATTTTTGCCTTGATCTTGCTTGAGACGGTCGCTTTGGGCTCACGCCTTGGACTTTGCATGACTGGGTAATGGGCGGATCCCAGGAATTTCATACTGGGAGGTGCTGAAAGGTTTTGGCAAGTGCTGGATGAAAAGAAATTTTTCGAAAGCTGAAGATTTTGTTATTGGAATATATGACCTTTGATTTCTACTTGATAAAATCGACAGAGTCTATTAGCGTTACCCAGGGGATACCAAGTGGAGGTTGACTCTCCATCCCCCAAAATGTTTTTTATTTTTTTTTATTTTTATTTTTTTTTGTCAAACAAAAAGCGGAAAAAAGTACACTACAAATCTTAAATACACATATACCATTTCATAAAACACATGCGACTTTAAACTTTATTCGTCAAGAAAAAGATGTGTGAGACAAAAGGAAAATGCTGAATTAAAGAGAAAAGAAACAAAGAAAATTCATGCTTCAAGAAAGCCACTGCAGTAAAATTTTAAATTTAAAAAAATAAACCAATTTAATAGTAAAAAGATATTACTATGTATCAATGAATTCAGCAACGTAAACACATATACGAACTACACAGTTGAAAAAAGCTGAAATTTTTAAACTATATATTCATGCATTTTACAAAACACAAGCAATTTTAAACTTGAATAGTCGGTAAACCAAAAAATGTGGTGTAAGTCAAGAAAAATGAAAAATCAAGAATCAGTCATTCTCTCTCTCTCTATTGCAGTAGGGTATTGAAACTTTCATTTTTTAAAGAAATAACAGAATTTAACAGCAAGAAGATATTAGTATGTATGGCTGAATGAGTCAACTAAAAATGTATGAGGATTCCACACTTTAAGAAAAACTGAAATTCTAAAGTTTGGGAAAATACAAGATTTTAACAGGACGCGGGTAAAAGTATACACTAAATCTGAAGTATATGTAAAGGCATTTCACTAAATACATGAAACTTTAAACTTGAAGTGAAATAAAAAAAAATAAAGATCAAGGATCATTCATACTTAAAAAAAGCCGTTATAGTACGATATACATTCTTAACCTTGGTGGGAGTAAAACCTCTTAACCGTAAAAGGATATTAGTATGTTTGAGTAACATCGTCAATTCGAACATATATACAAACTTCACGCTTCGAAAAAAAAAGAAACTGAAATTTTTTAACTTCGAGAAAAAAGAGCAATGTAAAATGAAGCAGATGTAAGAACAGTGTCTTAAATATATGTACAAATCTCGCGAAAAACATTCCAACTTTTAACTTTAGTTATATATATATATATAAATGTATATAACACACAGCCTTTAAGCGAAAAATACGCCAAAAACAATATTAATAAGAGTAATAACAAATATAAATTCACATTTTAAGTAATTCACTGCAGTTTGAATTTCGGCATGACAGATACAAATTTAAAAGATGCATAAATCTCACTCAGGATATTTAAGATTTTATGTTTCGAGGAAACGGAAAAACGTATCTTGAAGAAAATATTAGAACCTTCGTCAACGTAGAAATACTTACAAATTTGACACCACAAGAATGATATAAAAATTTGAACTCTAGGCTACACTATGCAAGAAGCCGATATCAGTGTGTATACGAATACATGAGTCAACTTTAAAATATGCACACATTTAGCACTTTAAGGAGAACCGAGCAATTTTGAACTTTAAGAAATACAACAAATTTTACCTGAAGCTCATATCAATACATATATACAAGTGTATGTTTCAACCCCAAAGTTTACAAAGTTTCACACTTCAAGAGAGATATTGCAATTTCAAACTTTGAAAAAAATTACAACTTACCATGAAGCGAACATCACTTGAACCATGAGCGCACCGTCAACGTAGATGTATACAGAAAGATTACACCCGAAAAGTCTGCAATTTGAAGCATTAGAAAATGAAACAGCTTTCCAGAATTATAATAAATTTCTTTGATTAGGTAAACACCAGTTTGTAGGTAAAGCACGCAATCCTCTATACACCGTACAACATTTTTGTATTTTCTCTACAGGTTGACAAAACTTCCCTTAATGGAATGTTCTTGAGCTTTGAGTGTTCCTCGGCAACGTGTATTGCCATTCCTGGGTGAGAATGGGTAAAACGTTCCTTCATAATTTTAGGTACAAAATAAGGAGCATCAGTCTCTAACAGAATTTTTTACAACGGTAACCGCCGCACGGTTTCTCGGATATCTCTGGCCGACGGGTATGACACTACATTAGTGATTCCAATGCACAAATTGGAAAATTCTTGTAGCCACTGATTAGCACAATTCCACTTTTCTGTGAAGCAGTGGAGGTGAATTTTATGGTCCCTCGGAACAAATTTCTTCATGATTTCTATGCAGTCATCGTGCGCTTCCCTGCAGTGAATTACTAAAGGCAGTTGCCTTTCAAGTGCTAAGCGGATCTGACGCCTGAAAGCCATTTTTTGCTTGTCCGCACTGCAAAAATTTTTCTTCGAGTAATCAAGGCCGATTTCACCCAATGCCACCACTTTTGGGTGTTCCAAGGCTTTCACTAATGCATATTCCGTTTCTTAATTGTAGTTATATGCCATGTGGGGATGACAACCAGATGCTGCCCAAACAGCTCTTTCTCGGAGCACGGAGTCCCACATGGACTGCTGTGCAAAACTTTCAGGGTTACAAAACACAGTTATGCATCCTTCGTACTGAGACTGAAATGTTTCAGAGTTTATCTTTCGAAATTTGATGAAAGGTTTCTGAAAGTTCAGTTTGTTGAACAGGAAGTCAATATGACAGTGCGTGTCAATAAAACCCACAGGCTTCTGTAATACAGTCTCTTTCGGTGCAACTGCTGTTTCGTTTGCCGTGGCGAAACCAACATAATCCCTTACCAGATCGTGGCCATGGTTCATTCGCGATGCAGAATCAGTTGGCTCTTCTCCAACAGAAGCCAAAGCCTTTTTGAATATACGCACACTGCGATTCATTCTCAAAACACTGTCGTGATTGCACAATGTTCAGTTGATACAATGCAAACACACTGGAGCACTTCAATAAGAATAACTGACTAAATGAAAAAATCTCCAAATACACGAGCCTTCAAGAAACACTGCGTAACTTTTCAATGCCAAGTGACAAGTGTAAAATTTATCAGAACTGTCTCATGAAAAGTAATCTCAGAAACAGGGGTTATACCAGCCAATAAAACGATCCCATTCTCTCCATTGGGCATTCCTCAATAATCCTTTCATAATCTTCTTAGCCTGGATTAAGGACGGGCGCGGTCATGATATTAACATCCGGATTTCAATAAAGCCTTAGTCAAGGTCATCAAAACTTCCTTATCAGACGGAATTTTGGGATGAGCAATATCTTCCAAGGTCGTCATCCTCCTCTGATCTCCTGTTTAGCCCTCACTGGTAATTAAGGATTCACGTCGGTGAAAAACAGATATCAAACATCTATCAGTCGCTTTGCAAATGCTGCGATCACTGAATATTATTGGTTCAAAATTTCGATGTATCGTTTAAATTATTGACTTTTTGTTAGTAAAAATGCAAAGTATTATGGCAGTGAACTTACACCTTACAGTGTAAAGTGAGCCA
Organism: Macrothele yani; assembly: GCA_039090855.1. Taxonomy (NCBI): domain Eukaryota; kingdom Metazoa; phylum Arthropoda; class Arachnida; order Araneae; family Macrothelidae; genus Macrothele; species Macrothele yani. The sequence continues at coordinate 53,369,886 of CM077034.1, read as the reverse complement.
TTACCGCTATTATGAACTAGGCAGGACTGAATTGTCCATTTCTTCTATTCCTTTTTTTTTATAAAATTCAATCAATTTTGTGGTATGGGCACCACGAGTAGAGTTGAGCTCATCGGTGAAAAAAGCGGTGATCACTCAACTACATCGAATATTCCATTTATTCAAATTTTCGATTTATGAAAACATTGTTTTTATTAAAAATGTAAGGTAGTTATCGATGGCAATCTTACCTATTACAGTATAAACTGAGATAAGTGCCACTGCCGTTTTTCGGCGGGCAAGACTAAGCTGCCTATCTTCGCTGAAGTATTTTTTTTCGGATACAACCCATTCGGTGAAACTCAGCGCCATGAGCACGCCGCGAAATCAAAATGGCCGAATGCTGTGGTCGCCAAGCAATCTCCTATGAACACAGTATACACTTTAAATTTTAAATAACATTAAAACGTGGTAAGTACGGTTCTTTTTTTAAAGTTAAATATCGACATCAGAAAACTACCTTACGGATTTATGTTTTTGAACATACAAAGAGGATTTAAAATTCGTGGCTTCGTGAGAGGTTCAATCATACGCTAAATTTATCGGATAGGACAATATTGATGCAAAATACGATAATGTATTATTTTTTTTTCTCGCTGAACTTCCGAAATGTTCAAAATTTGCACCGAGAAGGTAAATAAAAGAACAAAAAAAGAAGATTCACGTCTACCTAAATTGTTTTCTCAGAAAGGTGAAAATTACACAGGTTACGGAAGACATGTGCTATCAAAACCGATGTTTAACTTTTTTCGTTTCTAATTTGAATGCCCGATGCTTTGAAAATATGCATCTGTAAAGGAAATACAAAAAATAAAATCACTTCAACCTAAACTTGTTACAGAAAAGAAAGTTCAACCAAATCTTTTTACTAAAAACACTCTTCATCGTAAACTTGTTACGAAAGGGGCACTTCAACCTGTATTTGTTCGTCAGAAAAAAATGAATTAAGAAACACGTTGATGAGAAGAGGATTTTAGAAAATATATATTATACAGTATAACATCGATTTTTCACCGAGACCTCGGTGAGTAAAACATCCAGTGTTAGTGAAAGGCTTTGTTTTTTTTGCATATCCTTACTATTAATGCTTTCGTTATCTCTGCTACACTGATCCAGGAGATGGAACTGTTTTGTCTATAGCTTCAGCTATTTGAAGAAACAAATTTGCTTACCGACCGTCTGATAACGGGTGCCCTTCGCGGTACGTCCTAATTCCTGTTCCATTGAAAAACAAATGTTACACAAAGACCAATGGTTGGATAGAATATCATTGAGGGTTTTAAGTACACCATGCAGGTTGCGAAGTTCTTCTTTTCTTTCGAATTTCCATATCCACAGTGTCCTTAACGATGGTCATTAAACCTAAAAAAATCAAAATATAATTCTATTTTCACCAGGCAAGTAAGAAGTTGTGTTTTCCATAAGAAGGAAGCATCCGATTAGCCTGAAATTCGCTACATGCGTCGCCCGCAAGAGGACATGCAAGCGATTAGCATTGCAGGGCACATGCAAATCCTGTGCACCCGACACGCCACTGAGAAGCACTATCAGAAGGAGGGGTGTAAGTAGTGAACGTGTGTTGTGCTGCCGGACCTGTGCGTGGGAAGCTTCCTGATGCCTCGTCGCAGAATACGGCAGTCATTCCAGCACGTTTCGGAGTTCGACAGAGGACGAATAATACCTTATCGCGACAGCGGTTTATAGTACCTAGACATCGGCGCCCGTGTAAGACGACATCCAGCAACAATGATGCGAGTATGGATTCGGTGGGTGCAGGAGGGACAGACGTACCGACGTGAGCGTTTCCATAGCCGCGGCACACCGAAAGAGAGGACCGGAATTTTGTGCGGCGGGCATTGACGGCTCCCACCGCCGCATTACGAACGTTAGCGCAGAAATTAGGGTGTGTTGCGCAACAACCGGTGTCAGCACGTATCGTTCGACGTCGTCTCCAGGAGCGGGGACTTGTCGCATGGCGCCCATAGATCTGATTACCACTGACGATTCACCACCGGTGAGTGCGGAGGCAGGGGGCCGTTGAACGCTGCACCTAGACTACGGAATGGCACGACATTGTCTTCTCTGACGAATCCCGCTTCTGCCTGCAGAACCACGATGGTCGAATCCGCGTGTGGCAGCACCGCGGTGAAAGACTGTATGACGTCTGCATAATACATCGCAATACCTGTCCGTTGCCTGGCGTTATGGTTCGGGGCGTAATTGGATATGACACCCGCACCCCTCTGGTACGCATCGCCGATACACTCAAAAGCCACCGCTACATCTCTGACGTTTTAGACTCTGAAGTCCTTCCTTTACCTGTAGGACCTGCCAGCGGTCACGTTTCAATAGGACAATGCGCACCCGCGCGTGGCACGCATCGTGCAACAATTCTTCACGGCCCTCTAGGTGTCACTGCTGACGTGGCCCGCCTGTTCTCCCGATATGTCTTTCATCGAACACGTCTGGTCGCTGATTGGCTACCGAGTGGCCCGGCAAGCACCACCCGTGGCTACGCCTGATGAACTGTGGCAAAGTAGGGAAGCAGCCTGGACCGACATAACCCAAGCCCACATCCAAAGCCTCATTCGTTCGATGCCGCGGCGTGTAGTGGCAGTTATTGCCAGCCATGGGGGCATCACGAACTGTTTATGTCTACGTGTTCCGCAAGTCGCACGGACCTGTAAGCTCAATCGTTTCATCTTTGTATCTGTTGTTATGCGTCTAGTAAATCTGGCTTTGCTATCCCGTGTCCTTTTTGGTGTTGCATTTTGGGTGGCCAGCAGTGTACTTAGGTTTTACTGCTTCGGTATCGTGATATTGTTGGATAAATACAATACGTTTAGCATCAAGAGTGACAAAAATAAATATTTTGGGTTGGGCGAAAGGCCGATGGCTCGCCTAGGGCGGCAAGACTTCTTGCACCGGCCCTTAAGCACTTTAATCTTTAACTATCAGAAGTTTGAACTACAGCTAAACATGTCTTTAACAAAATTCAGGGGAACGAGCATTTAACTGGACTCGTCTTTCTTGTTGGAAGTCTTCTAGATAACAGACAACTCAATTCTTTTTATATATACTGTATACAGAGTGCATTTAATAGGGGCCAAGGGGGCTGCAGCCCCGGGACCCACAGTTTCAAGAGTCCCAGAATTATGAAGGATGCCTAAAGAATTGACGGAGTCCTAGAATTGTTTTTCTTTTGCAGATAGCACATCAAAAACTATAAGAAACTGCATTGTGAAAAAAAAATTATATTTCTTTCCACTTCTTTAGAAGGACTCCGCAAAAAATATACACTCCCGGAGACCATTCTCAAATCTTTCGAAAGCATCACAGCAGTTTTTTTGTACACATCTGAAATTGGGGGACATTTTCATAATTAAAGAATTCGTTTGAATCATGACATTTGGATCATATTATTTTGCCCGCAACTTCGATATATAATTTCTACAATCTGAAACCTGTGATTGGGGATATTAAAGCAAAACTGAACTTGCATCCATTTTTCGACCATGCATTTTTACATTTTCTTGCTAACACTGATTCGTCCATGAAACATGGAATACAAACTTCAATACTGTGGAGATATTTTTATTGGTTCCTCATCATATTTTGGGGACTTGTTCTCCTGGGTTTCTTATTCATTCACCCTTAGGGAAATCCCAGATGTTCCTATTATACTGGGGTCCCAAAATATTGTGCAGCCCCCGGGCACCTTGTCTACTTAAATGTGCTCTTACTGTATACGTTACCTTCTTTTATGTAACGATTGCTTTTGGAATATATCCTGTGACCTTATAAATTCAGGCTTGATTTCTTTGCCTTTGACGACGATTTAAATATGTTTGACATTATGATAAAATTGTAGGATTTTTGCCTTGATCTTGCTTGAGACAGTCGTTTTGGGCTCACGCCTTGGACTTTGCATGACTGGGTAATGGGCGGATCCCAGGAATTTCATACTGGGAGGTGCTGAAAGGTTTTGGCAAGTGCTGGATGAAAATAAATTTTTCGAAAGCTGAAGATTTTGTTATTGGAATATATGACCTTTGATTTCTACTTGATAAAATCGACAGAGTCTATTAGCGTTACCCAGGGGATACCAAGTGGAGGTTGACTCTCCATCCCCCAAAATGTTTTTTATTTATTTTTTTATTTTTTTTTGTCAAACAAAAAGCGGAAAAAAGTACACTACAAATCTTAAATACACATATACCATTTCATAAAACACATGCGACTTTAAACTTTATTCGTCAAGAAAAAGATGTGTGAGACCAAAGGAAAATGCTGAATTAAAGAGAAAAGAAACAAGGAAAATTCATGCTTCAAGAAAGCCACTGCAGTGAAAATTTTAATTTAAAAAAAAATAAACCAATTTAATAGTAAAAAGATATTACTATGTATCAATGAATTCAGCAACGTAAACACATATACGAACTACACAGTTGAAAAAAAGCTGAAATTTTTAAACTATATATTCATGCATTTTACAAAACACAAGCAATTTTAAACTTGAATAGTCGGTAAACCAAAAATGTGGTGTAAGTCAAGAAAATGAAAAATCAAGAATCAGTCATTCTCTCTCTCTATTGCGGTAGGGTATTGAAACTTTCATTTTTTAAAGAAATAACAGAATTTAACAGCAAGAAGATATTAGTATGTATGGCTGAATGAGTCAACTAAAAATGTATGAGGATTCCACACTTTAAGATAAACTGAAATTCTAAAGTTTGGGAAAATACAAGATTTTAACAGGACGCGGGTAAAAGTATACACTAAATCTGAAGTATATGTAAAGGCATTTCACTAAATACATGAAACTTTAAACTTGAAGTGAAATAAAAAAAAAATAAAGATCAAGGATCATTCATACTTAAAAAAAACCGTTATAGTACGATATACATTCTTAACCTTGGTGGGAGTAAAACCTCTTAACCGTAAAAAGATATTAGTATGTATGAGTAACATCGTCAATTCGAACATATATACAAACTTCACGCTTCGAAAAAAAAGAAACTGAAATTTTTTAACTTCGAGAAAAAAGAGCAATGTAAAATGAAGCAGATGTAAGAACAGTGTCTTAAATATATGTACAAATCTCGCGAAAAACATTCCAACTTTTAACTTTAGTTATATATATATATATAAATGTATATAACACACAGCCTTTAAGCGAAAAATACGCCAAAAACAATATTAATAAGAGTAATAACAAATATAAATTCACATTTTAAGTAATTCACTGCAGTTTGAATTTTGGCATGACAGATACAAATTTAAAAGATGCATAAATCTCACTCAGGATATTTAAGATTTTATGTTTCGAGGAAACGGAAAAACGTATCTTGAAGAAAATATTAGAACCTTCGTCAACGTAGAAATACTTACAAATTTGACACCACAAGAATGATATAAAAATTTGAACTCTAGGCTACACTATGCAAGAAGCCGATATCAGTGTGTATACGAATACATGAGTCAACTTTAAAATATGCACACATTTAGCACTTTAAGGAGAACCGAGCAATTTTGAACTTTAAGAAATACAACAAATTTTACCTGAAGCTTACATCAATACATATATACAAGTGTATGTTTCAACCCCAAAGTTTACAAAGTTTCACACTTCAAGAGAGATATTGCAATTTCAAACTTTGAAAAAAAAATTACAACTTACCATTAAGCGAACATCACTTGAACCCATGAGCGCACCGTCAACGTAGATGTATACAGAAAGATTACACCCGAAAAGACTGCAATTTGAAGCATTAGAAAATGAAACAGCTTTCCAGAATTATAAAGAATTTCTTTGATTAGGTAAACACCAGTTTGTAGGTAAAGCACGCAATCCTCTATACACCGTACAACATTTTTGTATTTTCTCTACAGGTTGACAAAACTTCCCTTAATGGAATGTTCTTGAGCTTTGAGTGTTCCTCGGCAACGTGTATTGCCATTCCTGGGTGAGAATGGGTAAAACGTTCCTTTATAATTTTAGGCACAAAATAAGGCACATCAGTCTCTAACAAAATTTTATGCAACGGTAACCGCCGCACGGTTTCTCGGATATCTCTGGCCGACGGGTATGACACTGCATTAGTGATTCCAATGCACAAATTGGAAAATTCTTGTAGCCAATGATTAGCACAATTCCACTTTTCTGTGAGGCAGTGGAGGTGAATTTTATGGTCCCTCGAAACAAATTTCTTCATGATTTCTATGCAGTCATCGTGCGCTTCCCTGCAGTGAATTACTAAAGGCAGTTGCCTTTCAAGTGCTAAGCGGATCTGACGCCTGAAATCCATTTTTTGCTTGCCCACACTGCAAACATTTTTCTTCGAGTAATCAAGGCCGATTTCACCCAATGCCACCACTTTTGGGTGTTCCAAGGCTTTCACTAATGCATATTCCGTTTCTTAATTGTAGTTATATGCCATGTGGGGATGGCAATCAAATGCTGCCCAAACAGCTCTTTCTCGGAGCACGGAGTCCCACATGGACTGCTGTGCAAAACTTTCAGGGTTACAAAACACATTTATGCATCCTTCGTACTGAGAAGGAAATGTTTCAGAGTTTATCTTTCAAAATTTGATGAAAGGTTTCTGAAAGTTCAGTTTGTTGAACAGGAAGTCAATATGACAGTGCGTGTCAATAAAACCCACAGGCTTCTGTAATACAGTCTCTATCGGTACAACGGCTGTTTCGTTTGCCGTGGCGAAACCAACATAATCTCTTACCAGATCGTGGCCATGGTTCATTCGCGATGCAGAATCAGTTGGCTCTTCTCCAACAGAAGCCAAAGCCTTTTTGAATATACGCACACTGGGATTCATTCTGAAAACACTGTCGTGATCGCACAATGTTCAGTTGACACAATGCAAACACACTGGAGCACTTCAATAAAAATAACTGACTAAATGAAAAAATCTCCAAATACACGAGCCTTCAAGAAACACTGCGTAACTTTTGAATGCCAAGTGACAAGTATAAAATTTATCAGAACTGTCTCATGAAAAGTAATCTCAGAAACAGGGGTTATACCAGCCAATAAAACGATCCTATTCTCTCCATTGGGCATTCCTCAATAATCCTTTCATAATCTTCTTAGCCTGGATTAAGGACGGGCGCGGTCATGATATTAACATCCGGATTTCAATAAAGCCTTAGTCAAGGTCATCAAAACTTTCTTATTAGACGGAATTTTGGGATGAGCAATATCTCCCAAGGTCGTCATCCCCCTCTGATCTCCTGTTTAGCCCGCACTGGTAATTAGGGATTCACGTCGGTGAAAAACAGATATCAAACATCTGTCAGTCGCTTTGCAAATGCAGCGAGCACTGAATATTATTTGTTCAAAATTTAGATGTATCCTTTAAATTATTGACTTTTTGTTAGTAAAAATGCAAAGTATGGTGGCAGTGAACTTACAGCTTACAGTGTAAAGTGAGCCCTTACCGCTATTATGAACTAGGCAGGACTGAATTGTCCATTTCTGCTATTCCTTTTCTTTTATAAAATTCAATCAATTTTGTGGTATGGGCACCACGAGTAGAGTTGAGCTCATCGGTGAAAAAAGCGGTGATCAATCAACTACATCGAATATTCCATTTATTCACATTTTCGATTTATGAAAACATTGTTTTTATTAAAAATGTAAGGTAAGTGGCGATGGCAATCTTACCTATTACAGTATAAACTCAGATAAGTGCCACTGCCGTTTTTCGGCGGGCAAGACTAAACTGCCTATCTTCGCTGAAGTATTTTTTCGGATCCAACCCATTCGGTGAAACTCAGCGCCATGAGCACGCAGCGAAATCAAAATGGCCGAATGCTGTGGTCGCCAAGCAATCTCCTATGAACATAGTATACGCTTTAAATTTTAAATAACATTAAAACAAGAACTCCGTACCCTCCAAACCGGTCCCTTTCCATGATGTTGGAGATGTGATTGCGTGTTCCCTGCTCTCTCCATGTGTGTATACGTCCAGAATCGCGCGTCAGACTAAATCGGGCTCATCCGTAAAGAGAACTCGGCCCCATTGCTGATATGTCCAGTTCTTGTGTTCCTGGCACAACAGAAACCGCCGTCTCCGATGAGTAGGCGTTAATGGTACACACCCTACTGATCGTCGTACAAATAGACCACCTTTGTAAAGCCTCCTGGCCACGGTAAAACGCGATAACGGACGTCCAGTTGTCTGTTGCATGTGCCTTGCAATTTCTCCCGCTGTCTGCGGTCTGTCTTTTCTCGCCTGTAGGAAAATATACCGGTCATGTGCCGCCGTGGTTGCTCGTGGACGACCACTGCTAAACTCTCGGACAACGGTTCCTGTCGTTTGAAATGCTCTCCAAGTTCGTTAAACGATGCCGTGAGCGATTCCGATCTCCTCGACCACACTAGTCATACTTGGACCTTCTTCAAACTTCCCAATGACGTGACCTCGGGTAAAGTCATCCAGATATAGTCTACTGAATGGCCTGTTTGCCATATCACACTGTGGCAGCACCTCGACGTCATTTAAACCATGTATACCGTGCGATAGCTTTCACTGAATTGCTGAAAGTACACCACCCGTGTTCTTTATACCCTTACGACCCTTGCCGCTACGTACGTCATGCGCATATATGCGCATGACCTACCGTACCGGACCCTAGTCTATCTCCTGAGTGGTCTTCCGGTCCGTTCTGCCTTCTAGTTCTGCTGTTATGTTAATTTCTCCTCTTCGTTCTTAATTTTTGCCCACCCGTGAATAAATAGTCATCTCTAATGCGCACATGCAGTACTCTGGAATGCGTACATAGACCTTTTGTTTTACAGAGTTGCACTAGTATCTCTTCATAAACCTGTAAATGTTGATCTTTGCCGATGTTCCTGAATAATCACTGAAGATTAACCAGCATCGCCTAGAATAAGAGAAAAAAAATAGTTAACTCATATTAACAGGGCAAAAAACGTTTCATTCTACTCTTTCCAAAAATCTTGAGGTAAAAGTTATATGTCGAATGATTTACATTGTACATGCGGTTAATACATAGTAAATGTATGCTTAATAGTCAAGCAATGCATGTAAGCTAGATTTTTTAAGATATTTGACGCTAAAAAATTAGCAGATTCATCATTTCGTTTCCCATATAAAAATAAATGCGATGGAACCAAGATTAAAATTAAAAAAAACATTTAAATATTTACAAATGTAATTTCATTCCCTTTAAAGGTATTTGAACTCTTCCTAAATCAAGATGAACTTCTTGAAACATGTCCATTTCACAGTCGTCAGTTAAAAAACTTCACTGTTTTTGCTATTGAGACTGTAGTACACTCTTTTCTTAAGAACATCAATCAAGATACAAACAAAATGAGCAGAACTGCCGTCCTTGATTACTCAAAAGCTTTTATTTCTGGAGCAACAATTGACTAACTTGTTGGAAGGTAGGTATACCATTCAGTCCGGCATTTTGCAGCTGTGCAGCAACATCATAAGATGATAACAATAGGAAACAAATGCTTATATTTATATTTCAAAACTACATTTTCCTTTTTTTCTTAAAGCAAAATGGATTCTTGTCTCACGCCTAAATCCCTGAATACAAAAAACAAACAAAAAAACAAAAAAACACAACAAGAAAAATGTCACTTTGTTCTGGTTTGAAAAGTTAAAACATTTGGAGTGTCGTGTTTATCGGTCAATTTCAGACGGGGTACATCCTTTCTTTTCAATAATGTATTTAATAAGTTTTATTAATTTTTAGTAAATTCGAAAATATGATGTGGAATATAATTGCACAGCAACTTGTAGTATATTTTGAAAGTACTTGTTGGGAGGTATTTAGCATTCAAAAAGTATCATTTCTGAGTAGCTTCAAAATTTTGTTACAGGCTATGAGATTTCCATTTTTTTTCCGAATTTACCTCTGACCTGCTTACTGCAATTGGGCACTAGGAAGACTTTCATAGTTTTTTTTTTGTTTTTTTTGTTAACCATGACAAAGCCGATGCACAAACGATTTGAATTTGTGAACGTATTGACAACTGGAATGAGTCTCTGTTAGGAATAAAAAGGCATTTTCATGTTGCTTAAGCGCTATTTTCATCACAATCTCTAAACATTTAGGTTTACGCTCAGTGCCAAGATTTACAGTGATGGTTATTGATGTAAATGTATATATACATATTTTTACTTTATGCCATTGTAAAATAATAACGGACATTGGCATAAATAAAATTAGTATTTTCTACCTTTCGCTAATCTTTTATAGTGATGGATATTGATATAAATAAAATCAACACTTACTATTTTTGCTCAACTGTGTTTTCCTTTCCAAATTTGGTTGAAATGAATCACACTAATTTATAGGTATAATATACGTTATGAACATTTGAAAACATAATTTAATTCTCCGATTCTTTGTATCCATATCTAGTTGTTCTACCCGAAGTGACCCCATTCTTTGAAATTAGAGATTGCGTTAAGTTGTTTCATGACGGGCACAGATACAGATGAAAATTTTCAATAACTTCTCATCGAGAAAAATGTTTATTTAATTTTAGTAATACAAGCATTATGAGATGAATCAAAAGTTGAATTAAAAATTTTAGTCTTGTTAATCACGGACTTGCTGCATTTCTAACAAAATTCATTTTAATTATAAGCTGACGGAAATAAATTGCTGAAAGCATTATTCAATAATTCCTCTTTTAGTTCTTGCTTAAGCATCTCAAATAACGAAAATACGGAATTTTTTAATTCGTCAACATAGTATCTGATTCTAGAAGGAAATAAATTCTAATTGCAGACCTTCTAAATTAACGTGAGGGGTGATAGCCCTTCAGATACACCGTCGATTTTTCAGTATTTTTAAGAAGAGAAATCTGGCGAACTGCACTAACTAAATTAAATATTTACAGATCAGTTAAAAGTGTGCCTATGTGCACTTTGTTTGAACATGTTTCAGCAAATTTACGCTGTTTTTTTTTTTTTTTAACTTTTAGTTATTTATCTGAATTTTCCATGGAAGCAATTGTTTGCGTAGGAAGAAATGATCGGGAACCACTGGTTTATTAGTTACCGGACGAAAAAATGCAGCACATTGCGTTTAAAATGTGAAGAAATATTGCATGATCAGACCACATCCAAAGGCCCCTAAAACATCTCAGAAGACATATCTTATTTCGTAAACTTAATATTTTCCAATTACTGCACATCATATGTTTCCTCCAAACAGATCAGAGGAGTTTAAAATAACTTTTATTCTGTTACTCAAGTTTTTTCGGAAATCCAGGGAAGAACGGGAATAACAAAGAGTTTACTTGCACAGGTTAAAAAGCTACCAGTCGTTCACTTTGGGAGGATTTTAAATCGAGAAATGTTTCACGGCATGTTAAGAGTTCTTAGTCAGAAAGCGATTGGATAAGTTATTTTCCGCCAATTTGAGAAGCAGAATGGTAGACTTGAAGATTGTGCCAATCTATTTACCTGAATGAAACTGATGCTTGAAAAACAACTATGTTTTTGTTATTCTTAACATCCTTAAGGTAAAACTTAACAATTCACTTTTTATTGATATCCCAGACAGATGCTGCAATTTATGTGAAAATGTCATGTGCATTTAAATATCGCTCTCGAGACTCGATGTATTTTTGGGAGCTGACAATAAAAATAGTTTAAAAATTTAAAAACCTTAATGAAGAGCCGTTGTAAAGCCACCGGGCTTGTGATGACAGAAATTTGAAATATACAACACTCGTTTTTTAATAACCGAATGTTTTCTTTTAGATGCTGTTTTTTAGGTAAATGGTTTAAACCTTTTCGTGAAGACTATAATCATTTGGTGAAAACTATAATCATGTCATGTGCTTTATGAAATTCAAATTAAGTCCGAGTAACATGTAGGAAATCCTTCGACACGGAATGTTGGGAAATGAACTGAGGAGACATTCTCACAGCAGGGGATTGATAAAGTCCGATTATGATGATATACATGTCCTTGTATGTAAATACTATTGAACGCACCGATAATCATTTGTAGGCAGAAAAACGACATGCAGGAAATCCTTCGGCACAGAAATTTGGAAAATGACCTGAAGAGACATTCTCCCTGCAGCGGATAATAGTTTGACGGTGATGATGATGTTAAGTATATGTTTGTATGGAAAAAATAAATGCACCGAAAATCGTTTTAGCGATTACATACCTCAGTTTGTGGCACTTTTTTGCATAATTATTGACTGTCACAATATTTTCTAACTTCTGTTCTTTATACTTTGGTGGAAGTTCCACTTGTGGAAGGGACGGGACTGAAATTCGCGGGTGATAATGGAAAACGTTGAGCGATTTCCCACACAAACCTATGGCACAGCACTAATTCGTTCAATACCAACCAAGATAAAGACCTATTTCATCCGAAGAGTATTTAGTTTTGTATCGTCTTCGTTTTATCAAATATAAATGAGTTTCTATGCCAGACAAACAATGTCAGAGACATCCTTGTCCATGAGATCAGATATAAAATTCTGATTCCGCACTTGTCATTGGCACCTTAAAATCCCTTAAAGCCTCATTAAATTAGCCTTTAAATACGATCATCTGCTCCCTTTCTTCTAGAGTGTACACGGTTTAAAACTTCCCAAAAATTCAGTTTTCAAACACTTTACTTCAGGATGTTGCCAAAACGTACAAATGTTTAACAGTTTGAGTGCAGCTGCACTTACTTTTAGCATACACTGTACAGATCATCTGAAATGCTATTAAATCACTAGACAACTTACATTTTTTTTATGCTGGGCAGTTTCCTTAAAGCATGTTATGAATAATATCGTTTGCAGATGAGACTACAAAATGGGTTTGTGTGTAGTGAAACAATTGGTGATGCATAGGTCCTACCTGAGCAAACTCTATTTTCCTTTTATTCTTCTTTTTCACACGTTGACCTGTGTATTTTATTTGTTTGTTCTATAATTTGGCATTAGGTCTCCCGTAAAGTTACCAATTTAAATATATCATTGCTGGTGGTCCAAATTCAGCAGAACTTTCTGAGGGAGGCACTCAAGCCTAGCAGAGGTAAGTGAATTAAGAAATGAATTCGCAGTGTGATGCAATTTGCGTCTTTATGCGACATTTGTTTTAATCTCTCTTCACTGTTCACCTGTTGGACTGGTGCTCCCGTAAAAAGGGTTTGTCTAACTGTTAAATATAATCAGATCGGGAGTTTGAAATTAAAAATTGTGAGTGTCAGATTCTAAGATGTGCAAACACCTACTGATTTGTATACCTTGGGACATACGTCCTTAAACTGTGAGCACCTTTAATTGTGAAGTCACTTCCACTGTACCTGAGCAGTTTCTATTTCTTTCTGGCTAGTTTCAACAGAAGATATATTCTGAGGAGAAATAACATTACTCATTCCAGTCATCTTACCTGTCCGGATACTGCTGATATCTCGTGGCATGGGGACGTTTGGGTCCGTACCTTACTTAATTGTACGTTTCCGTGCCCCTTCAACTTTCGTCCCCTCCTATTTAAATAGCGAAGCGAGCTCAGTATTATCGTGGTTGAAAAGAATTGGCGAAAAGAATGAGTCATAAATCAAGTGTTGCGGCCTTTTACGCAGCAAAATCATCATGGACTAGCACACCACACCTGTCACTAACCCCCTGCAAATTATATTCAAAACATTTCAAATAAATAACACAATCAACCCCATTTGTTCCCCAAAAATCCAAGACATCAAGGGCAAGATTACGCACATAGAAGAAAAAGCATCGTCCCCCTCGCCAGGACAAGAGGATTGAAAGAAGCTAAATTGCTGATTTGGGACTCCAAAACAAGAAAAAACTGACCCAAGTCAAGACTCGAAATCACCCTGAGGAACTATTACAAAATTAAATGTTTGCACAAAATCCTGATCAACTCCGGGAAAAGTTTGAGCTCTTAAACATTTGTTCCAAATAATACATTTTACTTGTGCTTATTCGCAAACGGCCAACTACTGCTGACTTACACAATACTTTTTTCTTGAACTGTAACAACTCATGAAAATTTATATCATTTTTATTATTTATTTTAGGAATAAAAAAGTGAAAACTAACTAAATGTGAATTCGAGTTGTTTAGAGACTACAGGGAAGTTAACTAATTCACTAACCTCTGTTGCAGCTGATCTCACAGAACAAACTTCGTCAACCTAGAAGTGCTTCTTTTACCGAAAACATCCGTCTCAATTGATGTTCGGACAGTTCGCTAAAGATTATACTCGCAGTTTACCTTCTTCCTCTTAACAAAATATTTTTTTATTAATTACTTCTGCATTTCCCGGTCACACTGTACGTTTTGGTATGTACAATAGAAGTAATAACCAACCTGCAGTTCCCATTCCCTAATGAGTAGTGGAAATTGTAGTCAATTTGCGAAGTGGGGGACGGAAACGTCGCCGAGGAGACATTCTTGGTTTACACCGCGGTTTTCCAATGAAAATATCACAGAAAATCATTCATTCTATCAGCCAATGGCGTACAAATGCTGGTGAAAAGGACATGATATCACACGCGTGCAGCCCGTTTTGGTTGTATCAGGTGATCCGTGCACAAGTGATGTTTCGCCATCTATCGGCATTTTTCCTGCACGGGATATGTGTCTTCATCTATTGGAATTCTTTGGGATACACACAATTCCAGTGACGGGGGTTAACATGAAGCTTTTCCGAGATTTCCTTACTTGCATTTGTTCACCAATTAGTGATACTGAAAAGTACAGAAAAACAAAACAAAACATAAAAGTATCACCTGTATTCGTATAATATACTTCGTTTGGCTCACTGACGTTAAGATTTCTTTGACAAAATTTTGACCTCCGTATTTTTTCACATTATAATCAAGTACATTAGTTGGTTTCTTTTTATTTATTTATTTCCATTTTAGCTGTCGCATGCAAATTACATAGATGGAGTGAATATGATTATACGGCAGATATGCAACAACAGATAAAAATGTGGAAAAGAAATGTCCTACGAAGACGACGGAAGGAATAAAATGTCGTACAAAAATTCTAAAGTGAAAACTGCTCAATGGCAATATAATTGAATTTTCAAATTGAAGGATGGAACTTGGTATTGAGCAAATTTGATTTATATAAAATATAAATTCGTTTAGTTGATATTGTATCGATGGTAGCATACATCTAATAATATCGAACCATTACATAAATTCTCTTGCGTACAGCATTTTATTACTAGTAAAAAAAATTACATCGAAATTAAATGAAATCAGCTTTGCCAAGAATTATCGATTATTGTTTTTAGAAGGTCCCCCTTCTTTTTTAATGAAATTTTTTCGTAGGAAAGCGGCTGATACTTTGTATGACCAAGGAAAGGGCGCATCGAGAAGAAATATTTGTGGTTAGATATTCTAGAAATAGCAATGGTTCGTTATTGTCTGTAAATACTTGGATGTTTTTCTAAAACAATTCAAGAATTCACATCATCGTGTAAGATGGATGTTCAGTATATCAGTGATTATTCTCCAACTTAACAGTGAGTGAACAATAAGATTTTATGAAACGCTCAATAGAAAACCGAAAAAAATTCGATGCATTCGTTCCTGTAACATCGAGCAGAAGAACTCGATTTTCGGTGACGAAACATCCAAAAATTGCTAATGTATTTCTTTACGTATATCAGTTTCGTCGCAGTAGCAGCGCGGCAAATGCTGTAAGAAATATTACCGGTGTGTACAATGTAATCAGTGCAGTCGTTGTTTCGAACTGTTTCGAGAGGGAAATTTTGATATTTCAGAGGGTCCAACAGCCGGAAGTCCAGCAACTGTGGATAATGGACATGCTAAAGATAGTGGAGACAAGCCCACGTGTGACCACGAGTGAGTTGACTGACCAGAGCGTTATCACGCAGCTGAGTTTCGGAAGGTGCACAAGATTGGAATTTGAGTATTTACATCAACCCACAGTTGAGCAAAAAGCAAAACACATAAGTGCATATGTTTCCGTGATTGCACGTTACCAAATTGAACTGATTTCCGAAAGCATTGAGGCAGGTGACGAGACATGCGTCATGTTTGACATTATCAGATCCTAGAAATAGTGGTTGGACCCAAACCAGAAGCCAATGCCGACCTCCAAACCCAGCATACATCCACATAAGGTCCTGTTCTCTGCTTAGTGGACCATGCAGGGGTGTCAAGATTTTTGAGCTGCTGTTGGACAGCACCAAAATTCAGAAATACCGCCGAGGTGTACTCCGCATGCAGATTTAAAACACGTTTGTTTTGCTGAACGATTGACAAGAGTGAAAGCTAAGAACTTCATTATTTGTATGAAATCTGAGAATTAGGCATCGGACTCGGTGGTGAGGAAAACAATGATCATCCTTGCAACGAGAGTGTTTGGAATTAAAATAATTATTGATTTCTACGGAAAAATCAGGCATGTGAAGGTTTAAGATTTCCATTTTCCGGACTCTCGTTTTTAACATACACACTTCAGGAGAAATAATTCGTTATTTTAAAGAAAAATATTTTTTTTAATATGAGAAAAGCCGTGTCATACAATTGGATGTGCAAACGATTTTGATTAGATTTAGAATTTTTTTTTAATTCATATTGGGGCAAAATTACTCAGACAGGTAAACTGAATGAGTAACTCCTGAAGAAATTAAAAAAAAAGTGATTCCAGGGCATGCCTTACCAATAAGCATATCCCCGTTGTGGCCTCTAATGTTAACGTTTTGCACACACAATATCGACGTAGTTTTTACCCATCTTCAACCCTGTTATCCTCGCTCACAATTACTTTTAGATGCGACTGAATTTTAACACAACGTTCAGATAGTTTTTCAGGGATGGGCGCTTTCTTAACGTTAGAACTCAAAAGAACACACACTGTTCCTCAATGTAGATGTTTCTGGAGAATCTCCTTAGTGGAGGCTATCACTACGATAACCATATGATGTTCTCTCATGGTCACAAAACAGCAAGAGTGAAGCTAGCAAGAACTTTTAGCAGTTTATTTAGTCAACAGGGATTCGGTCTTTCTTGCTATGAAGGATCAAACATATTCGTCTCAAACTTTTTATTTAGACGTTGAAGTATGCAGAATGGCTGCATACGAAGCGTTTTCTTCCTCGCTCTAGTTATCCAGGAAAACAAATTACTTTTTCTTCCTTCCGTTGATTTCAGTTTGCACACAGGGTTTTGCAAAATTATTTTCCCCTTCTTGCACAGCGGAATACGAAAAACACTAGAAAATTATTTACTCCGCACTTTGCAGTACCAATCTACGAGAATGTCTGATTTTGCTGAATTCACTCCCCGTATCTTTTTTTCTGCCAAAGATAATTTTTTTATTGGAGGTTTAACGACCACCATGAGCAACTGAATGGGCTATAAGCATTCGCCCGTCCCTAATTTAGGGTCACTGGTTCCAGAGAAGGCAGAGAGCCAGTGCCGTAAGACAAGCACAACATCTTTTCATCTTTTTTTTTTTCTTTTTCTTTTTTTGATTGAAGGTTAATTATAATTATAATTATGATTTTGCTAAAAAACTGCAGAATTTTTTTTTTTTTAGCTTTTGTGAACGTAAACATAAAAAATCATACAACACAAACAGAAAATAAGATTTGAGGGGCCACGTATTAGCTCGCTATTCAGGCAAAACATTTTTTTCGTGACCTTTGCTCACTTAAGTCCGGAGGATATCGTCAAAACGTAGATTCACCGCACCCTTACTGCAGTAGTCTAAGCGCTGACTTCTGACCATTCGACCGATATAGGTCCGGATTCAAATTCCGTAAGGAATAGGTGTTACGTTTGTTTTTGTCTTACAGCACTGACTTCTTTCTTCCTTCCCTGAAACCAGTGGCTCTAAATCAGGGACGAGCGAATGCTTACAGCCCATCGAATTGCTCACGGTGGTTGTTAAACTTCAAAGCAAAAAAAAAAAAAGAAAAAAAAAGGAAAAAGAAAACAGGAGACGAAAAGTTTAGTTTCAAATGTTATTCCAGCTTAGTTTTTCGACAATATGGAAAAGTAACAAAAATAATTGTCGCAAATAATTTTTCATTCCGGTAAACAAATTTTCTCCCAAGAAATTTGACAACACACTGTCGTTAGTTTAGTACTATCGTTAGTTATCGATTGTTATTTATTTGACTATGGAAAACTATAGATAGTCATAACTATTGATAGTTCTCCACCTCTAGTGTAATTCTAACATTAGATGGTAAAAATTTAATTTTTACAGGTGCTGGATGTTAGTTTGTGGGATGGAGTTCCAGGCCTGTTGCACTTATTCAATCAATACAGGGACGGTTAATGCTGGTTGGAGGTGACGTTCGAGTTGTCGTCCAATGATGTTCCATATGTGCTCGATTGGTGTAAGATCTGGTGATCTAGTAGGCCATGGCAACATGTCGACACGCTGTAGAGCATGTTGCGTTACAACAGCGGTATGCGGGCGAGCGTTATCCTGTTGGAAAACATCCCCTGGAATGCTGTTCAGGAATGGCAGCACAACAGGTTGAATCAGTAGACCGACGTACAACTGTCTCGTCAGGGTGCGTGGGATAACCACGAGAGTGCTCCTGCTGTCATAGGAAATTGCTCCCCAGACCATAACTCCAGGTGTAGGTCCAGTGTGTTTCGGCCGCCGACAGGTTGGTTGCAGGCGCTCACCTAGCCTCCTTCTAACCAACACACGGCCATCACTGTCACCCAGGCAGAACCGGCTTTCATCAGAAAACACAACAGATCTCCACTCCGTCCTCCAATGAGCTCCAGCTTGACACCACTGGCGTCGCAAACGGCAGTGGTTTGGAGTAAGTGGAATGCACGCTACAGGGCGTCTGGCTCGGAGCTGTCCTTTAAGTAACCGATTTGTAACAGTTCGTTGTGTCACTGAGGTGGCAACTGCAGCTCGAATTGCTACCGCAGACGCAGTACGATGCGCCACGGCCATACGCCGTACACGGCGGTCTTCCCTCTCAGTAGTGCCACGTGGCCGGCCGGAACCCGATCTTCTTGAGGCAGTGCCTTCCCTTGACCACAGCTGCCAACAAAAATGCACAGTGGCAACATTCCTGCCAAGTCGTTCTGCAATACTGCGGAAAGAAAAATCCACCTTCTCGTAGCCCTATTACACGACCTCGTTCAAACTCCGTGAGCTGTTGATAATGGCTTCTTCGTCTTCTTAAAGGCATTCTTGACTAACATCAACACACTACGTCGAATCTCAACGATAACTAACGCTCACGAACGTTACAGTGCGTATTTACAGCAAACCTGCTTTGCATGTTCCGAGGGACGCTACTAGCGCCACACGTATGCGCCGAGCGCGAAATTTGCATAGACGTCATCTTACAGATGTACTCTCACCACCTACCAACTGTCGTTTATCTAACACAACCCCTTCTTGGTGTTGGGATTTTTTTCCGTCAGTGTATGACGAAAACGAATTGCAGAATGTAGTTCAGAATGTAAACATTCTTTTACGAATTGTTTACTTTACGTTTTCCGACAGTTACAATAGTGTGCTAACGTTTTCAGAAATAAAACGCATGACAATCTGTTTATACTGTACCATGCATGATAAAAGATGAATGCACTGCCTTTTAAAACAATAAAAGGTGATTTAACTAATGTTTCGTACTTAAGCGCTTTAAATGTGCTATTGACAAACCCAAGCTCTGTAATTTTTCACTGATGATGGAAGGAGATGAATGAAACTGAAACTGTTTTTCGCATTAGATGTAAATTTTTCATTCTAGAGCTTAATATTATGTTTCTTATAGCCCTATTTTATTTCTAGTGAGAGCAAAGAAATTATCTAGTTTCACGGAAGCATGGTTGGTTAATAAGAAAATGGGGATGAAACCAGATTTAGAGCCACCTTTGCTTAACCCATTGCGTCAACAGGCGTCTTTTTTAAGATCGGGGACAGCAACTGAAAACTTCATTAACTCATCAAATCTCCTAATCTCCTAATCTCATTTTTTTATCTACTCAATACGCCATATTTTTTTACAAACCAAACTTATTTAAAAATTTGAGATCAATTTAAAACATGTTGCTATTTCTATTTCGAAAAGAAAGAAAAAAGTAACCGTCTTCGTAAATTTAAAAATATTCCAATGCATGCAAGTTCATATGTGATCTTTAATGTAAATGTGCACATTCTTGATCATGAAAGAAAACCTAGAAAATCTTGTATCTTTGTTCTCTTTCAAACCCAAAGTTTCACGCACCTAATATCTCAAAAATTTAAATGGTATCTATGGGAATTTAATTTTAAGGATGTAAAAATATACACGATATTAAAAAACCCCCAAAATTAGGTAAAATAATTCAAATACAATAATCCTTTTTTATTCACGGGGTTATGTTCCGCCAACATGCCGCGGATAAGAAAAACGTGGATAATGAGGCCTGGAGACTATACAAAAACAGGAATTATGGGGACAATCTGTACCAAGTTAGCTATATATAGCAGAAAATGTTACATAATTTTATAGGCTATACGATAAATTTATCAAAATTTTAAATGTTTCGATCTAGCCCTAACTGGCTACGAAAGCTGTGTTGCTTGCCCTGCTAGTGCTGCTTTCACTAGTCACTTCGTAACATGTTGTTGCAGATTGTTTGCGTTTTTGTGGATTAACAGAGAACCCAAAGGTTCTTAATACGGTCTTCAATCCACAGATTTAACGAGTTTTCAGCTTTTTCCCATTCTGACGTTGCCTGTTGCATAGCAATTCTTCCCGGTCAGTGGAGCAGTCTCCCGAACCTTAAGATGGATTTCATATTCGGAATAATTGATAGTACGAAAACTAGATTCATTGATCTAAAAAATCCTAGCAGCTGAAGCTAATCTCCCTCATTTCACTAGTTTATCCAAGAACTCTATCTCCTTCGATAAAGTCACAACTTCTCTTGATAGTTTGAATTTTGAACCATTTTCCCTAAATGTCATTTTCAGGTGTAAAATTAAACCTAACTCAAAAATAACGCATTTTCATATAGCGAAACGGAAAAGACTGAAAGCAGAAACCACCTTCAATGAGTAACGGAGCGTTACTGAGGGCAGTCACAACACATCGCACATTTAAGCGCCATGGGCTCATACCGTGCGAATGGTGACGTGTCCAATCAGGTGACAACCAGGGAGGAAAGCAGCTCTAACTTGCATTGTAATTCAGAAAGTTTCTCCAGTCTTCCCGCAGGCTAGGTACCGTATGATTTTATTTTTGGCGCGTGTCACCCTGCTTTCTGGATACGTAATATAAATTTCGTACCACAGTCAAATTTTCAAAGTTCGCATTGCGCTAGAGGAGCTAGATCGGTCCCAAATCACCGGTTTATCTTTTTCTCTCATGGGGAGAAGAAAAGATAGATTGGTGATAAGAGCGCATTTGACCACTTTAACCGCGATGTCGAAATCAACCATAGGGGGAATCCAGATGTCGAATAATGCACACTAGTTTCCATTCCTACGATATTTTTTTTAAGTTTCTTTTAGTATTGTCCGTTATTTCACAAACGCGTCTAACCAAACCCGTATATAAAAAATACGCGGATAACTAGGGATTATTGCAATCACTCAAAACATATGTCACCCTGTTGCACTTAGACGCTGATTATACTTATGTTTAAACAAAAAGTTGCTTTTTGTATTGGGTTCAAACAATGGCCCGCAACAAGATATACCAATCATACATAACTGAACACTTTACCAAGTGCTTTCAAATTTTACTGATAGCAGAAGATATAAGTGTTGTTGTAGCTTTAAATATATATAAAACACTTTATGGATTAATTACTGCAAATTTTAAATGCTAAAGAAAGAACTAACATCATTGCATATTAATCACCTGATGAAACCAAATATGTATTCCTGAAACGTGTAATTTTTGGAGACAGCCATTTTTTTTTTACTTTTTGTTACTACTGGGTTTTTGTAGCTACTATAAAAGCAATATTATCCTCCGTCTGCTTAGCTGAATTCTTTTTCAAGTGCGTTAGATCATTTAATAGCTGAGAAAACCATGCAGTATTTCACAAAAACATTTCAGTCGGAATAAGGACTTAAAATCTGGATTTTTCTATTTTTGCAAAATCTAAAATTTTGCTTTTAAGTCTTGACTCCCTTTCTAAGCACAGGTTTCTTTGAAAAAATTGTTGGTATTCGGTACCTATATTATCCGTCATCTAGCAGGTAATAAATACACACAATTTGCGTGGATTAGGAACATCAAACGGAAGTCATTGCTCTTTTCAGGTTTATAAGTAAGTCATGGAAAAATTTTCATTGGCCGCCACCGGTAATCGAACTCAGGGTCTTCCAGTTACGAGCCGAACATGCTGCCACTGCACCACAGCGGCCTCAAATTCCTCCAGACTCAAAAACGCTACCTGCCGAACCACATGGCAGGTTGGGAGGTTGCTTCTTGGGGCCCAGAACAGCGTTGGGATTAACCAAAGTTGGTAAGTAGCAACTGAACAAGCAACTAGGAGGCGAATGAACGTTTAAAGAGCGATGACTTCCGTTTGGTGCTCCTAATCCACGTCAATTGAGTGTATTAATTATTCATTTGCCTTCTAGTTGCTTGTTCAGTTGCTGCTTACCATCTTTGGTTGATCTCCAGCACTGTTAGGGGCTCCATGAAGCAACCTGCCATGTGGTTTGGCAGTTATTGTTTGTGAGTCTGAAGGGATTCGAGGCCGCTGTGGTGCTGTGGTAGCCTATCCTCTGTGTTACTGGAAGTCCCTGGTTTCGATTCTCGGTGGCGGCCGATGATAATTTTCCCATGACTCACTTATAAACGTTGAAAGAGCGGTGACTTCCGTTTGATGATCTAGCGGGTATATCTTGCAATATTTAGGTAGTTGTATTTTACTTTTGTTTCGAGCAATACCTATCCCTATTGGGTAGATAGGGATTTTTTCACTTGGTTGACATCCGTATATACTGTTTAAAAGTATATCATGAAGATAAATATGTGTTCGTGGTTTCAAAGTCATGCTTCTAGAAAAATTGCAACTTTTCTGGGAAGACGTTTTAGCCGAATCGCCGTCTGACAAAAGGAAGATATTTTAATTCTGTTAGACGCTGATATATCAAAAAATGTACGTATAAATTTCAGATATAAATAAATTGCAGGAAAAGTTATACATTTTTCAAATCACGAAACTAAAAACGTTTCCTTCTTGAGCTTTACCCTTTTAAACTAATATTTTCTCTTTCAAGAGTTTAGGGACGTGGTTTTGATGCAAATAGATCGGAAAACAGAAAATGTTGGTCCCCTCATCTCTGCCAAAGTTCCGGGAATTCCAAATATCTTAATCCAAGAAATTTTATATAATGAACTTAATGTTACCAAAAAAACTTCCTCGGTGAGACATTAGAGACGTGGTAAAATGAAGAAATGCAATATACCTTACGTTCCAAACAGGACAACTGTGTAGTATTTGAAAAAATTCTTACTCGTAAGAGGTATTCATGGAAGGTGGCAATTGTTCTTTCGTACTTTTACAAACCATGATACAGAACTTATATTGGTTTGATTTTGAATCGTCAAATTTTACTCCCACTAGCTGTGTGCATTTATGCATGAAAAAAAGGCACAAAAGACAGAGGAAAAGATTTAATTTCTTAGGCTTCCCAATTTAAAAAACATTTATTGATCTTCGACAAATATTTCCGGAAATATTGTTTCCGAAGACAAAAGAATGGAAGCAGCGAGATCTTTAGCACAGCTTTTTGTTTTTTAGATACATTCCGGAAACGAGGGGTATAAACACAAATATTCGTTTGAACGGAGCTTATATTTTGTCAATATGTTTCTTCCACGACAAACCAGTTCGAACGCATATTTGTAAGAGAGCAACCAGTAAGATTCAACTGAGGATCACAACTGATGAATTCCCAATGAGAGTATTTCCTCTTAGGAAACTTGAAAGATCTTATGAAATATTAACAATAGTTAAAACAATCTTACAAAAAATTAGGTCTTGACACAGAATCTGTGGAACCGCAATACACTGATGAATAAATATGCTTTTGTTATAAAGGTATATGTTGCTCACACTCATGACGTAATGTAACAGATGAAAGATTATTTGAAATCCGTGCATTTGGAGCATAATTTATAGATATTAGCAAACCTCTCACTACTTAGCCTTCGAAATTAAGTTAAACACTTGGAATTTGGTTTCTTAAAAGCATGCGTGAATAATTTTGTTCTTACATTCTTCAAGCAGGTCGAAAGATACGAATATATTCTATCGGTAACTCTACAAAATATGGCAAATTCCGAAAAAATAAAAAATAAAAATGGGGTAGTTCAAAATTGAAACGTGCAATTTTCGCACAAATTACAACGTGTGATATGAAATCTCATGGATTATAAGATTGGAAAAACATATATTATGAAATATGTATACAATGATTTTTATTTAACTCAACAAATCATCTTTTAAATTCTAATTCGAAAGTCTGAATGGGTCAAGAGTATTAACATTTTAACAATGTTCAACTGTTTTCACTGCACTGAGCTCACGGGTTATATATTTTGAACTTCTTAAAATATAAGTAGTTTAATAATGGCTGTGTCATACCATACAATATGAGCTAAGGTCATATTTTATGTAATAATAACATCATTGAAAACCTGCGTTTTCACTAGACTGCAAAACATTATTTGCATTATTTATTTTCTGAAAAACGATTCGTTACAGTTCCTAAAATGTCTTTTCGTGAAAGAAGTCTAGATAATATACAATGAAATATTTAAAAATTAGGTACATGTGTCTATAGCTTTATTGCTAATTTTAAACAAATTTGTACTTGTCAGTTATTCCCCATTTTTAAAAAGTATTTATTCAGAGATATGTTTCCAAAGCTAAAGCTCCACTTTAAACAAAGAAATTCTTTCTAAGAAACTTTCAGTTTTATATGAGAAATTTCTTTTATTCAAATTATTCATATTTAATTTTGTGATTAACGATAAAAATTGGTTTGTCTGATTTCGTTTTTTTTTCTAGGCACCAGGTAAAGAGAGTTGCATATCATTTAGAAGATTACACCGTTTGAATAGTTACCGCGAAGAATGAATTGTACATTAAATAATGCTCAAAGTAGTAACCAGCTTCATTACTACACCAAACGAATTTCTAATATAACTTGTGCGTGCATGAAATATTTTTGCTATCGATAATATTTTCGCAAAACAAAATATTGCGAAATTTGCAGAAAAGTTATGAAAGCATTTACAAGCTTTTTAACATAATGAAAAATAAAATATTTCCTCTTAGAGCATATTTATAGGAAATAGTTTGTTTTACATAGATGAGTTCATCCAAAGTAGCTGAAATCATGAATATATGCAAGTAACGACGAAGTTCTCTGTTTTACGAACGAATTATTTTTAAACAAAAGGCTTAAAATTTTGTCTTATTGTTACACTACAGAATGCCTAAAGAAGCAACACTTAAGAAATTTTTCCGTCGTCACTATATATTTTATGATGTAATCATATACATGTGATCCTGGAAGTATTAATTACTAGGGGGATATTTCATTTTCTTTAATGTTCTACGATTCATAGAGCACTTACTGAAATTACGGTATGTACGTATTGGAACAAATGCAAGGTTCATCATAATCAAAAGCAAGCAGAAATATTCAACGATATCGAATCGAACAAAGGTCAATGATAAATTCTTAATAAATTTAATTTTATAGACTTCAAAGTGTGCTCATTTTGAAGATAAAAGGGTTGATAAATAACTTCTAATGATTATTGTCGGCGGGTATGGACATTCAAACATGTGCGTTCTTCTGTCACTAATTAGGCTGTCATAGTTAGAAGCCGTAGGTTAGCAAAGATTATTGGATCAAAATAAATGTGCGGGTGAACTGAAAAAATGTAGAACGACATTCCCCTGGGAAAATAAGTTCGCTGTTAGATAGGCGTAGTGATCCATTATTGATGGTTCAGAAACGTCAGTCAGTGGATATTGATTCAGACCGATTTTACATATTTCGAATTATGTACATTTCCTGCAGTTTATGGCAGCTTGCCAATTTTTATTTTCCTCGCACCTGATGGCGCCTTTGAATATAAAATGTTATGCTGAGAGAATGCAGTGCAACAGCAGAGCAGGAATAGGTGAAAATTGAATTATCTGTCATTAGAATAAGAATTTCTGGATGACACTTTTGTGTGAATGATAAATGAGCGCCCAAGAACGAAAAACGTAGACCAGGGACTGCCAACACATGGATCGCAAAAGTTTTGTGGAAAAATCATAAGAATTTTTTTAAGCTACTGCGAAAATCGACGATGGAACATTGAGAGAAATGAGCGACCAAGTTTGCGTCCTTACAACTGCTGATTTGCGACTTCATCCACCAGGTGTCAAGGCCACGTTTCCTAACCCCCGCAACCCATATAGCAAAGATATTTCCGACGTTGTAACAATGGTTCATAAAATTTGATTGTTAAATAACACGCATGGTGCTTAAAATACTCACGGACAAAGAAAAAAACATTTAAGATTTTGTTACACAGAAATTTTCCCTATCCCACCAACTGGAAATGAAACATTTATACAATTTAATTCAAAGAAATTCTGGTCCATAATTTGCTGGCCTCCGAGCAAAGATAAAATTATCATTCCCATAAAACAAATGAGCAAGGTGAAGTTATGGTGATTGGACATAAAAAAGACTGTCGTTCCGCAGAAATACATAATACACAGGCGGTATTACATTACAGCACGACATGATGGGTGGTTAAAAATAATAACTATTTGAGCCCAACAACAAAATGCTCAATGATATACGCTTATGTTGGTGCTGAGCTTTACGATAATTATTTTATCCCTTTAAATGCAATGCTCATATCAACGATTCGAAAGTCAAAAGAAAACCAGAAATATTTTGTAAGTGTTTAATGTGTTCTGCAAAATATGGGTTGTTGGAAAACTTTTTTGTGAATGTAATTAATTATTCCGAAGTCACTTTTTTGTGTTGAATCACATGAAAAAAGTATTTAAAACATTATGCTGGTATCATTAATAAATGAAGTGGTGTTAATAATAATAATAATAATAATAAAGACCTGATCTCTTTATTTATAATATTATGATTTTAAACCACTTCTTTCCAATGTGCCTGGTGATTTTGCGGTGTTTTTAGAGACTCTCCACCTCCATGTCCCGTAATTTTGGAATTAATTCGTGCAAATACAACTATGAGGTTGTTCACGAAACACTCTCATTTTTATGCAAGTGTAAACAACAAATGCACTACTAAATATGTGTAGGAACACATGCAGAAGAGTGAAAATATAATTTTTCAAAAGCCAGAATACCCTTCTATCTGCTTTCTGAGTACCGTGTAGAGTCTCTTGATTGCACAAGGCATACTTGAAAGATCGTCCTATAAAATTATTTAATAAAATAATCGAAGATTGGAAGCTTTGAACCGAAGCTTCAATAACTTCAATTGTAATGCCTTTCGAAATTCTAATTATTTAATCATAGTATATATTTTCTCTGAAACATTGATAACCGTTACCGAGTGAATTTGAAATTCCAAATTTGATTTGTTTAATGATAGGAAAATATCTGATAAATATGCAAGACATTCAAAGCAGTCATTGTCATGTAACTGGGAAGCAAGTTGCAAACGTTGGTCCCTATCCCCCCACCACCGAAACACCGCCCAAAAAACTGGACCTTATGTCTAAGTTCGAACAGCCGGATGAGTTCTGGAGAGACTCACCTTTCTACTTTATGAAGCAACTGGGTAGAAGGAAGACACATAATCTCTTCATACATGCTTCAGACACATCATCTCATATGAAGACACATCATCTCATATGAAGACATATCGTCTCATATGAAGACACACCATCTTTTTACACAAACCCTCAACTTTGCGGACTTTATAAAATTAACCATTTTCACAGCTTTAACAGGAACGACATTTAATTCATCAATGAAGGTACTTAGATGCAAGGCTTTGCCTGTGGATGCAACATTGACTCGACATTTTCTCGGGGGTAACTTTCATTCCATGAGCGCGAAGACCGGAGGTAACAACCTGACATAGATTTGCCTCCATCAGTGCACAGTCCAGAACAATTTAGCCATTTAATTCCTTTGAAATGACGACTGTTAGCATTTTTTATGTCCTAACATCTTGTGAGCTCTGATAGAGGAGTAGCAAACGAAAGATTTTCCCGAAGTTCGCTGTCTTTCAAATAACACGCAATAACACACAAAACAGTTAAATTAGCAACATCTGGGCTTTTGGCAACTTGAATAGCAAAAATTTCCCATTTTCAATTGTGCCTATTACTATAGCCTCAGTATTCTCAGACATATCATGAATTCTCCGATAAAAATGTTCGAAAGGGTTATTGCGTTCATTTTTGTACATGTTCCTCTTCGAGCATATACAGAATGGCATATTTCTTACAAGCAGATATTAAATTCTCGCCTACTGCATTGGTGTCTAAAAATTAGGCATAATTTAAAACATACAAATTAAAATTAAAAACTAGATAGAACAGAGGGCATTAGTATACAAATTAGTCCAACGCCTAAACCTATTGCAATGCGCGGTTAAATGGAGTCTGCTGACGTTTGATGTGCAAACAAAAACAGCCGCCCGGGTGGCGCGGTGTCTAATTAAAGACTTCTGCTCATTTGTACAAGATGTATCCGAGTTAGAATCCAGTGAGGCACGATTGTTGTATTTGTCTAACGGCACTAGCTCTCTCCTTTCCCTGAAACCACCAGTGACGATGAATTAGGGACAGGCGACTGCTTATAGCCCACTGAGTTGCACACGGCAACCGGTAAACCACCAATAAAAAAAGAACCTCATTTTTCTCTGAATGTCTTATTCTATCTTCTTGCTGTCGTAGTGAGAAAAGTTGTTGTCATTGGTGTCAGGATTGTGATATGGAACAAAAACGCCTGGTCGACCATATTTTGCAGGATAAAATAATGGGATAGCTCGAATCAGGACTGTAACAGACTGCGGTCTCCAGTGCACTGAATGTGCCGCAATGTGTCATATCCAGTCTTTGCAGAAGGTTCTGAGACACAGGAGTGGTTAGACGCGAATCAGTATAAGGCCACCCAAGAGTCACAAGCTAGGTATCTTCGACAAAGGAGGCGATAATGCTTTGAGGTACAGAGACGAGTTACAAGAACATCATGTGATAATTCTTAGACGTGCCGTGGGTCCAAAGATACTGGTATTAATGGATGACAATGCACGCCCCAAGAGAGCTCAGCTTGTGGGTAACATTTTCCGAATTGAAGATATCCAACACATATAGTGGTTGCGAAGAGTCTTCGGATATGAATCGGTTAAAAAATGAACGCATGACATGCATTAGCGTGCCGATTTGCATCCCGTCAGACTCCAACAAGACCATTCCGGATCCTTGAACTGCTCCTCTTAAGGAGTGGGACTTGTTGCCGACAGAGCACTTGGACAATCATATAATGATGATCTTATAAAGATCGATGCGAGGCTTGCATGTCTGCAAGGGCTCAGGGTATGTCTTATCAATCATGGCGTTTTCTCAATATTATATATTCAACAGGAAAATTACTGAGTCCTTGGTTTTAAAAATTTTATAAGTAATGCATTGAGCTTTGTTTCATAACTTATTTTGTCTGCCGTTGTACTTGTAATACGTTATTACACAAACATACTCAGTTTCGTGCCTGCTCAACGAGTGGTTCTGGAAATATTCACAGATATACTGACTATACTTTACATTTGGACATGAGTATAATATTATTTTGACCACATTTAGCAATGAGATACTACCACGGTTAGGGGTTTCAA
Source organism: Macrothele yani (assembly GCA_039090855.1). Classification (NCBI taxonomy): domain Eukaryota; kingdom Metazoa; phylum Arthropoda; class Arachnida; order Araneae; family Macrothelidae; genus Macrothele; species Macrothele yani. The sequence continues at coordinate 53,339,972 of CM077034.1, read as the reverse complement.
CTGGTTTTCCGTTATATCTTTCAGCTGACGACAAGAGTTATCACACATCCTAATGTTTTGAGACGCGCTGAAAAAAATGCGTTCTTTGGTTTTGTAATTGGAGTGCTTTTGTTTATTAATACCGCAAGAGTAAAGAGGTACTAATGTTGCCATTGGATAATACTTCCCCGAACGCTGCACACTGGTGCCCAAAACAGTCCTCATCTCCTATAAATTAAATTCCATACCTCATGTATTTTTAACAGTATTTTCTCGTTTTATCTGTATGTGAAACTGAATATTTTGTATTTCCACTGTTCTTCATAAAAGTGTAAGTCGTGTCCCGAGAAGCACTTGGCGATATATCTCTTTCCACTTATGTTTGAGCTTCTTAACTTTGCCGATTTTAACCACTGTTCCCTACTTGATACAACACAAATTGAACAATTGATCACATGACAGAAACTACCATATAAAGAGAACACCCCGAAGAACTCATTCGTTCAATATTCTCTGTTTACCAGACTTTCTGAGCAACGCGGTCGTCACACATTTTTGAAGAGGGTAGGGAATTGCAACCACTCGCCAAAATAACAACGCAAGGCAGCCATGGGCTAGGCCAAATAACGAAGAAAACCCACACTATCTTCTCCATAGCGTTGAATTATTTTTACAATTTTTGACTTATCTTTTACACTGTTGACAAAGATACCTTTTCGCTGCCATTTTAAAATCTTTTTCGCGTTCAACTATTTATCTTGTCTGGTACCCCAGGTTTGGCACCGTTGCCCTGAATTACCATTTTGAATAAACAAAGTTAAGAAGGAAATCAACGCTTTCTGATACGCATTTTCACTCCTTCCATCCGCGTTCTGCTGATTTCTTAGAAAGCGAGTACCTTCGTTCGACCTTATTTCAGCCCACTTTGCAAATCCTGAGTTATTTGGTTACTGACGGTTGAATCGTTAGTTAAATTTCCTAAACATATTCCTCTTGATAACAAAATATTTAGCAGTGAAATCCTTAGAGAGAAATTAGAAACTCGTTGACATTGAAAGTACTATCGCCAAAAATTGGTGACGTGATATTTGACCTGAAATTTACCGCAATGCAATGATAGAGTACGTAGTAAAATTTGAAACTTTTTAAATAAAATTCGTTTTACGGAAATAAAAACAATTTTCTCCTTCACGGCGCTTGGTGTTATTCGATGTGAGACTACAAGAATATATGTAGCTCAAATTCGGTTCGTGTTAGGAAACCATATATTTCTCAAACTAATTTATTTTTTGCACTATTTTTTCTAAGGTATACATTTCATCAGCGTACGCTGTCCTGCTTAAAATTTTATAATTTTTTCAGCCTATCCAAGAAATACAGTGGGTTGCAGGCAGAAGGATGCGAAACCTTTTGATGTTCTTCGTCCTTTTCCTTTTCGAAAATATATATGTATTTAATTCTTTGATTAACTTACATGGTGGGAAATTCGAATTCTTTCTTAACAGGCGTGCGTACTTTTATTCAAAATACCATGACTTGTTTTAACCTATGGATAAGCCCTACACTTCCCTGTACGGAAAGTACAATACAGCTAAATCATCCAAACACGAAACCGTAGCAGCCAACAGAGCAGTTCATTTTTTATTGTCACATAAGTCGCGTTTTTAAAATTTGAGAATAGCACCCATTCACTATATTTCAGTTCGTCAAATAACATAATTTTATATAATTTATTTTCAAAAATTAATACTGCACACACACAAAAAAAAAAAAAAAAGGTTTTTAATTCAACACTTATAAACCAAACCAAATACCAATAAAATTAATCGTGAGGTATTTCTAATTATTAAAATAGTACTCAGTTTTATCACACAAGATTAATTTCATTTTGTTTTTCCATAGAAATGTTACGGCGAGGACATGCAAAACATCTTTTTTCCTTCCTTTTAATATCCACTTGATCTTAAACAGGACATACTTAGCTTCCTGTTATTTAAATTTATCCGCATAATATATAATATAATTTCCTATAAAATGATGGAATGGTTTATATTCACTGTATCTATAACGCTTGGTAATATCCTTCCGAGTAATGAGGGATAACAAAACCAGCAAATTCGTTGTTTTTCGTCAAATACTTACTTTTAACATACTTTTGAAGAATATTCCGATATGCGAAACACAGAGTTAAGGTTCTTTTAAAAAGCCCCTGCTTTAAGTTTGGTGTTCATAAACTCTAGGTACATCGACATTATAAAATTTGACTATGTTCAGGAGGTATGCATGATGATTAAAATATTTACGTAATTGACAAAGAGTTCACAGGTTGTTGAAATTGAAAAATGTTTGAGCAGCACTGGTTACTCCTTTCTTCCACAAGTGAATGTCAACTATATTACAAAATCAAGATGTAACTGTTGAGAAAGAACGCAGTTCCTAGCAGCAGGTATGTTTTCAGTAACATTTGTCTTCAGTTACACGAAAAAGAACTCAAATGTACCTGTCAAAAGAACAGATTAATTTTACAAAATCATAATCTGCTCATTCATGAATTAAAAAAAACAGCTCCTTATTGCAAAATCTATTACCAGTGGTTCCTCTGTCTTCTGTAAAGAAGGGAGAACAAACACGTGTGCTGGAAATCCCAACTTTTATTGACAATCCCTTCTATACCACGAGATATTGCCCTCTTTATACAGATAACTAATCAAAGATATTTACGAAGGACATGGAAATATTAACAAGGTTGCATATATTAATATCCAAAAGCACATTGTCACTGGGTTTAATTTTTTTTTCGAATGGATATTTACCATAAAATTTTAAAATTTGTCTGGAATTAGTGAAGTCTTTTGCCAGTATGCTAAGAATAAAAACCACACCGAAACTGACTCATATGGATCAGTTTTAATGTTGCGATCCTTTTTTTTAGGGGACACATATTGGTGTTTGTCCGTGTTAATATTTTTCTCAGAAATAAAAAAAGAAGAAAATGTGATAAATCATTATCAGTATTTGTGTTGTGGAGAGTAGCTCCTAGCGCTAAAAAAGTAGCAAGGATGATTTTAACGCAATCACAAAGAAAACTAAAGGTATCATTCAAGGCAATAATTTACTTTTGTATCCAATATAGCAGACGGGAGGGTACAAACATTTAGAAAATGCTTTTTACCTGTATTCCGTGTTTACAAAAACATAACTGGAAGTCTTCATAAGATATTACTTTTCGTTTTCTAGTCCACGCTCATACCCAAATAAACGTTCGGTGAGCACCGCCAAAACATAACCATATAAAATAATGCAACCTGTTCTTCAATTAAAAAAACAAAACAAAAAACATCGCACTTGTCTGAAACCAACGGAAATCATCAGGCTTATTTCATTGTGCTATTTTTAAGAGTTCTAAAGGAAAACCTTTCATTTGCAAAGATAAATTTGAGCATTTACTTTCCTTCATTCCATGTACTTCCTCAGATAATTACGCAGTACATGCAAGAGCAATTTCACTACTTGGAAAATAAGAAGAAATCTTTCTCCTCTGAATTGTGAACTTACAGAACTTACGCAGACTACTCACGTATACATGTGTTCATAATCACAAAGTAACTAGTAATGTATGTATCACTAATTTAGGCAAATTATTTCCGGTGAAGGAAAGCAGACGAATCGTATGGTAAGAGCATCACCAATGCCTCCTCTGAGAACCGAATCCGTGCCCATATCGAACGAAAGATTCTCAGGTAGTGCATTTCACTTCTCAGCTACAGAATAGGCACAATATTTCCGATAGAACGCAACTTTGAAACCTATGAATCCTAACATCAATGCGTTTGGGATAACCCTCAAATTTTGCGAAGAATCAGGGGACAAAGTTATGGATAAAATTACATATTTCTCTTATATCTGAAAAGCCACGACCTCAGTGCGTCTTTGAAAGTGGCTTTTTTCGGAGTTTCATGGGTTAGAAATATTCCAGTTGGTGCATAGTTGACAGGTAAAATCTGCAGTCAGCAAATTAAATTCCAAATTTCGCAGGGATTAATTCTCTCTACACGTCATATGGCACGTAAACACGCTGAACCTTCGTAAATCATGAAATCAAAACTCTAAAAGTAATGCCATTCGCTTGGCGGGATAGAATAACTATTGTGCGATCGAATGTCTGAATTTTATTCATGCATTACTTTTTAAAAATGTTTTATGAAAATCAAATTGAAAACTTCACCGATTTCAATCCTTGTTCCAAATCATACATACATACATACATACATACATACATATCATTAAGCTTTTCTCTGTGATCAAGAGGTTAGCTCCACAAAGAAATACAAATGATCAGGTAAATTTTAACCGATTGTTTACTAATTGTTGCTGTATCAAACGCCTCCATTTATAGCCCCACGACACAAAACTCGAGCATCTCTGAAATTTTCAATTTGTGTAAAAATGGTACGTGATGGAATTTTTTTACTATTTTTCCTGAAATCAGCATCCAAAAACCTATCAGAATCAGCTGGTGGTTTCTAAATACTTTTTGGTTGCAGGCCTGTGTAATCATCCCTTTTTGCATATCTAATAAATCTCTCCTTTTATCCATGACAGCAACGAACGATATGTTTTCAGATTGCCTACAGCACACGTAACTGTAAGACTCTGGATTCGATTCCCGGTGGCGGCCAATGAGAATGTTTCCATGACTCACTAATAAACGTGGAAAGAGCGATTACATCTGTTTGATGATTCTAGTTCACGTCAAATGTCTGTATTGAGGATTTATATTATTGTATGAAACTTACTGTTTGTGATGTATGTTTAATACAAATAAATGTATGCGCATTCGATTTTCTTGTCAGCAGTTTAAAATATCCTGCTAGGATATTAGGGGACATGGAAAGTTCAAATTATCTCTACCTTCTGATATTGTTAATATAACGATCCGTGATTGCTCTTCCCAATGTCAAAAAAATGAAGTGCATTTTCTTAGTTCAAATCAAAATTATAGTTGGCTTCTCTCGAAAACGCAATATTTCGATCCAACTAAGCAATCTAATGCTCCCTTATGTAACGTTTTCAATGAAATTGTTAATTAAGTTATTCGGGGAACGAGTGTCGTGCACGTCCGGAATTTTTCGATATCGCTTTAAGTAATTGATGAAATTATCGTCATGAAACATTACACTTGGAACACTTTTTATGAAGTTAACATATCGCTCAGGTGTTGACAAAAGTTTACCTACAAGACAACGGCATTTATTGGACTAATGAAATTTGGTCCCGCCGACTTTCAAATTATAATTCTATATTTTGATCGATCAGATAGCTCCTCAAGAGCGTTGTTAATCAGGTCTTAAAGACAGATACGTAATATTTTTTTACAATTTCGTTTAAGTAACTATTATAATTTTTCACATTATTTGCTGAAAGCTTCTAGCACAGTTTCTTGAAGTTTAAATATTACATTTTATTTTTATCTTAACATTGTTCTATCTACATATTCTAAATTCACAGATTTCCATCTGCATGCCATACAGCTTTTGTAAATTAAATCACAAGAGTTTTCGTGAAGTTTCTGCAATGCCTCTTGTTGCACACTCAGGTTAGTTATGATAAGAATGTCTAATGCCCCTACTTCGAAAATGCTTTCTTTTACCTTTCTTTCATACAAGGAACACAGAAATATCTCTATGAAATCCGGTTGGTGAACACCTATATTTTATACAGGCATCAACTGTTTTTTTCAATTTTCATTGTATACCATGCAGTATCAGAAGATTGAATCCCTCAAATTACAGGTAAAATCGTTCTTTGGCCAAATACTCCTTTGGACACTACTTTTTCCACTATTTCTTAATCATAAAATAAAAGAGCTTCTCAACTACGACTCATAAGCACGCATTCTATAATTAACATTCTTCTTATGAAATGTTTTCTGTTCTTTGGCATACCATTGTATTATAAAATATTTTGTTTATTATTTCCATTAATTCTTAACGCAAAGTTGCAACGGGAGAAAGCGTGGCCTAATAGCAGCCCGGTTCCACAAGTATCCAATATGTCCTACTGGCCAAGAGCTGGAGTCCCTGGTGAGGAGTGGGCGGTGTGTCTGTCTTACGTCACTGGCCTTGTTCCTCTATAGAATCAGGTGCCCAAAATACGGACGACCAATCTATCGTATTCCTTATAGTGCTAACAGTGTTTATTAAACTAATAACAAAAGAAAAGAGTAAGCTCATGTATCTACTAGCAATGTATTTATAGCATTAAAGGTGGGGTCCAGAAATTTATTTTCTTTTTCTTTTGATTGGAGGTTTAACGACCGCCGTGTGCAACTCAATAGGCTATAAGCAATCACCCGTCCCTAATTTAGGGTTGCTAGTTCCACGGAAGGGAGAGTCAAAGTGCCGTAAGACAAACGCAACATCCATGCCTCTCGGGATTCGAACCCGGACCCCGTTCGGCCGAATGATCAGAGGCCATCGCTTAGACCACTGAGCCTCCGGGCGGGGAAAACTGAATTGAGAAATTCCTTTTCTATACCCATATCGGCTACTACAATAAAACCTTACGGTCAGTTCCTAAAGAATATCATAAAAAATGTGCTTCACGTGAGGTTGAATCTGAAAACCCTGTTTTTTTCCGATACGTGTTTGCAACTGCGGATTGGATTCAGTATGTCCCAATCATGATATTATTTCGTAAATGTGTGGCATTCACTAAATTTCCCTACAACTCACTCTGCACCTCTGTCTGGATGTGGTATTACAAATATAATTTTTTTCCGCACAGCTTTAACTGCAAACATATTTCTCGCTCATCTATTGTTTAGGAAATTTAAAATATACTAGGGGTGTCAGATCAAATATTTATTCACAACCGAATCACACTATTGTGACCACCTCCTAATTTTTCACGTCAACAGCGCGTAGCCAATGAATGAAGGAAAAATATTGCCTGGACTGATAATTCGAGATTCACGTTGGTACATGCGAATGGCAGGATACGAGTACGGCGAAAACCACATGAAGCGATGGATCCGTCTTGCCAGCAGGGTACTCTTGAAGCCGCTGGGGGTGGCATTCTCGTCTGGGCACTGTTTACCTGGACTGAAATGGGACCCCTGGTACGTGTGACATTATCCATCACAGGTCAACGTTACCGGGACATCCTAGACAACCATTTGCTCCAGTTTGTGCGTCTGCAACATCCCACTGGGGACCTCATCCTGCAACAAGACAATGCACCGTGCCATTGTTCCCGAATTGTATCCGAATGGTTCAATGAATACTCCACCGACGGGACCACGCTTCCTTGGCCATCTAGGTCACCTGACCTCAATCCCATGGAACACATCTGAGATTCCATCGAGAGAGGTATACGAGTCTCTGACCCCCTCCATCAAATCTTCGTGAAATGTGGGAGCTTGTTCAGGGTTTCTGTATCCGTATGGCTTCCCAACGCTCCCGGTGTCTTATCGAGTCCATGCCGAGACGAATCGCCGCCGTCATCAGGGTGAAAGGTGGTGCTATACGTTACTAGACAGGTATCTCCAATTCAATTGCTCTTCAGTGTAAGTTCTATAGAATCACGTGTTGGTGGGACAAGGCTCGATACTGTGGTTGGTTTAAAATAACGTTGAATGTATCATTTCTTTTGAGTTTGAGGTGTAGGTAATTCAGCGTCCCTTTCACTTTAGGGTCCATGGTTAAATGTATCGTATTGTGCAGGCAGTTTATCTTGTGCATGAAATAATTTAAAACCTCTTCTCCATGTTTTTATATTAAAAATATATCGAGAGCGCAGCGGATGCACACAAAATTTCTTAAAACAACTTAGAAAGATGAGGCCTTCTAGAGGTCTAAATATTGCTCCTGCAAGGATTGAAGACAGGTGAATCCATCGGTGTTCCTTCCGCTTTTTTTTAATATGACTGCATTAAAGATGAAATAGTTGTGGTTACTCACTAGATTTAAACCGCCGATAATTTTCTTAGTATGTTTCAGTGTGAAGTCAATTGATTTTACCGCTTTCAAAGGGAAACACCAGATTCTCATGGTATTTCTTTCACACTATTTTATTGGGAAAGAAATTTATAATATAAAAAACTGAATAGATTTTTTTAAGTCAAAATGAACCGGTCAATTTGCAGAACGCTTGCAAAAGTGAAAACTTTGAAAGCACGAAACGTAGCCATTTCCTCATGTAAGAAAAAAGTGTTGAAATGAGAAAAAATATAATATATAGAGAGAGATTGAGATACACAAACACTCCGATGAGCCATTACATTATGATCACACCCATTCTAGAGAAATGAGCGCGTTTCGGTTAATGCAGTGTTCGGAGTCAGAATGGGAAAATCAGCCAATTTTTCGGAGTTTGATAAAGGACAAATGGTGATTGCACGACGCCTAAGAACTACGATTGCGGAACAAGCCCAGCATGTGTATTATTTACGTCCCGCTTTAGTGAGTACGTGTCAAAAGTGGTGAACAGATGGTCAAACGAGGAACCGTCGTTTAGCCGTGTGTCTTCCGCAGCTCACTGATGCCACATAAGAGCGGAGACTGCCGCGCATTTATCACACAGACCTCAGGACCACAGTACAACAAATCACTCGCAGCTATAATAGTGGTGATCAGAGCAATATGACACAGCACACAGTTCATCGCAGCTTTCTGAGCATTGGCCTACGTAGCCAAGGGGAACAATCGGGTCCCCATGCTCACAGCGCGTCATCGTGGACACCGCATGATATGGGCCCACGGTTATCGGAATAGTACCGTGGATGACCGGAAGAGAGTAGCCTGGCCTGACGAACCAGGATTCCTTGTGCATCACGTAAACTGCCAAACGCGGATACGACGATTGCCAACGTAGGCACTGGTATCTGGATGCATTTTTGGGCAGAAACAGGTCGGCGGCGACCGTGTTATGCTATGGACGATGTTTTCTTGGGACCCTTTATGCTCCATTTTCCCAACACTACATTCCCTGACAGCTGTCAGGTATCTGAACATCGATGCAGATCAAGTTTAACATTCATGTCAGCTGTGTTCCCTGCTGGTGATGACCATTACCAACAGTATAAATGCGTCATGGCACAGTGCCAGAATCGTCATGAAGGCGTTCGAGCTACACGCTGTTGTATGATCAAACAATTAATTTAAATAAAAAACTAAGTTTGTTAATTCACTCTCTTGTCCTCAATACATATCGTAGTTATATTAAAATTTGCTCAAAATTCAAGTCTTTAGGGATATACGCAAACAATAAGTAAAACTGGAAACTTTCGCTTCGGGATCAGCTGAAAACATGAATCCATCTCACCCGATTTCGTCCTTTAGCAAATTTTGTAGAACTTGACAAATGTGCTCAATTTATCATTTGCAAATAAAACTTCATATTATCAAACATAATAACAAAATCGTGACAACATTCAGAATTACTTAGAATGTTCAATTTAAAATTTTGTTTAGTATCAGAGAAAGTGTGGTGACTAGGAAATACATTTGTAAAAGATAAGCGAACGTCCGTTTTATTTCTGAAAGTAATTATCACAAATTGGGAAACAAACAGGTGAATTAAAAAATCGGCCGTTCATGTAATTTCTATGACTGTTACCATCACACTTCCAAACTGCCCCCAAAATACATGCTTCTCGGTAAAACCGCGTTTTAACGTCAAGTTTTGCATCTATGGATCCCAAATGTGAGAGAACATTTCACAGTTCTTGTGTCTTATTTCGTGCGAATAGCCCAATGTCAGGCAGTCTCAATTATATTGTTAGAAACTGGAAATATTTTTCCCGTGTTCTTCCTGATACTAGTATCAAATACACTAAAAATTGTATTGTGGAACCAGGGATTTAGTTGCTTTTAAAAAGTCGAACTAATTCTGCATCTGCAAAGGCAAAGCAAAATAATCTGAACCCTTTGGGAATACACGATATGTTTTTATTAATACGGTATGGGATCATGATTTTCTTTGAAATCAGCTTTGAAATCGGTTGTAATAGAATTACACAACTTTTGGATAGTGTCCAGTGGATTGTTGTACCATTCGTAAAACAGAAATTGTTTGTTAATACTGTTACCCACGTTTAAAATAATGAAACTGCTAAGTTATACAGGATTAGATTGGAGATACCGAAGTTAATAGCTGAATTACACATGAACCAGACGCCCTAATAAAAACAAAAGTAGGAAAAACTAAAAAAATGTGTGATTGGCAGAGATGAAAAGCAAGGATGCTGTCTGTCATCAACGCTCTTCAATATTTTTACAGAAGAAATGATAAAAGAAGCATATTATGAAGAGAAAAGAGGAACCACTATTGGAGGAAAAACAATACAAAGTATTAGATTTGCAGATGACCAAGCAATGTTAGCTGTTACTAAAGACGAACTACAGCAAATAAAGCAAACATTTGAAAAAAAAAACCAGGAGAGTACCCAGAATATTTGGCGCGTAACCTTGTACGGGGCCTGAATGTGGACAACCGGGAAGAAAGAAGTTAAAATGCCGGTGGCACTTGAATATTAGAATAATTATGGAGAAAAATGGAGAAAATAAAACGGTTCGAAAACAAATACCAATGACAAAGTATTACAAAAAGTTGAAGAAAAAATGAATTTACTAAAGACCACAGGGAAAATAAAATGTATATATAATTGGAAATGACATGCGTTAAGATGAGACAGCCTATTGAAAAGAATGACAGAAGGGGAAATTGAAGGAAAGAGACCAAGACGAAGGAGACGATTAATGATGCTTGATGATAGAATGAGCACGGGAGGCTATCATGAAATGAAGGAAGAAGTACGGGACAGATGAAACTGGAGAAACAGGACTTGCTGATATTTTCGTTACAGCTGTCAAATGACAGAACACTAATGATGATGATAATATAAGAAACAGGCCAAGATATTGGTTCAGTTGACGTAATTTTATTTTACGTATATGTTATTGAATAATAATTTCAAAATAAACATACAGTAAATATCGTACACTTACTGCACCTTAATTTAATATCTATAAATATGGATATCACCACAACATGCACTTATAATGTGCGAAAAAAATTCGCTCTCGTGAATGTTATATCAAGTCTTAATAGCAACATGAAAATTATATTTTTAATATATATATATTTCATTTACCGAATATTATACTCAAAAGTAATTTTATTCACGGATCACCTGTTTTGTTATGAGAAATAGATTATTGATAAGTCATTTTTATAAGAGATATGCTGACATTTTTCAAAATCAATTGTTTTGAAAAAGTGACATTAGTTCAGGTTCCGTGCATGCAAAATAAGATTGCAAATGTGAGGTAATCCGTTCATTTCATTCCCACGTTCGTACAAAAAAAAACAATTTTCAAAAAAACAAAGGGAAGACACAAACACATAGATCAAGATCGCTCTAAGGAACGAGATGTGAGCGATGGGAAGTTTTGTTAAAATGGGTAAGCAAGGAACAAAATAATGATAGAAATATTAATATTAATAAACAAAGTCTTTGAAAATATGTCACGGCCAATTGAGAACTGTACCAAGTGTGGGAATTGTGGGAAAAGGTCAAAGAAATCCTGTAACTAGATTTCGTCGTGTTTTTTTCGGTGTGTGTGTGTGTGTGTGTGTGTGATTATGTTGGATAAATTTAGGAATAAACAAAGTAATAGGACACGCGTTATATAAAATGTGAAATATTAATGAGAGAAATCCTAATTTGAAGATCATTTATGAGAGAATATGTTTTTTTAAGTTCACCAGTGTAAACATTTATTAATGTACTTAAATGTTTTTATAGTTACAAATTAATCAAAAAAAAAGTGCAGAACTCTAGGAACAGCACTATTCTTACTGTGCAAGTATGTTTCATTTTTATGAGGTAAGAAAAGGAAATATGTCTGTGAGAGACCATAGGCACATTTCGAAGCGTTAACGTAGAAATCAATTGAGTAGCTCCAAACGAAATGTTTTTAATTGCAAATACAGTGTTCTTTACTTTGCGCAAATTACAGTGTCACTTATTGATCCTTTTGAGGTTCAGCGAACCTCTAAAGGGATCAATATTCAAGCAAAAGGCCTCAGGAATTGCTGCCCGGCTTGGTTTAAACGACTTCTCAGCTTCCAATGGATTAATGGATCGACAAAAGAAATGCCATGGTCTTTTGTATTGATCCCTTTGTGGTGAATCTGGAAGCGTTGATCCCATTAGAATTATTGAATTGAAGTCGCAAACCTTACCTGCTCTAGTAACATATTATGCTCCGAAGGACATTTTTAACGACAATGGGACTAGCTATTTTTAAAATCTTTTGCCTGATGAAATATATTTTGTTAAAAGTGAATCAGGCCACGAGGTGAGGGGATATAAAAAAGGCGGTTGACTGTCTTATTATGATGCAATGCCGACGAGAGTGAAAAATTAATATCTCTGGTTTTCTGCAGTTCTAAGAAACCACGTTGTTTAAAAAATGTGAATAGTTTCCATAAGTGATATGAAGCAAATAAAACGGCTTAGATAACGCAAACTAAATTACAAGATTTTTGCACAATCTAGATCAGAAAATGAGTTTGCAAAAACCAAACATTATCTTATTTATTGATCCGTGTTCGTCCCTTGTTGATTTAAAACTTCAAAATGTGCTCATACAATTATCTCCTCCAATCAACGCATGCAACAGTGTAATCTGGGGATTATACGCTTTGTCAAGGGTTTTACCATAAACAGTTAACGAAAAAATAACACTGGCTGAACTTGATTCCTGAAACATTGAAGATGCGTGGAAACAAAATATCCGCGTATTCAAGGCGATATATTTCGTATCTTCTTCATGGAATAGGGTTACAAGCACTTGCATTTATCGTTCTTTTGGGAAGGGCGGATTTGCAACATCACAAGAAGTTCCCATGAAAGCAGAGAATGATTCAAATGGACTTGATTTTCCGATTGAGCCAGACGATGATTTCATTAATGAACTTGCAATAAATTTTGAAGGGTATGCTGCATGTTGTGAAAATGTGCTGACATCAGAGGTTCAAAGAATCTCTGATATAATGGTTTGTTCGTTCGAAGAAGATAATGACGACGACAATGTAGCCAAAATTTCGAAACTGATGGCTTCTTCCAAAACAGCATTAAATGTATTAAACTTTTATGAAAAATGTTTTCCTTGGTCCCTATTCTCATGAAAAACAATTGCAATGCCTTTCAATTCGTAAGAAAGCTTTGCTTGAGCTAAATACTAAAAATAGAAAGCAAAAGTAAATTACCGATTTTTCCAAACCAACATCCCATAATGTAAGTACGTACACACTTGTACTGCATTTTGAGTTCTTACATAAATGTACATGTACCATAATTTTATCATAATATATACCAATATAGTACTGTATTACTAATGTACATTGGTTCGGCGCTCTCTTAGTTCACACAACCTGTAATTTCTCAATGTCCGATAAATCCTTCCGTTTAACCTTCACGCTCCGAATTTTACTATCTACTGTTCAACTCGCAATTTATATATGTTAGGCCGGTCGACTAATCCTAACACGCCATCTCTAAAATCCCGTGGACACACCACAGTAAGATCTCGCCATGCCGCATGCTGCACGCTCAACCTCTGCTTGGCTTCGCCATTGTGATATCCAAGTGCTGGATTGGATCATAATTCGCTCGATCTGAATCTAATCGAGAGATTGTGGTTTGTAATTCTCAATTTTTACATACTATTTTGATTATTAAATAGCACCAGATGGACATCGCACTGTGTGTATGGCGTAAGAGAGTCATTTCCATATTCGCTTTCGGAGAGGGAGGTTGTCGTGAGTTTTGTAGCGAAGAACTCATCGTGCGTACATGTTATTTTTGTATAATATTAAAGTTTTATGTTTTAAAATGTTAATGTGGTAAGTCATTTAATTGGAGTAGTGCTTTGGATATAACGTAGCAATCAAGATGAAGCAGGAAATAAAAAATTATACAATTTAATCAACCGATCCTCCAACCATCACTCCTACCATTGACATCACCATTGGCATGTTCTCAAGAAAGAACGGCGAAAACGCAAGACATAAGCAAAAGATCACCTGAAGATGGTTCTTCAAGAAGCGTAAGCCAACCTACCACAACTTTTCTTTTGTGCCTACTTCAAAAAGATGCCTTTACAAGTTGTCGTTATGGTTTTGTACACATTATGCATGCTAGTAAGGTTTATTTTACCTCATACTCGGTGTTACGTTTTACCATATTTTAAGACTTTTTATGCTAGCTCTCCGAAAAGCGCGAAATTGGGGTTCAACTGTAGTTCCGGCAAGAATGATATAGATCCATCACTTCTTCTTGCTGCATCGGAAAACTTAATTTCCGTTCCTTACTGACTGCATATGTACTGCAGTGTACTGTTAAAACAGTGTTTTCATACAATCTAAATAAATCAATCTGACCTCGATTACTATTTTCATTACGTACTGTACTTTGAATATCGTTTTTCACCTCCGCCCCGACAGCTGAGTGCTACTGTCCCTCATCATTAATTCAGTAAGAAGATAAAAAATTAGGAATAAATACATTATTGATTTATGTGTATTTTTTGTCCTTTACCTATATGGACTTCTTTCTCATTTATGAAATATGCATTGAAATGATGTAGGCGCGTTTTGTCTAAACGTAACGCTAGCGGCACGAAAAAACATTGGTGCACTTTCAAACAATACCTTATTTTTTTTGCTAGAAATCACAACAAAGGGAAAAGGATAAATTTTTCCTAGTAGCTGTTAACACTAACTTAGTTTTTTGCGTGGAAAACATTTGAATTTTGAAGGAACAAATTGTAAATACGTTTTAAATATGAGATGATGAATTTTCTTTGAAATTTGCATTTTTCAAAACGATTTCCGTTCTCTTTGTTGGAATTTTGAAACAGGTATATAAGTCTTATTAAAATTTACAAGTGCATCAGTCAGCGTACGTTTCTTCGCAAGTTTATTCAACTTCGAATTTAATAGTTTTTCTATGCTGGTTTCACTGAACATATTCCAGAAGAGAAAGATAAATTCAAGTAAAGTGACCAGGACATAATATTAAAAAAATTATACATGCCGCCCGTTCGACACTAAACAGAATTCTACAGGTTTAACCATTTTTATGCATATGCAAGGCAAAGCCAAAAAACACTTTTTCGATCTGAAAAAAGGGAGAAATTTGCACTTTTACGTAAAATTAAATAGCATGGCACAATAGTAAGTAAAAGCTATAACTAACTTTTGGTTAGCTATAACTTTTTGCGGTTCAGGATATCAAACCGATGCTTCTTCTACCGAGGAAGATACTGTATCTTTAATACCTAAAAATCTCCACGTATAGCATCCTACTCCTATTTGAAAATCTGGAAAATGAAGATTGTAACTAATTTTAACTTCAACTGTTAATTTCGGAGTAAATACAGATGAAACAAGAATTCTTCACCGAACTGCGAGTGTCGGGCCAGGCTTCTTTTGTCAATGAAATGTGAAATTCCAGGAACTGGATTGGCATGAAAGCTTGTTGTGATTTTGATTACGGGAAGATTTACAATATTATGTTCTTATACAAAACGGAAGACTGACTTGAAAATTAGATGGCAAAGATCACTGAGTGAAAGGTTTAGCCCAAATTGCCAAGGGATGGATTGATTTATTAGATCTGAACCCAACAAATTTTGGTGTAAAATGACAGCCAGATATAAGATGGTTTATTTTTTTATAGGTCGAATTGAAATTCCGTTTTCACTTCGTTGGACTTAGTTTCTTAAACATGTTGTATGTTTTCCGAGAAATATTTACATCGCCGTCAGAGAATCAAAATCAAAACTAACTTCCGGCGCGATTCGTTGTTTCAACTGAGATGAGGAAGTTTGAATTACAGAACTTATTTGCATATTTAGCGATCAAGGGCCACCTTATTAGGTACAAAACATCATCTGCGGCAGGAATTCCTAAAGAAAATGTCTTGTATTTCATTACTATTCCACTACTAACTACGTGGTTCGGTTCGGTAGAGCATCGGTGCTTCTATTGAACAAGAGGTCTACAACATTTCCTGAATCGCCATCAACATAAAATTGAATGGCCCTCGTGGGCCACATGAAAAAGAAAAAAATTCATTTCCTTATTAATAATATCGATTACTTCACTGAGGACTGGAACGGTAATAGGTAACTTTCTGATAAAGAAATGATGAAGTTCACATGATATCTACCGCCCCAGTGGCGCTGAGGTCTAAGCCCTAAAATCTGATCATGCACCCGAAATGGGTCCAGTTTCGAATCCCCCGTGGAGTATGGATGTTGTGTTTATGACACGCACTGTCTCTCACCTTTCCGGAACTAGTGGCTCTAAATTAGGGATGGGCGGCTAATTTAACTCATTGAATTCCTCACGGAGGTCGTTAAACCCATAATCAAACAAACAGTAAAACATAATATGTATGGTACCAAGAATTTCGTTGTAATTATTCGATATGCCTACATTTTTATTTTTCTCTGAAAATTTCAATTTTATAATTGACCGCAGCCTAGTTAATAGATTTGACAGATTACTGAGTGTACACAGTCTGTAAATAAGTCATTGTGGCGGGCACCAGTCATAAGTTGCTCCACATGCGCCAATGATCCAAGATCCTGAGATGTAGACATGCCCTGAAACATACAATCACATCCACCCGCTTGCAGTGTGGAGATCATACAGGATGTGTCGAATGTTTCATGTTA
Organism: Macrothele yani; assembly: GCA_039090855.1. Classification (NCBI taxonomy): domain Eukaryota; kingdom Metazoa; phylum Arthropoda; class Arachnida; order Araneae; family Macrothelidae; genus Macrothele; species Macrothele yani. Next base: position 53,323,239 of record CM077034.1, on the reverse strand, counting down.
TTTGCGCCAAATACGTACACGACCATTCCCTGAATGGACAAAAAACGCGACTCGTAAGACCAGAGCAGTTTTTCCAGTTATTTGACGTCCAACTTGAATTTTCTTTGCAGCAGACGAGTCGTTTGCTCCGATAAAGTTTTGTTAGGAGTGATTGTCATCGTCTGCTGTTTTACCCCATGCAATCGAGCGTGTGAGGCATGGCCACAACAAATACGTTTCCGAATTGACTACTTTTGTACTGGGTAGTCAACAGTTGAACAGTGCTGGGTCTGTTGGTTTGTACGAGTCGTTGGATCCGTCGCTCAGCTTTAAGATCAAACTTTCTTGGTCCTGTTCAGCTTGCCTCCAGGTCAGTGTGGATCAGATCACTTTAACCACGGCGGCTCGCTAACCACCCAAGAGAGTAATCGTTTGAGAAACCGAGGCACCCGTTCTCCGAGTTCCCACAATCTGTCTTTTTCCAAGGTCAGGTACACCCTTTCGATTAACCTTTTCGCTGCGAAGTTTACTATCAACTGCCCCACTCACAAGTTATACAAGTAAGGTCGGTCGACTAATCACGCACTATCAGATATCACTTGGTCAACAAAATATCGGAAAGATATGCAAACTTACATACCCATTCATGATCTGCAAATAAATCGGTGTACTCATGCCCCTCAACAGTCAAAAATGCATGTACCTCTTCTTTAAGTTCAAATCCTTACCACTTTTTCTCGTGATAACCACCGTATCTCTGTATGTAGCAGGAGTGTAGAATGTTCTGATCCCATTTCTAGAAATAAAACTGAAAAAAGCCTGGAATTTAAGGGCCGCGATTTGATGAGGTTTACGACTTTTAGTACTTCGTCCAGCACAACTTTCAGAAAAGATAGCAAAGACTTAGCAACAATGGCTTCGCTGTGAATGAGACAATGATCGCATCGTATGTTAGGATTTACGTCGCGAACTTTAGCTACAAATCCTTTCACGCGGCCTGTCATAGAAGCGGCTCCGTCTGTACAAACACTAACGCAAACCTTCCATTCTAATTTCTTTTGGAGCACATATTCATTAGTCACACGAAATATATAGTTACAATTACATCAACATCGATGTACCAATGTAGGCAAGAAGTTATGGTGACCTTTCAGTCAAAGTCGAGAAGCCCAGTTCGCACAAATATGTAGTTAAAGTGACAAGAACAAATTAACTGCCATCTCGGTGAAAGCCGGGTACTCACTCTTTATTGCCAACCAAAATACACTGACGGAAAAAATATCCTAACACCAAGAAGTGGTTGTGTTAGATAAACGACAGTTGGTTGGCGGTGAGAGTACATCTGTAAGATGACGTCTATGCAAATTTCGCCCTCGGTGCATACGTGCGGCGCTAGTAGCGCCCCTCGGAACATGCGAAGCAGGTTTGCTGTAATAACGCGCTGTAACGTTCGTGAGCGTTAGTTATCGTTGAGATTCGACGTAGTGGGTTGATGTTAGTCAAGAACGTTTTTAAGAAGACGAAGAAGCCATTATCAACAGCTCACGGAGTTTGAACGAAATCGTGTAATAGGGCTACGAGAAGTGGATCTTCGTTCCGTAATATTGCAGAACGACTTGACAGGAATGTAGCCAAAGTGAATGACTGTTGGCAGCGGTGGTCAAGGGAAGGTACTGCCTCAAGAAGACCGGGTTCCGGCCGGCCTCGTGGCACTACTAAGAAGGAAGGCCGCCGTGTATGGCGTATGGCCGTGGCGCATCGTACTGCGTCTGCGGCAGCAATTCGAGCTGCAGTTGCCACCACAGTGACACAACGAACTGTTACAAATCGGTTACTTGAAGGACAGCACCGAGCCAGACACCCTGTAGCGTGCATTCCACTTACTCCAAAGCACTGCCGTTTACGACGTCAGTGGTGTCAAGCTAGAGCTCATTGGAGGACGGAGTGGAGATCTGTTGTGTTTTCTGATGAAAGCAGATTCTGCCTGTGTGACAGTGATGGGCGTGTGTTGGTTAGAAGGAGGCCAGGTGAGCGCCTGCAACCAACCTGTATGCGGCCGAGACACACTGGACCTACACCTTTAGTTATGGTCTAGGAGTAATTTGCTATGACAGCAGGAGCACTCTCGTAATTATCCCACGCACCCTGAAGGCACAGTTGTACGTAGGTCTGGTGATTCAACCTGTTGTGCTGCCATTCATGAGCAGCATTCCAGGGGGTGTTTCCCAACAGGATAACCCTCGCCCGCATACCGCTGTTGTAACCCAACATGCTCTACAGAGTGTCGACATGTTGACGTGGCCTGCTAGATCACCAGATTTTCTCCAATCGAGCACGTAAGGTACATCATTGGACGACAACTCCAGCCTCGCCCCCAACCAGCATTCCCCGTCCCTGTATTGAGCGACCAAATGTAACAGGCATGGAACTCCATCCCACAAACTGACATCCAGCACCTGTACGACACAATGCATGAAAGTTTGCGTGCTTGCATTCTACATTCTGGCGGTTACACCGGTTATTAATGTATCAGCATGTCACATTTAAAATGGCTCTTCTCGCGCTTTCATTAAGCTGTGATCTTGAAACCTTAATCGATTAAATATGTTACCCATACAAATGTATTGCCCCCATTTCATTCCTCTACAACTATTTTTTCGTGGTGTTGGGATTTTTTTCCGTCAGTGTATGTCCAAAGGCACTTAGAGAAGTTTTCATTTCAATGCTCTGTCTGCTGTTAAATCTGGGTGTTCGCCTTGCATATTGATCGGAAGAGGTTTTGAATTCGCAAAGAATGGATCACGAACCCAGTCGGAATTCTGAACACTCTCCAAAATACTTCTTGAACTTCTGCTGTAAAATTTCTAAATGTTTTTTAATTAAGTCCAACACCACTTTATTACCGTCAGCAAGCGGACATGTAGTCGGGAACATCTCAAACCGCCCATGTTCATTTATCAGTATTCACAAATTCAGCTTAATAGTAATAGATATCGGTGGACTCGTCGATCTGAAGTGAAAACTTCTGACTGCTGTTGTTTTTTCCTTCAAAATGTCTTTAATGTCACTGGACTTGTCACTAACTCGGTGACTGATTGTGTCAGCAGAGAGAGGAATTTTTGAAATTTCAGTAGCATCATTTTAACCCAGAACTATTTTCACAATCTCTTTACAAGCAGGCATTGAAAACGTTTCACCCTTTCAGCTATTGTGTGTGGCTTTTTGGCCTTTACGATAAGTTCGGCTACCTTATAGCTAGCTTCCTGTACATTTTTCCGAAACACGTACTGTCGCAGTCATGAACGTTGCTTGTTTTCCGTTTTGTTCCAACAACCAACGAAAATATTTGATATCTTTGGTTGACATAAAAGAATGTTTTGTTGACAAATGTCGTTTCAGAGTACTGGGAACCGAGTATTTTTACCACATCATTACCGAGTATTTTTACCACAAACGGTACACTCTGGGATTTGGCATGTTTTATCACTACACCAGAAAAACCGGAAGACAAATAATTATCACTATACTGCCGATGCACTAATTTTTGCTTCTTTTTTCAAGCTCAATGCTTCCACTACTTGCACTGGTGGACGAAACACTCCGTTCCAGAAACTTATCCATCTTGAAAAAATAAAATGGTTTAATAGTAATAAAAAATAGTGCGACTGACTATCAGTCACAATTTTCGGACTACTTCAGAGCACAGCTGTGAGAGAACTCAAATAATTGTAAGACGTGGTACCTAAATTCTTCCAAGGGAAGAAGAGACACATATAACGTCTTATTTAAAATAAAGTCTAACAATGGGTGAGTGCATCGTTACAGGAAAAAAGTAATAAAGTTGAAGAAGTACTGACGAATAGGGACAAATAGCAAAAGAACGTAATAAGATAATAAAAGGTAGCAAAAGTTTTGCTAATCCCCGCACTTTTAGGGAGAAGCGTACAGAGACATGCGGCAAGCGTAACAAAGAAGCCGCATAGCGCAGCAGTAGAGGCGAGATACACAAATATATAAATAAGCAAAACTGCGATTTAACAACTGTGAGTATAATTGACATTTTATTTCTTAGAATACATGATAATTCGCGGCAGGTAATAAAGAATAAACAAGCATCATCTGATACTTATTTTATCAGTGCAGCGGCAGAGAATGAAATACAAGCACATGAAACACAGTAACTGGGATAAAATAAAGAATAAAACTCGACAATTAATTTCTTATCGTAAGATAATAGGTAAAAGTTCGCGTCACACCTTTCATCTTGTGGGGGCACACTGTGATAGAGTACATCGCTGCAGGAGGCACCAACCTTTTGAAGAAATGCTCGAAAAGAATTATGTTTTAGTCCCCTTGATCGAATATAGTTTACAGTCGGAAGTACCACTGTCATTACATAGTCGAAATTTAAAACTTTGTTGCATAACACTTGCCGATGTACAATGCAACGATATTTATTTAGTTATTTTATTGCCAGCAAACTCTTTAACAAGAGTTACTGCACCAAGGTTTTTAAACATTTCAGTTACACACTTGTTCACTTGATTCGCGATCTCTTTTCGAGTAGTTTGACCTCGCATTGAGTACATACCAGCCAGTTCCTTGTTTACTTCAAAGCTGTCATCAACACCTCGAACGAAACTTAGAAGTTCAGCAGTATTAGCCAAATCAGCGCTCTCGACCATCGCTAAAGAATAATACCTGAATTCATTTGCTTTCTGATTTAACTGATCGTTAAGGTTATTGGATATATCAGCTACTCTTCGCTGCACAGTCATAAAGGACAAACTTATATTTAAAAAAAATACTTTTTCTATCGGAATATAATCCGGAAACTGCAATCTGCGAACAATTCTTTATTTTGTCACATTGAGGAAAAGACTTCCCAGCAGCAGCAATTTCTTTAGAATTCTGAAAGCTTAGTAGCCGCCTCGTTTTCTGAGTTTACCCTCTTGAAAAACCGTTGTTCCGCACTGAGGTTTTTTAACAATTTGGTCTCTGTAATTTGTTTTTCATTGGTGTCCAATTCGCTTAAGTCAGGATGTTTTCATTCAAAATGGCGAATAAGATTGTATTCTTTCGAAATGGCTATTACTTCTCGGGAAACAAGGCACAATATTTTGTCACTTGTGTAAGTAAGCAAGTATATATTTGTCCACCCCTGAATTAAAAACTCTACGTTCTGATTTGGTTTTCCGTTTCTTTTCATCACCCATTTTAGAAAGTCACCCCAAAAACTTTAATGTTAAACCCAAACAAATATCAACAACAACAGCTCACATCCTTTCCTTAGTCGTCGCGTTGTTTCCGCTCATCGCATAGTAAGCTAAGCTGAGTTGGAGCATGGCTGCATTCACTTTGTCCCTGTTCAACGCCAGTAACAACCAAAAATACAGCGCAGAGAAACAACTCTCGCCCCTTTCAGGCTACGGACAGACTGACGTGGTTGGTTGGCGCGAGTCACGTGGCAAACACGATATGCAGTGGCAACCCACCCGCCAAGTTACATTAAGGTTTAAGCGGGGCACGGACAATGCACTCATTACATCTTTACATTATTTTACATTCTCTACAATACATATTCCGCGGGCCGCACGAATTCCTTTGGCGGGCAACTGATATATGTTGTGCAGGTGCAGACTATTGGGTGAATTACCAGTTGCGTTTTTTTAATTTAACGTCAATTCAATGAAATTGAAAATAGTATGTTTGGATAATACTGGTTAGGGTAATCGAAACTCTACAGTTTCCTTTGGGTGTCACTTAAAAGACACACAATCAGAACATTCGGAGCGTAAATTGATTATCTGGTTCAGAAAATATTTGATTGAAACATATTATAACAGCTGCAGCTTTTGGGGATTGAAAAGGTAACTCAGCGGGTATTTAACATTATTTTTGACTTGATCAGAAAGCATAAGCGGACAACAATCTCATAAAGGAGTGTCTTTTCCGTTGTCAATACCCAGCAGTAGCGATAAAATGCATAAAGGCATATTTCCTACGTAATCAGTCCCCTGCTTCTTTGAATAGTAATTTGACCTACGCTTCTAACATTCATCATCAGTTACTCTTATTACGTGGTATCTTGTCTTACGTTTTCACTCCACGAGAAGAAAAGCGGATGTTTTGTGCATTTCAAATGATCAACTGGTAAACGAAAATCACACATCAGTGAATATTGCAAAAACTATCTATAATGGGCTTTGACATTTAATACGGTATACATTTTATTTACTGCAGTAGTAACGAAAAAACGCGTTTTAGAAATTTCATTTGTAATTTAGTTCCTGCATTTTAAGGGGAAACTTCGGGCAACATATTATGTAATATTACGCAATTAAGGAAGCGCTCAATTTAAGAATTTCATAGAAAAGGTAAAGATTCAACTTACTCTGTTCTTTTGCAAATTTGTGACCTTGTCAAAAAACGCCTCCATTACATCTTGGACTTCAAAGACACAGGTTCAATTTGACTTCGTATTATTAAAACTAGGTACCAAAATAAAAGATCATTGTACGTAGGAGGCACGGTGTGTATGGAACATTTTGGAATTCTGAATTAGAAATGGAATTAAACATATAACATTTTCTATTACGGACGTTTTCTGATTTTCGTCTCTTGAAATCGCAGGTGATTCAAACGACTTCAAAGCAATACTTGCTATTATAAATTTATGTGCTCTATATTAATATTTTAATTTCTAAACAGTGACGAGGAAACTGCTTATAAAAAGGAAGTGGGCGCAGTTCTTGCGTAATTTTCTAGTCGAAAGATGTTTGGCATTCTACAGGGTATTGGGCAACACATTTTCTAAATAGAATATCCTATTCTGTTCCTCTAACGGGTAGTCTTAATTACAAGTAACTGCGACTTCATATTGTCGTTATTATATCACTGAATAACGCTAAGCAGCAGTCATATTTATGAATAGTGACTCACAGAATGAATGTACCTCTGGTATGATCGATTTCCATGTATGCCAGAATTTGAAAAATGTCTTTATCTTAAAGACATTTTTCAAATTATTTTAGCCATATGTGTAGTGATATATATTTATTTTATAGAATTACAGAAAAATCAAATGAAAATATAACCATTGCAAAATGGTCATATGTTGAAGTCAAAAGGTTTTGGAGAAGATAAGGTACTAGTGAAAACTCTAGAAGAAAATATCCGCACGCCTAATTTATCGAATCTTGTGTATGTCTCAGACCTAGTTGGAAATCTCTTATCAGTTAAGTGCTTGCTAGTAAAGGCTTCACAGTACTATTTGAAGAAAATACTTGCACTATGAACAAAGGTCAAACCATAGTTGCAAATGTCATTGACACAAATGGTTTATTTGAACTCATCGTTGTTAAAGATATAGATAAACAAGTTGCAAACTGCGTAACGCAATTGGGGAATAATATGTGTAAAAATGAAAACTGCATTTATAAATGACACCTCAAACTAGGACACAGAAGTATTGAAGCAATTAAAGAAATGGCAAACCAAATTTAGCCAAAGGTATGAAAATAAATAATTGTAAGCAAAGTTTTTATTGCGATTCATGCATTAGAGTGAAACTTACAGAGAAACCATACCCGAAACAGGCATCTTACAGAGCGAAAGAACCGTTAGAACTAATACACTCAGAATGTATGTGGACCTTTTGAAGTTGAAAGCTTGGGAAGAAAAATATATTTCCTGTCTTTTATAGATGACTTTAGTAGATATGCAACAGTATAGTTAATAAGTAGAAAAGATGAAGTATTGACAAAGTTGAAAGAATTTGTTAGTTCTACTACAAATAAATTTAATAGAAAGTAAACATTTTGAAAACAGATAATGACCTAAAATAGTGCAGTAAAGAAGTTGAAGAGTATTTAACAAAAGAAGCTATTGTTCATCAAATTTCTATAGTGTATTCACCTACGCAAAATGGAGTAGCCAAAAGAAAAAATCGATCGTTAGTTGAAATGTGCAAAATAATGCTAATTAATGCAAATTTACCAAAATCATATTGGGGAGAAGCAGTGCTAACAGCACGTATTTGCAAACTAGATTAGTCACTAAAGCAAGTAACAAAACTCCGTATGAGTAGTGGAATAGAGTCAGACCAAATATCAAATATTTAAAAGTGTTTGGATGCAAAGTCTACTACTACAATCACAAACAGAAAAGAAGGAAATTAGATGCCAAAGCAGGAGAAGGTACATTCATCGGTTATGATTTTAGATCAAAGGGATATCGAGTTCACGTTGGAGGAAGAAACGTAGTCGTGTCAAGATCGGTAAAATTCTTTGAAAATCAATTTAGCAAGGAAAATGAAGAAACTGAAGAACAAGGTGATTTTAATCTCGTACAATTAGGAAGTTTGAATTATCCAGAAAGTGCAGATTTTGAAAATGAAATACAGAAGATTCAACAAGAGGAAAGCAATGAAGAAATTTCAGAGGAGCAAGAAACTGAACTAGGCATAAAGATTAATGTACCTAGAGTTTCTGAGCGTTCACATAAAGGAGTTCCACCAGAACGACTTGGATTTAAAGCAAAAACAAACCAAACTTCTAACTCAGATCCAAAATATCTAAGTGATATACAAAATCTTCCAGAAAGAGAGAGAACAAAATGGCAAAATGCAATGAAAGAAGAAATAAAGTCTATAAAAGCAAATAATACTAGGCCACTAACAGAGTTACCAAATGGAAATAAAGCTATAGAAAGCAAACGGATAATCAAGACGAAATGTAATGATAAACGTGAAGTAACAAAGTACAAGGCCAGATTAGTAGCAAATAGATATGGCCAAAAATATGGGTCAGACTACGATGAAAACTTTCCACCAGTTGTCAAGCACACCACAATAAGATCTTTTCTTACTACAGCGGCATATGAACAAATGCACGTACACCATATTGATATTAAGTCTACTTATTTGAATGCAAAATTAAATGAGAAAATATATATGAAGCAACCGGAAGGTTTTAAAATGAAAGGTGAAGAACACAAAGTTTAGAAATTGGAAATATATATATATGGTTTAAAGAAGGCAGCAAAAGCGTGGAATAACTCAATAGAACAAACGTTGGAAAGTATTTGATTTACTAAAACCAAGGCCGATTCTTGTCTATTTTTCAAGACAGAAAAAGAAAACACTGTGTATTTAATTCAATATGTGCACGACATTTTGATCAGCGCTAAAAATGTTGCAGAAATAAAAAGTGTAACAGAAAAATTGCGGAAAAGGTTCGAAGTGACAAATTTAGGTGAAGTGACAAAGTTACTTAGGAATTGAAATGCAGAAAAACGAAGATGGAAGTTTTCATTTAAACCAAAGGAACAGAATTCAAGAAATGGTTGAAAATTTTGGATTAAAGGAAGTAAAACCTAGTAACACTTTCATGGAAACTGGATACTATAATCTCGAAGGAGAAGAAGGTGCATTACCAAACAACCACAAATATAGACAGGCTATTTGATATCTGTTATACATCTCTGCTATCAGAAGACCTGATATCTCTACTGCTGTGCATATTCTGAGTAGAAGGTGTCAAAACCCAAGGCAAAGTGACTGGGCAGCTGTTTAAAAGGTAATAAGATATCTAAAAGGATCACAAGACAAGAAATTAAAATTTCTGCATAGCATCCACCAGTAATGAAAGTATATACTGATTCTGATTGGGGTACAGACAAGCAAGACAGAACTGGAAGTCGCAAAAGCAGAATATCATAACATTATCATCCACAGAAGCAGAATATGTGTGATTAGCAAAATCAACTCAAGAACTGACATGGATGTTGGAGTTGCTAAAAGATTTAGGTTTAGAGCAACAGTTACCAATTAAAGAATTGCAAGACATTCAGTCTGTAATTAAACTTGTGCAATCCGGTAAATGTCACTCAAGAATTAAACACAAGAATTAAGAAAAAAGACCTTCAGTGAGAGAAGATAGTATTTAAACAAACGCATTAAATCATCATTTACAAATGCGATAACTACAATCCCGACAAAGAATAATATTTTCTAACATCTGAAATATTCCATCGGTTTCAATATTATATGCGCTCACATGTGCTACAAAGCAGAGCTTACACTTCACCAATATTATTTCTACCCAGCCTAATCGAGAAGGCGGTGGTTTTAACACATTAAAGATTGAATACCGGAACTTTCAAATTTGACAGAATAATTTTAGATATGACAAATTTTATCAATAATAAAGTAACAGCTTCTGAATTTCTAAAGATTCAACTTATGAGAAAAGTTGCTATGGCATTTCCGCTGTTTTTCTTTATAAAGCTTAGGTTTACTTAATTGCAAGATACACGGGAAGAAAAAGTAAAGTCCTTCTGTCAAGTCATAGTGCAGGACTTTGTTGCAGTGCCCAAGTTTAAATATGCACTAGTCATTTTTGTAAAGAAATGCTCAGGACAACTCTCGTTCCTGGGCGTAAGAAGTTGTGTACCCCTACATTCACATTTCAATGAATTTTTCTGCATAACCTCCTAAGGAATGCTTCACAGAAAAGCAAGAATGTTGACCGTCTGAACTAACTGATGCGTTTGTTATTTAAAAAGTATTTTAGTAAACAACCTTTTGGTTCGTCTCACTTGCACGTCATCGAAACCTCCACATGTTCAAGTCATACCACTCATAGACATAGGGTGCATTTGACCGTAAAATTCAGTCTCTGCAACATCATTAATAGGTGTGAAAAAAAAACGCATATGGACGATTTACGTTGGTTAAGGATAGGTTAATTACTATTACTAGATCCCCGTAGTACAATAATATTTAACTTATGAAGTAATATATCATGATTTAGGGTATCGAATGCTTTTGATAAATCAAGAAAGACCGCTGTTGTTATTTGTTTTTGTAATAGATTTTGTTGAATTATATTCCGTGTATGTAATAATGCTAGTTCAGTTGATTTACTTGGTACAAATCCGAATTGTCTGTAATGAAATATATTATGTCTTTGAATGTATGTAAATTGGCTGGTATGAATTAATTTCTCTAGTATTTTTGCGAAAATTGATAAGTTTGCAATTGGACGATAATTATTTATGTCGTTTTTTGACACATTCTTATATTTCGGAATGATTTTGGAGATTTTTAAGGCATCTGGAAATATTCCGGTTTCAAGTATAAGGTTATAGATCTGCAACAACGGCTGAACTATGTTATCTGCCACAAATTGTATGGCTATTGGAAAAAATTCATCTTAGCCAGGTCCAACATTTGTGATGATTTGGTTTAAAGCATGAGTAAGTTCAGTCCATTTATTTTTCGACATATGAAAAGTATTCAGTCTTGAAAGACTTTGTAGGTATTTTGTATAATGGATTCCTGAAAATGTAAGTTGTTGCTTGGTCAATTGTGGTGACAATATAAAGTGATTGTGTTGGTCTCATTAGCCTGTTTATCAGTTATTTTGTAAGTTGATTTGGTTAAATATTGCAGCGTAACTGGGCTGATATTTTCTCCCAGTAATAGATTCAGATGCTTCGACGTTAGTTTGGGGTTATTTTGAGAGAATATATTAGTGTAATTATTTCGTTTTAACTCTGGAATATATGAATTAATTTTATTTCTAAATGTTTTAAAATTCTGGAAGTCGACTTGTAATTTACTTTTAATAAATTTGGAATAGAGTCTATTTTTTTATTTACTTGATTTAAGAGATTACTTGTTATCCATGGTTTCCTATTCTTTTTAATTTTTTTACTTTTCGTTTTTATTGGAAAAGCTTCATCATAAGAGTCTTTTAACGATATTGTAAATAAATTATATGTTATATTTGAATTTTCCGCTGGGACGAAATTTTCCCAAGTTATAGTTTGAAGCAGGTTCCGAAATTTTTCCAGGCTAATTAATCGTATTTGTTTGGTTCTTAGCTGTTTCTTCACTGCATGTGTATAAGTGTAAACTGTGAAAAATGGTAAATGGTCACTCATATCATTTATAATTCCTGACAAAACTGAATCTTGGGGAGCATTTGTAAGTGATAAATAAATAATCGTTTCTGTATGAGGTGTAATTCTCATTGGATGTTATATTATATTGGCCGCCCCGGTGGCGCAGTGGTCTAAGGCGCTGGCCTCTGATCATTCGTCAGTAAGGGGTCCGGGTTCGAATCCCGCCCGGTCAGGCATGGATGTTGTGTTTGTCTTACGGCACTGGCTCTCTCCCTTCCCTGGAACCAGTGGCCCTAAATTAGGGACTGGCGACTGCTTATAGCCCATTGAGTTGCTCACGGTGGTCGTTAAACCTTCAATAAATAAATATTATATTGATAAATATAGCAGCAGTTAATATTTTATTAAAATACTGAGTCTGTGAATTAGTAATAGAAATATTAATGAGGTCTCCCAATAAATATCCATTTTTTCCGGTTAAATTCACATAACTGAATGCCTGTGTTAATTTTTTCCTTAACGTAAATGGCCATTCTACCTCCTTTTGAGTTGGTTCCATTTTGATAAAAAATCTTATGGCCACCCAAGCCAACACTATAATTTTCACTGGAAAACCATCTCTCTGTTATGCATAAAGCATCTATTTGTAAATAAGTAACCTGAATTAGTGCCTCGATAAGAGTGAGTTTATTTAGTAAGGATCTCGCATTAATATGAATAATTTTCAATGAATTTGTGGAATTACAAGAAGAGATATTATTTATATGTTGTGTTGTATATAAATTACATTGCATTAAATTTATGTATTTGCTTGCTGTTTGTTAGTAGGAATTATAATCTTAAGTTGTATGAGTTCAAAATCTACTCCCTGCAACATCTATGAAAAAGGTATGTGTGATCTCCCTTTCTTTATCGATAATAGGATAGTATATCATAAATTCATAAAAACAATACAAATCACTTCACCATAAGTACAAATACTAATCAGTCTAACATTTCAGGTAAGCCTCATATCTCAAATTCATACACAATAATATTCTTTATATACAACAAAAAGAATAATAAGTAAGAAAGAAAATAAAAAAAGAAGGATAGTAGAAAACCTATCTACTCTGTTCTATTAAAATAACCACAAATTAAAATTTAGTTGGAAACTCGATAAACCTACCCTCATAACATTTTCAAGGAAAATAAATGCAATGTTCACAGCGAAATGCTCTGCTAAGATATTTCTGATTAGAAATTAGTAGGAAATTCAAAAACCAGTTCTTGAGGCGTTTACAAAAATAGAGTCGTGCCTCTATTGAAGATTAAGTATAAATCATGCTGTTATAGGCACTATGTATGATTTAAAGTATGTATATATATATTATTAGCACCATACAAAAAAGAGAACACGTTCACACACACAAAGAAAGAGTAGGTATAGTTCCCTTTTCTGGCAGAATCAAATTACATTAAGAAATCATACCTAAGTTTTAGTTACAGCACATTATAGACATCCTACAAACCATCACACTAATGACACAATGGAAATATTTCTATTAAATAAAAAAATCCTACTATATTCTCAAACAAATTATAAAACCTTCAATCAAGGAACCAGACCAAGTTCATATAATTCAGCCAAGAATTTTTTTTCTTGGGTTATGGTCACTCTTTTTTGTAAAAACACCGGCGTTCTTTACTCATGCATATTTAATATTGTCTTGCTACAGTAATTGTTTTGCACTCCAGAACAAATGTCTGAAAACTGGGATTAAATTCTCATTGATAAATATTTTAGTTGCTGGCAAAATAGTATTTATTTCTGAGTTCAATATAACAGTCTTTTTCTTAGTTAGCCAACTGTCTCTTGCTGTTTGAGATTTGAATTGTATAATTACAACTCATTTGTCTTTCGAAAAGCATCATATTTGAGTGGTTGAATGATATCAATATATGTTGGGTGATAATTTGTAATTCCAAGTTTATCAGCATATTTATTAATATAAGTCCACAACTCAGATTCATTGTTGGTAAATGTTAAGAAAAATCCCATGTAAATCTAAATTCTTATCTCGGTAATATTGATTTAGTTCATTAATTTCACAGTTTAGTTTCTAAATTTGATGTTGTTTAATATCATTGTCCTTTAGTAAGAAATCCTGTTTTGCATTTAGTTCGTTATTATCTCTTTCAAGAGACTCACACTTATTACAAATATCTTTATATTTTACTGCAACAAGGTCAAATATTTTTTTATATTCTGAAAAATGTTTTGGATTTCTGATAATTGTTCCAATTTCGCGTTTATCTCATCTAATGAGTGTCTGAGATATTGTTTAACTTTATCATTTGACTGCTGAATTTTTGAGATTGTATCACCCAAGGTAACCATTATGAGGTCCATGTTTAAAATTCCAGTACTGTCAGAAATTGATGCTGTAGCTGTAGATTTTTTCGAAGCCGCATTTCCCTTCCTGCTTACTATTATATTTAGTTATAATAATAATAAGCCAGTTCACAAATACACCACATATAGCAATATGAACTAGGTCATTCTTCAATCTGTCGGCAGGTGTCAGCACATCATTTTATAGCCAAATTGAAGTCGTGCTAGATTATATGTTACAGTTATCAGTCAGGAAATACAAATGTAACCCGAAGCAAGTATTCAAGAGAGTAGTAGTGGAATATTAGTTAGCTATTTATGTGACGTAGGTAGGTGTACCTTTCCTACTAGCATATCAGTGTATACGTAAGTACGAAGAGGATGGCACGCATTCCATTTTGAACGGCATTGTGGATTGTAAAAGTTGATTCCGAAGATTCTGTTATTAAATAGATATAAGTTTGATCTGTTTTTTAATTTATTATCCAGTTTCTGCTAACATCAGATCACCAAGACTGGTGACGCAAGTTTAATTTCAGATAGCGAAGCTCAATTATAAAGCGCCTTAAGAAACATTCCTTTACTTCGACACCTATCAATTATATATTTCCATCTTCTGTTATTCGGAGCATACAAAGTGCTTTTCTAAGCCTTGGCAAAACGAATTTGAATTGTCACTCTATCAGTGTTCTAAATGTATATTTAATTAACTGTTTTACCTAACATTTGAAATGGAGAAGAACTGTCACATTTCATGCATTCCAAATAGGCATTTCGAAGTTGTAACTAGGCATTTTTCAACTTGCGCTTGAAATTTAAATAATCGTGACAAATATGGAATATGCAGTTGACAAAGTTTTAATCAGTAAATCAAATCACCTTATATTTCATACATTTTAGTAAAAACGGCCAATATATTACAGAATTATGGATCACCCATTCTTCCTGTTTAACTTTCACACAAAACCTATAGAAACAAGAAAGATGGCACCGAATTTTCGGGTGTAATAATAAGCACGTCTTTTGAATCCGTTCTGACACAAATTAAATTTATCAAAGCTATTCAAAGTCAATGAAACCAGTATGGAAAACAATAGTATCTGACGGAAAAAAGAAGTTTTTCAGTCGGGTCTTTAATCCCTCAGATATTGTTGTAAACGGAATCGTGAGATTACGAACTCTTAGAAACAGAGTTATCGACAAAAATAAGATGTGACTTTACGTGCCTTGGTGGGAAAACCATGCATTATTTTAGGAAGAAAGTATTCACAAAAGGTTTACCCATATGAGTGGTATTGTTCCAAGAAAAAAATTTTAGTCGAGTTTTAAGGAGCCCAGATTTTGCTACAAATACATCAGAAGTAGAAATTAACACTTATGACCCCTGGTGGCCAAACCATTCTATACCAAACATTAGAAATTACGTGAAAAATATTTTCGTCACTCCTTGTATGCGATACAGGAAGAATTTTTCAAATCGGAGTTTTATGAGCAGAAAACGCAATTTACCATTTTGCGCCCTAGCGGAAAGTATATGATTCACTTGAAAATTTTGAATTTATAGGAAAAAACTTTGCATCGGAAACACTATCCAAACAAGAAACAATTTTTCAAATCGGTCTTTTAGAAGTAGAGATATTGACAAAAATAAGATATAGATCAACGCCCCTGGCGTAGAAACCATGCATTATTTCATAAAGAAAATTTTCCTAAAATGTCTGTCGACATGAGTAGTATCAGTCCACAAAAGACTTTTTCTCAATCGAAATTTTAGAAGCTCATATTTTGCTGCAAATGCATCAGAAGCGGAAATTAAGACTTACGCCACCTGGTGGCCGAAAATTTTTTTACAAAAGTTTGAAATTACGTGCAAACGAGTTCCCATCAGAAGCTGTATCCGGTGCAGAAAGAATTTTCAGATCGGATATTTAGAAGCAGATATATAAGGGAAAACGCAATTTACCTTTACGCCCCCTAGCGGAAAGTCTATGAATTACGTGAAAATTTTGAAATTATATGAACAATATGCGACGCGGAAAACACTATCCAACAAAGAAGAAATTTTTCAAATCGAACTCTTAGAAGTCGAGATATTGACAAAAATAAGATATGCCTCTACGCCCCCTGGCGTAGAAACCATGCACTATTATAAGAAGAAAATGTTTCTAAAAAGTTTGTCGGCATGAGTAGTAACGGTCTACAAACGACGTTATTTTCAATCGAGAATTTAGAAGCTCATATTTTGCTGCAAATACAACAGAAGCGGAAATCAAGGTTTACGTCCGCTGGTGGCCAAACCATTTTTTACAAAAATTCGAAATTATGTGCAAACGAATTCCCATAAGGAGCTGTATCCGGTGCAGAAAGAATTTTTCAGATTGGAGATTTAGAAGCAGAGATATAGGGGGAAACGCATTTTACCTTTACGCCCCCTAGCGGAAAGTCTATGGATTACTTGAAAATTTTGAAATTATATGAAAAACATGTCACACGGAAAACACTATCCAACAAAGAAGGGTTTTTTCAAATCGGACTTCTAGAAGTCGAGATATTGACAAAAAAAAAGATATATATCTACGCCCCTGGCGGAGAAACTGTGGAATATTTTACGAAGAAAATACTCGGAAAAGGTTTATCGATGTGAGTGGCATCAGTTCACGAAAGAATTTTTTCAATCGATATTTCAGAAGCTCATATTTTATGGCAAATACATCAGTAGCGAAAATTGACACTTACGCCCTCTGGTGGCCAAATACTTCTTTACCAAAAATTCGAAATTATGTGCAAAAGATTGTGCATCAGGAGATGTATCCGCTGATTTTTTTTTTTTCGAATCGGAGTTTCAGAAGAAGAGTTATCGGAAAAAATGCAATTTAATTTTACGCCGCCCTAGCGGAAAATCTATGCTGATTTTGAAAAAGGAACTGTAACCAAAATACGCTTCGACCTAAATGGAATTGAACGATAAAAGATTTTTTCAATCGGATGTTTAGAAGCAAATATGTGGAATATAACGTATTTTTGAATTCGACATCATCTGCATTTACGTCCTCTAGCGGCGAAATTGTACATAGTAAAAAAAACGAAGTAAAGGATCATCATTCGCATATTTCAAGCTTTCGAATGCAAAACGAATTTTTCAAATCGGACTAATAGTTGCAGAGATACCGTGGGTACAGGCGGACGGACGGACGGACAAACCGATAACATATGCACGATCTTTTTTACAAAAGACGTGCTAAAAATTGACAGCACTTAGGATGAGAAACTCGAGAGTAAATATAACATTAATGATCAAAAATATGCTCTTCTCTTAAAGAAGCAGCCTGGATATGTGGCGAACCATTATCACAGTGCTTTATGTTCAGCAAGAAAAATTTTGAAAATAATTTTCATTAAATTCTTTAAAATATTATTTATATATAAGTATTGAACAGATCGAGTTTAATATATCCGTAAAAATCATAGTAATTGGTTAACGCTCTCTGCTGAACCAAGTAGGAATTTGAAACAAATAGTAAAGAATATGCAAGTCTTCAATTACCTGTTAGAGTAGCCGCAGAGTATAAGACAAAGAACTCTCGCAATAACGTATTTATTACTTTGATAAGTGTAAAACACAATGGATGGACGTCGATTGCAAAGTTATTTATATGGACGAAATTGGAAAATTCAGAAATAATATCGCCGCCATCTCGTAATTACCAATTAATAGGCAGGATCCAGTAACAATATTTAAATACATTCAATCATCGTATATCAATCATTATAAAACACAGATTGAGAAACAAAAAGAAAAAGAACATAACCAAATCATCACCTAGACATGCCGTTATAGAAGACAGTTTAAGAAATCCAAAAAAGTATGTACTGTAAGAAACATGATTTATGTTTCTTCCTTCTATATAGCATTTTCTTGTGAATTTGGAAAATGTGCAACAATATGTAGACCCAGTGTCCCTCATTATGTTTCTTTCCGAAGATAAGGCTATATTCCAGACGGTGCGAACAGGCTAACACGGGCAGAATACTGGCGAAAGGACATTGGAGAGATTAAAAGAACTCAATCAAAGCATTGGCATGAGCGACAGAACGGGAGTAAAGACTAGCAATCACAAAGAAAAATAAAACTACATATCATCAGTTAAGCTGTGTATAATATCGCTATTACAATTAGAAACAAATAATCAAAAAATAATAAAGATAACAATAATAGCAAGTGATAAATTAAAGCCCAATTCCAGGAAGCTGTGCGAGCAATGTGGAAATGTGAGATATTGTACTATGTCAAACCTTAATTTTTCACGTACGAGTTGCGTTCTCTATTATTGTGTGAAGGGTCTTAATTCTTTAAATAAAACAGTGAAGGATACCATTCTCTACGGTAAGCTGTATTCCATTTTTACAACAGAACAGACGTGACATCACCAAATAGAACTGCAGGAAGTGAATACTCAGCGCCAAGTTGTCGAATCCTACACTTAATTTCAGTTTTTCTTCTCAAATCAGAGTCCTCTGAAACTCTGAGGCTCAGAGTGTGTTGCATAGTGTTTAGCTTAAAACAGTGACCAAATAACCATTTTTTAAAAAATTTCCCACACGACAAATTCAACCTTCTGATATAAAAGACATGTAGTGTGTTAGAAAGTTATCACAAAACTAAATTATAAATATAGAAACATAAAAGTATATGGTTTTTTCATGGTTCGAAGAGCATTCGTGGTCGAGCGTAGTCACTGGCAGCTCACTGAATGAGCTGCTTGAGTTTGCGTCTTGCATCACAATGCATCATATATGCAACCTCTGCTGATATTAAATCAAGGCATCCTTCTGTAGGATGGGTGGCGGCATATTTTGTGAACCATCTTTTATGTGGGCTATGTTGCACAATGGATATTAGAGCCCCGCCCCGTATGTGAATTTCGTTTCACGCTCCACTCCCCTCGCCCACTGACTGACTAATGTGTTGATCCAAAGGGACAAGTCTTTTCTTTTAATCTGATTGTGGATTTAAGGCACCGTATCATAAGCTTCCCCGCGCATTCTGACAGCTCTAATGCTCCCTTCTCTTACTCACCATTTCTTTTAAGCTGACACTAACTGGATTCTACTTGCTTTGAAAAGGGCAGCACAAGGAGCCTAAGCTGCCCAGGGCAAAAGCAGTGACAGTGAAATTATTGAATTTACTTGCTTTGCAATGGTCACCAAAAGAAGCGTACGTTACCCAATGTAAAACCAATGACAGTTAAAAAAGGCTGAAAACAAAAGAGCATGCAGCACTTATTACTTAAATAAGTAAAATCAATAACTATTTAAATATATTAACATTGAATATCAATCATTTCATGAACAAAATCAGACAAAACACCAAACTAAATTAAATACTCAGATCGCAGTATAACCTCAGACCCAGCTTAGTATTAGTATTGAATTCTGCGTCTAACTTATTAAACAAAACAAAACAAAACAAAACAGCAGTTAAACAATTTTAAGTAGCTCACGGTATGAGATACATCTTGTCTCCGGCTTACCGTTCCACCATTTGGCAAAGCATACACTATGTGAATTATACACTGTAAATTTTTCATTGCCTTTGATTACTACTTTCCATTCTAAACATCTGTTCAAATTTCTCCTTTCAAGGCGCTCGGACCTACGGCGTGACGTCACCCTCCTGCTTTGTGTGTGTAATCGAGCTATTAACGGTACGGAAATTCGGAGTCTGTTAATAACATGCGATGATTCTAACACTAGATGAGCCGCGTCGTCTTTAATTCGTTATTTCTTCTTATACTTATTCATGTTTTCTCATTGGTCTGCGGTGCAACCGCTAAGGATTTTGTGCTTTTCTTTTTTCTGTGCTGAATGTTCTGATTTAAAGAGACTACACAGGAAAAAAGAAACCAAAAATATCGATATTGGAACATCTATCTTCATCAAAATAATCGTAACCAAAAACGTCCACCTGAATCATCCAAAGAAGTGTTATGTCAATAGAATCAAATTAGTGAGTAAAAGGAATAACTCCTGTTATGCACCGTTCCATCAAAGAAATAACAACAGAATTGCCGCATTCCAAAAATTTCGACAATGTTGGGTTTAGTAAAAACATAAATAAAAAACACCTCACAGCCTTCCCGGTAGAGAATACCACACTAAACATGCATCTTTAGAGATGGGTTTCTCGGATTGGCGAGATTTAATTTTTATATCAGCACAGAATTAATCCAAATTTGTATTACCGTTTACAACGGAAGCACTGTGGAACCAACGAAACTGAAGTGACACTTAACCACCTTACATTCGAACTGCATTAACAAAGTGCTTTGCTACCTAATTGACCAAAATGCCTGTTCAACTTTTGGTGTTTTTCACCATTTACGATTCTTTTGTCCGTGCTTTTTGTTTCACAAAACAGCTGGTGCAGCAAAGTGCAGAACATTCACAAATAGTCTCCCTATATTATTTCATCAAAGGTATAAGATACTAGTCGTAGCAAGAAACAAGTGTCGCAGTAACTTTCTTAATCTATTTTTCCCACGTCACGTTCTCCTTTCCAAAGTGCTTGAACTTAAGTGCGTCGAGTGAGATTTCAGTCTTTTGTATTTCTTAAAGTTCAGCCTGTTTTTTGATAAAAGCTTTAAAAACATTACAGCCTGTCCGAAGGGCTGGAAAAAGAAAGACATTAAACTGACATTGGATCCACTATAGATAGTATCCCCGTTACCTTTAAGTCTCTTGAGACAATGACTGCAGTAGCGTTGTCGACAGAAAGTTGGGTATAAATTGCTCTTGAAATGAAACAAAATTACGTAATAAGAATCATGGTACGCAATGTGCTGGGCAAATATGGCTTATTTCAATGTTTCTTCTCCGAGGTATCGATTCTGTTTAACGCTTTGAATCAGTAGCCTCTCAAGATTGAAAGCTTATTTTTGGAAACTACACTGAGTGGACACTTTATTATGACCACCTGACAGTTTTAAATAAATGACCTATGGCTACACGCTGTGGCCACCAGAGGCTGGTAAAAAAAGGGAAAGCTTAGTGGTTGCGACAGTAGAAGAAGTGATTTTTGGGTGACGAGATGGGAAAAATTGCGATTTGACGGACTTTCAACGTGGGATGATTGTAGAAGCTCGGCGCGATGGAGCGAGTATTCCCGAAACAGCCGCATTCGTGAAATGTTCTAGAGCAGCTGTTGTTAAAGTATTTAAAGACTGGACAAATGTCAGGCAAAAAACTGGGTCTCTACGTGCAACGTTTGGTCGTCATTGACTAGTGACTGCTCGGGCGGAACGGAGAGTGTCCAGACAGGTAACAGACATCAAAAGGGCAAGAGTGCAGCAAATTACAGCCTGCTTTATTCAAGGATCCTTTCAAATGATCCCTGCACGCACTGTTGGCCGTACACTATATTGGACGGAATATGGTTGGTTGGTTGGTTGTTGGATTTTATTGGCGCAAGGGCCAGGTTTGGCCAAAGAGCGCCAGACCAAGAACTATCAGCCACAGATTTTTAAAAACGTGGAAAATGATTAAGAGCAGACAGGCTTGGTAAAAGTTGAAAAAGAGTATGATGAAAGCTGTGAAGACAAGGTAGTTAATTAGGTTTATATAAAAATTTATTAATTGACTATTATAATTATAATTTTTTTTTTTTTTTTTTAAACAGAACTACACAAAGGATGAGTCACTCTCCTCCCCCCACACTCCCCTGCAATGCTGGCAGAGGGCGGGGACGAACTGTCACTCTCTTCTCCCCCATGTTCCTCTGCAATGTTGTTTGAGGCTGGGGACGAACTGTCACTCTCCTCCCCCCTATGTTCCTCTATAATGTTGGTTGAGGGTGGGGACCTCGCTGAGGCCGAGACAGTTGGATGGACACTGCACACCTTTGCGGATTGAGGGCCGGATCGTCCGCACGTGCAGGCTTTCTGCTTTAAACTGGAAGAGAGGGTCGGCTGCAAAAGAGAAGGCCCAGAATCAGGTAGTCGAAAAATCGCGAGCTCGGGGAAAAACACCTGTGTCGCTTGGTCAGCTGTAGATCGCTTGGCAAGCGCTGCGAGAGCTACAGGGCGCGGAACAAAGGGCTGCACGGGTTGTGGCAGAGACTTAACAACTGCGGCAAAACTACGCTGTCGGGTGTTGGGAATACCCAACTTGGCTTTGGCAGCAGGGTACGAGAGGCCTTCCAGGGTCTTGAGGCGCTGGATCGCCATCTCGTCCTTCCATTTCATACAGTTGCGGGAGTAAGCTGCATGGGCCTCACCGCAGTTAACACAGCAGGCCGCAGAAGTGCGACCTTCCCCGTCATGTTCACCGGAGCCACAATTAGCGCAACGAGCGGAACTCTTACAGAATCGTTGTGAATGCCCGTACCTCTGGCACCTGAAACAGCGCAGAGGACTGGGAATGTACGGGCGAACTGCACAGACCAAGTAGCCTGCTTTGATTTCTGTCGGAACTTTCGGGGAGTCAAACGTCAAGATGACATTTTTTGACTTAATCATGGAACCATCACGCCGGAACATCATACGACGTGCAGCAATAACACCTTGATCAGCAAGTTCAGTCACAAATTCGTCTTCACTGCATGGCAAGAGATCAAACTCCGAAATAACACCCCGAGAGGTGTTAAGAAACGGGTGAGGTGTCACTTTTACAGAAATGCCTTGAAGACTAGTGAGGTTTAGAAAAGTGTTACTCTGAGAAACACTGCAAGTTTGGACAAGCAGGTCCCCAGAGCGAAGCTTCCTCACAGACTTCAAGGGGCCAACCGCAGCGTCCAAAGCTTTAGAAATGAAAAAGGGAGATCTGGTGGACAGTCTCTCATGCGGATCGATGGATTCTACAAGCAAGTGAGTAGCATGCGTAGTCACAGCAATTGAGGGGAGACGACGCTTCGGAGCGACTGGTACAGCCGCCGAAGAAGAGGTTCCACATTCTTGGTCCAGGTCAAGGTCTAAAGACCGTTTAAGGGTATGAGACTTGGTAGGTTGAGAAGACGAAGGAGAGTCATTGTCAATAATCATTGTCTCAGGCGACTTAAATTTGGAGTTTTTCTTTTGTTTTTACCCATGGAAAAAGGAAGAGGATTCGTCTGCAAACTACTCCACCCACCACCGAGCCCTACGAGGGAGAACTGGAGGTCTGCAAGTCAAGAAAATGACGCTGGACACAGTTCTGGAGCTTATACGTTGCAGATATAGTCCGTTGGCTGTGATCACACGCACTCGGCGGACACTTCGGCCTCCGGGGTACCGTCATGCCAACGCCTTTGGCATGATCCCACAGCCCCCGGGCTCACCCTGCCGTGCAATACGACAAAAAGCCGCTAAAGCCCTGCACACAACTTGGTACAAGACTTCTGACCAGAGGTGGGTTAGGCTCTAGCCTCCCGTTTACAGCGAAGCCGGGGTCGAAGAGGAGTGTTGGTACACAGGAGGCACTTAACCGGTCTCCTGCGACCTCAGCCGCCAGACATCCCATTTCCGCCTCACGGGTCTCCGCACGCGGCAAACATGCAGGTAGGTCTAGCACCCAAACCAGCTAAAAGGAAAAAAAGAAATCCAAAGAAGACAAATCCTGGCAGGGAACCTAAACGGAATCTCAGCAACCTACGAACTGAGCGGTTAATATAAATCAGTTAGTGGTGGAGGGTAACAAAACCACAAGACCGGGGTGTTAGTACATAACGTGGTAGCGATTAGGTAGAGAATACAACACGGGCAACTAGCCAGTGGAGAAAATAAATAAAAACGAAAAAAGCGAGACACAAGACCAGCTCGGGAACGTGGGGCCGCGACTCCCCAACAGCTGGATGAACAGCCGTCCCTGCAAACACCAACAGCACCAAAATAAGAAAAAACAAGCTGTGGCATGACATCAGATGTTGACCAGTCACAAGGTCAGCTCGGGCCGTGGGGGCGCCGCTCCCCAAATAACTGGAAAACCAGTTATCCCCGTGCGGGGGACGGAATATGGAAGCCGAAGGACTGTTCGAATACTTTCCTGTCTGCAGTTAACAAGAGAAAACGTCTCCAGTTTGCACAGGAGCACAAGGATTGGACAGACGATAATTGGAAAGAAATTATGTTGTCCGATGAATCACGTTTTCAGTTGCAACATGCCGATGGCCGAGTCTGAATTTGGCCGAAACAGCACGAAAGCATATACCACAAATGCATTGCTACAATCCTTCAAGCTGGTGGAGGCAACGTTATGGTTTGGGATATGTTTTCCTGGCATGCTTTGGGCCCTTTAATTCGTGTTGATCAACGTCTGACTGACACATGATTTCTAATCATCTTTGCGAACAAAGTGCATCTTGTCATGTGGATGGTTTATCCCATTGGCGATGGTTACTTTCAACAAGACAATGCATCCTGCCATAGTGCTCGTATTGTACAGAATTGGTTTCAGGAACATGCCGGTGGGTTTACTTTGGTTAGGTGGCGCCCACAATCTCCAGATCTCAACCCCATTGATAACTTGTGGGATGTAGTTAAACAAGCCATCAGACAGCTGGATCCACAACTCTGCAATTTCTCATTCCTGGAAAGTGCTATTCATCAATCATGGTCTCAGATTCCACAAACCAGCTATCAACATCTCGTAGAGCCCATGCTACGAAAACTCGACGCAGCATTAAAGGCAAAAGGAGGCGCAACGAAGTACTTAGGAGGTGGTCATAATAAAGTGGCCACTCAGGGTAGAATCAGAACAGTATTCTAACTAATTCGTTTTTTCCGTAGACACAACTGAATAACAAATTTACAACTTCTACAAAAGATACCTTAATGGAAAGCGAATCTTTGTGTGTGGTAAAATTTGAGGAAATAAAACTCTGCTTTCAATATTAAGGGTGTAAAATGTTTTATAAATCCTGTGTAAAACCTATAAGATTCAAGGTAAATTGTTCACGATCCGTTTAACACGACATCTCGTCTATACCACGGTTTTTTGCGCTTCCTTTTCGAAGCCTCAAATGTCACTTAGCTCGAAAAATTGCATTTTTTTAAATTCAACGCATGGTGATTGGTGGAGCACTTTCATCATCTTTCTCGCGACTACCAAATCTTAAAAACAAAAGATAATTCTTACATCAGAAATATTTTTCTTGAAGTGCGAATGATTTTATCTGCATTCTGCTCACGTCCCTTGCTGCACTTTTAAAGCATTACCTGTAAATTGACACGAATGTATACTTTAATCACATCGTTTCATTGCATTTGGTAAGGGAGCATACAGAGTATGAGTAGTACACTATAACTTAGGTTGTAATTTTTCTAATACTTTTTCTTAAAAGAAATAACCAGATACTTATAAATGTAAAATGCTTATAAAATTTATTTCAAAATATTAAACTCAGTTGTAAAATTTACGATTCGAAGGAGTAGAAGTTATTAATATAAACTGACGGAAAAAAATCCCAACGCCACGAAAAAATAGTTGTAGAGGAATGAAATGGCGGCAATACATTTGTATAGGTAACATATTTAATCGATTAAGGTTTCAAGATCACAGCTTAAAGTAAGCGCGAGAAGAGTCATTTTAAATGTGAAATGCTGGTGCATTAATAACCGGTGTAACCGCCAGATTGTTGAATGCAAGCACGCAAACGTTCATGCATTGTGTTTTACAAGTGTTGGATGTCAGTTTGTGGGATGGAGTTCCATGCCTGTCAAACTTGGTCGGTAAATACAGGAACAGTTAGTGCTGGTTGTGGGTGACGCTGAAGTTGTCGTCTAATGTTGTCCTATACGTGCTCGAATGGAGAAAGATCTGGTGATCTAGCAGGCCACGGCAACATGTCGAAACTCTGTATAGCATGTTGGATTACAACAGAGGTATGCGGGCGAGCGTTATCCGGTTGGAAAACACCCACTGGAATGCTGTTCATGAATGGCAGCTCAACAGGTTGAATCACCAGACCGACGTACAACTGTGCCGTCAGGGTGCGTAGGATAACCACGAGAGTGCTCCTGCTGTCATAGGAAATTTCTCCCCAGACCATAACTCCAAGTGTTGGTCCAGTGTGCCTCGGCAGCAGACAGGGGTTGCAGGCGCTAACCTGGCCTCCTTCTAACCAACACACGGCCATCACTGGCACATAGGCAGAACCGGCTTTTATTAGAAAACACAACAGATCTCCACTACGTCCTCCAATGAGCTCTAGCTTGACACCACTGACGTCGCAAACTGCAGTGGTTTAGAATAAGTTGAATGCACGCTACAGTGCATCTGGCTCGGAGCTGTTCTTCAAGAAACCGATTTCTAACAGTTCGTTGTGTTACTGTTGTGGCAACTGCAGCTCGAATTGTTGCCGCAGACGCAGTACGATGCGCCACGGCCATACGCCGTACACGGCGGTCTTTCCTCTCAGTAGTACCACGTGGCAGGCCGGAACCCGGTCTTCTTGTAGCAGTACCTTCCCTTGACCACTGCTGCCAACAATCATGCACAGTGGCTACCATCCTGCCAAGTCGTTCTTCAATATTGCTGAAAGAAAATCCACCTTCTCGTAGCCCTATTACACGACCTCGTTCAAACTCCGTGAGCTGTTAATAATGGCTTCTTCGTCTTCTTAAAGGCATTCTTGACTAACATCAACAAACTACGTCGAATCTGAACGATAACTAACGCTCACGAACGTTACAGCGCGTTTTTACAGCAAACCTGCTTTTCATGTACCGAGTGGCGCGACTAGCGCCACACGGTACGCGCCGGGCGCGAAACGCACGCGCCGGGCGCGAAATTTGCATAGACGTGATCTTACAAATGTACTCTCCCCACCTACCAACTATCGTTTATTTAACACAACCCCTTCTTGGTGTTGGGATTTTTTTCCGTCAGTGTATAATAATTTTTGAAAATCCGAATTGACGACGAAAATAAAGGAAATCAACTTATAAATTTTAATTCATTTTATTGCTTTGCAAAAATCATAAAGCCTATGGAAATGAAACTTCTCTTTCCACTGATTGAGCTGTCTGTAGAAATCTTAAATGTATATTAGATGAAATCGACACAACCGTGAATCTTGATATGTAACACATGAATTTTGCTGAGGATCCTGAGTGAATCTCTTTGTAACCGGATTCCAATGTAACATCTGGGATTATATTCTGTGCCGCCACAAAATTACGTCATGGAGATTTATTAATTTTTTAATTGCGTATAATTGTGTGTGGGTCGTGAAATATGATACCAAATATTTATACAAATCGAAATATAAACAACATACCCTTACACGGCTCTCTCCAATGTCGAAATGAAAACATACAGGAGGGCTCTTTCGAGTTCTGCGGAGGGGAACAACAGATCCATGGATCCTGGTGCGACGTCTCGGGCGGAGTTGTAGAACAATGCTGCAACACGCATGGCTGACATTACCTTAGGCAAACCTCTGGACTTCGGTGGATTTCTATAAAAAATTGCATCAAACAGTACTCTGAAACAAAGTTGGAAAAGAGCGGTGAAGAATACAGTTTTTTTACCCATGAAAGAGCGGGAAGGCTAGAGAGATACTTTTCAGGAGTTTTACAACTGTTGTTATGCACACATCATTCATACATACATACACACATACATATAGAAACGAGTATTTTTCGCAGGTTTTATTTACTTTACCAAATAAATTCTGTCATGGATTGTTGAACAATACAGCCAGCTTTATAATGTGCTGTTATAATCATTAAGAAAAATGCGACTGCAAATTAGTAGCAATATAGATTTAGAATCGCATAAGATTTGTACACATACGTGATCGCAGCTAGTGTCCTTCAAAACACATATAAAAGTCGTAATTCTGAGGTATTTTCTTTTAAGTACGAAGTTCTTTTTGTTGAATTCCAACTATGCTGCCTGTAGCCTCACATTTTTCTCAGCGCCTATAACCTTAGATTATCATTCCTCTGATCATTATTTTATTTCTCTGTTTGGCTCCTGTAAATTTCTCCGTGTTGTTTCATGTTATATATCACTAGCTGTTCTTTGAAGAGTTTGCAGGTTTGCAAATATAGCGAATATCTTTTTGCATATATATTTCAGAGTAATGGCCTATTAGCCTCACATTTTTCTGCCTGTAGCCTTACATTTGTGCTGTAGCGGAAGCATATCCGGCGGGTAACTGGAAGACCCTGGGTTCGACTCCCGGTGGCGGCCAATGAGAATTTTTTCCGTGACTCACTTATAAACGTGGAAAGAGCCAAAATCTTTGTTTGATATCCCTGGTCCACGTTAAATGTCTGTATTAAAAATTGATTCGCCTTCTAATTATTTCTTCATTTGCTGCTTACCATCTTTGGTGAATCCCCTGCATTGTGCGGGGCTTCAAGAAGCAACCTGCCAACTTGGCTTGGCAGTTAGCATGTGTGAGTCTGAAGGAATTCGAGGCCGCTGTGGAGTAGCGGAAGCATATCCGGCGCGTAACTGGAAGACCCTGGGTTCGACTCCCGGTGGCGGCCAATGAGAATTTTTCCGTGACTCACTTATATACGTGGAAAAAGCGAAGATCTTTGTTTGATCTTCCTGGTCCACGTTAAATGTCTGTATTTTTTATTCATTTGCCTTCTAATTATTTCTTCATTTGCTGCTTTCCATCTTTGGTAAATCCCCAGCATCGTGCGGGGCTCCAAGAAGCAACCCGCCAAATTGGCTTGGCAGTTAGCGTGTGTGAGTCTGGTGAAAATCGAGGCCGCTGTGGTGTAGCGGAAGCATAACCGGCGCGTAACTGGAAGACCCTGGGTTCGACTCCCGGTGGTGGCCAATGAGAATTTTTCCGTGACTCACTTATAAACGTGGAAAGAGCGAATATCTTTGTTTGATGTCCCTGGTCCACGTTAAATGTCTGTATTAATTATTCATTCGCCTTTTAAATATTCCTTCAGTTGCTGCTTACCATCTTTAGTGAATCCCCAGCATTGTGCGGGGCTCCAAGAAGCAACCTGCCAACTTGGCTTGGCAGTTAGCGTGTGTGAGTCTGGAGGAATTCGAAGCCGCTGTGGTGTAGCTGAAGAATATCCGGCGCGTAACTGGAAGAGCATGGGTTCGACTCTCGGTGGCTGCCAATGAGAATTATTCCGTGACTCCCTTATAAACGTGGAAAGAGTGAAGATCTTTGTTTGATATGCTAATTATTTTACACGGTAATGGAGTTTCCTTTTGTTTGATAGACCACAACCATGAGGTCGTCTGTTTTTGTTCTTGCTATAAACTATGGTGTACTCTCAAATCAGTAATCTGTGTTTACAGCACTAAAAGAATACCTCATGATTTCCTGTGATACACTTCGTCACGGGCAATGCAATACGCTGATCTTCAGCTCCAATGCATGGGATAGGCACAGCATTTGCAACCTAAATGTTCTGTGTACTCGGAAATATAAACACTTACTTTTTCTTTCGAGAGATCCAATCGTACTTAATCATATAACAAATATGTATTCTTTGAATGCTGCAAAACACTTCTTTAAATTTGAATATAGGCTTTTATGGCGCACGTAACTCAAGAGCTGTATCTGATATTGTCATCCGTGTTGTACCAACGATTTCTTCTTAGATTGTAAGTGAAAACATTGTAATTTGCGCATTTCTCAAATTCTGAATGTCGGTCATTTTGTCATACTTAGGCAACAAGAACGTACATTGCTGAATCGTAATTTTCGAAATTCGTGTAACTGATTAATGAAGAATTCGAAAGTGAAACTATTGGACTTTTATATATTGCCAGTCAGTATTTAAGGAAACAGATTTTTGGAATGGGAAATGTAATGGCGGAAGGAAATTATTTCAACATACATATAAATTATATGAATTGATCTTAGCTTTTATTGATTTTATGATTTTAATATCGTGCATCGACGGGCATTTTAATCTTCTTCATTATCTTCTTCAATATATCAGTTACATTCACTGAGACATCGTTCTCTTACCCGAAAGTAACCATATTTCTGAACGCAGGCTACCGGCATTTTGATAACGGTTAGAGTTTTACTCTATTTATTTGGTTTCAAGCTTTTTCCTAAGCAACCTACAATGGTTATTTTTCCTATCAGCATTAGAATCCTTTTTTTAGTGGAGGATACTGCTTATTTCCAACAACTGTGTTATTTAAGTAATGGAAAAGCGGAAATCAAAATTTCTTTAATGAATTATACCTATTTATTCAAATATTTTTCTGCAAACATAATTTCGCTGTAATTTGTTGCATGTTGGAAATATGATATGTATTTTTAAAAACTAAAGATACCTTCGTATCAGAAAAATAAAACCATTTAAATCTTTTGCGATAATAGAATTTTATACATAACTTGAAGTATAAAAATTCACGCTAGCTATTGCTATTTCTAATTATAAAACATTTAGAATCCATAAAAAGGATACATTCCACTCTTCACAATTACTTGGAAATTATTTTTAAATCTCAGAAATAAGCAAATTATGATTTTTCTTGATTACAATCCGGAAGTATAAAACACAGGTAGGAAAACCGGTCTCTTTGTGTTGGCCAGTAATTCTCAGAAAACAGTACATAAAGATTTAACACTCGCTTTTTGTACAGAGCCGCGGTGGTAGGATATGAAACTACGATAGCGTCTTTCATGTGATACGGTACCAGTGGCTGTATAAGCAGCACCGCGGAGAAATTTTAAACTCTTGAAAGAAAAAAAAAAAAAAAAAGGGTAAACTCCGAAGATAACGGTTTCGACGTTTTAGATCCATATCCACACGTCAGCGAACTGCTGTATTGAGATCTTAGGGGCCAAAATATTGGCAATGCACTATGGAAGATTTACCTCTGGGTCTTCTATTCTTCGCAGTAATTAAGGAAAGAGTATGTTTGCAATGGCAAAATATGTAATTTTATTTTCATCTGAAACTTCAAAGTGGTACAACCATACGCATAGCAAGACACAGGTGTGTGCAAAACTGTGTTACTACAACAGTAGTTAACTATTCTATATTACTGTTGGTCAAAGTAACTGCATTTTCCATAAACGTACATGGTCTTACTAAAATGTTATGATCACCCCCGGAATCACAGTGCACTCTTCCAGCCCGTCACACAGTGCATGTGACATTGGAGACCACATGGAGATATAAGCGGCCGGCCAGGATAGTGGAGTCATAGTGCGTCACGTAAGCACAATGGACAGAGGTAGTAATTTGATGTTTGTTCAAAAACGAATGATTGTCAGCTACTGCATCAAGAGTGGAATCATCTCAAAAACAGAAGACTTCGTGGTCTGTTGCACAAAAACTTTAGAGTAGTTACAAATACTCTAACGCTTTTGTGTACATCTTGAAATCCCAAATTATATACATACGAGTCTACGTTTAGACAAAATGATCTGCCTTCTTAATACGGAAATGTCTCCAGACAATAGTTTACCTGTTTCGCGTAAATTTCACGAGTTCGCGCATTAGATTTTTGAACCTTAACAAGTGTTTTTAAAATACTTATACATGTGAGGGTTAAATTAATTACTACTGCTTTTCACCAGAAACATTTTAAAGCATTGGAAAACTAAGTACTGCTCACAAAATTCCAAAAGGAGACGCAGAAGAATCTAAACATCTTGTGCGTAGCATTGATTTCTGTCTGAGAAATACGGTAGGATCGAGCGAACATTACACCTTATGTTACAATTAAATACCCAGAAAGCTGCAACGGAGGCAATCGTCTACATCGGGAAAGAGTTTGTTGGATAAGACTGAGTGTTTCGAAACGTTTTAGGGACTCGATTATCTCAGGAATATCCTCAATTCTTTGCCGTAGATTTTTATTAGCTGTCGTGACACATTTGCTTGCGTATCATCTTCACGTTCCTCATACTGACCAACAGTACAGAAGAAATAAAAATGTTCACAGTGTCGAAATGATGCTTCAAAGTGTCCAATAGTTGTTGGTCCTGTGGAACTCATTTACCAACCTAGCAAATTTCCGGCATCCTGAAGGCATTTTGAAAAAATCTTAGGATTCTATCCTACGGTAACAGATAGTGAGGACGTCAATTCTCTCATGACACTGGGAATTACCTGTAAATATAAATTCGCCTAACTGTCTGAACCCCAGAATAAGTGTTTGCGACTAAAAGTTAAGCGAGCTCTCCGGGAGGCAAAAAGTTGGAGAACCATAAACAAATCATCTGAATAAAAGCGTTGCGTACGAACATTGTTTGTTATTGTAAAATTCCGTGTTGAAATTTCACGGAAACTTTTGTTTCCATAGCAGAGGTAATAAGAATTTTTTTTTTTTTTTTTTTGATATTTCCAGTTACTGTTTCATGTTAGCATTTTGTGGGGTTAAGATGCTTTAAAAGGAAATTAAATTAAATTGAATTCTGAAAGTGGAAACAGTTTTCTGAATTAAACAAAGGGATTTTAAACACTAACTACAAAATTGTTCTGATAAGAAGCGCTGGTGCTAGGTGACAACATATCTTATGATTCTTGTAATTCGCTGTGCGTTTATTTTTTTAAAGTATGGTTTTTCATGAAGATGCATTGCAGGTGCTGATACATGTATTAATCACTTTTCCTCATAATATCTAAGTAAACTTAATTCGAAATGTAATATACGTAATTGCAATTCATAGATACAATGCCTAAATAGGAGCAAGTACCGTAGTAAACGTCAAGTGCAATACATAAAAGCCACTGAATTACAGATTGTACCGGCATAGTAATGCGTTGGTCTATGTCTTGAGCTAATGACGGCGACTACATTTCGAGCCATTGACTCCATGAGCGTACGAAAATTTTCTAAATATATCATAATCCATGCCTCCTCTCCATTTCTCCGTTATTCCCTCAGGTCCGTACTCCATGGGATGCGTGCTCCAACGGCGATATATCGAAGTTGTTTGTTATTTTTAGAATGGCGGAGTTAGTCACGTGTGGACATTGCTAAGTATTCTTTAATTGCTGTAGTCATTCCACAAAGTACCAAGTGTTCACTATGGCCAATACATTACCGTTTTTCCCTTCCTCAGGTGGATAAAAGAAAGTAGCTTGGTGTTAAACATAAGAAATATAGGAAACCGTTTAGAGGCATAATTTCATTGGATCCGGATGTTGTTTTCGACATGTATGTTAAACGCTCTTTGCAGCCGCAATGCATTAATCACAAATTCTTAATGCTGTTATCTTTCTACTGTCTCCTTTGAAACCCTTACCTGAAGAAATGTGGTTCCTAATGGCCTTATTCAGAGGACTGAAATCCAAGGAAATAAATATTTTCTCTGCTAAGGCCTTTCCTGTGAGAAAAGTGCATTGATACAAACAGCACCTAGAAACACTGCAGTCTCAGAAATGCGTTTATCGCTGTTATTACAGCATTAATAGAATCCTAATTTTGTTCTTGAAAATGAGTGACTGAGTGGTAAGTAATGGTGTAAGATTTTGCTTTGTTAGCAGTTTAAAATTGATATAAATAAATTACTTATTGTACGTGATACATGAACCTCAAAATCAGTGAAACACAAGAACTATGTTCCATCATATATACACTGAGTGGCCACTTTATTATGACCACCGCATCAGTACTTCCTTTTGACACCCTTTGCCTTTAACATTGCGTCGATTCTTCCTGGCATGGGCCACGAGATGTTGATACGTGGTTTGTGGAATCTGAGACCATGATTGATGAATAACACTATCCAGGAGTGTGAGATTACAGGGGTGTGGATTCAGCTGTCTGATGGCTAGTTCAACTTCATCACACAAATTATCAATGGGGATGAGATCTGAAGATTGTGAGGGCCAAATAAGCAAAGTAAACTCACCGGCATTTTCCTGAAACCAATCACGTACAATACGAGCACTATGGCAGGACGCATTATCTTGTTCAAAGTAGCCATCGTCATTGGGATAAACCATCCACATGACAGGATGCACTTAGTCCGCAACGTTGTTTAGAAACCATGTGTCAGTCAGACGTTGATCAACACGAATTAAAGGGCCCAAAGCATGCCAGAAAAACATATCCCAAACCATAACGTTGCCTCCACCAGCTTGAAGGGTTGTAGCACTGCATTTGGGGTCCATGCTTTCGTGCTGTTTCCGCCAAATTTTCACTCGGCCATCGGCATGGTGAAACTGAAAACGTCACTTATCGGACCACATAATTTGTTTCCAATTATCGACTGTTCAATCCTTGTCTCCTGGGCGAACTGGAGACGTTTTGTCTTGTTAACTGCAGACTGCAATGGTGTTCGAACAGGCCTTCACATCCGATGCAGTGTACGGCGAACAGTGCGTGCAGAGATAATTTGAGGGGGTCAATGATAAAAATCTTCTGTAATTTGCTGCACTGTTGCCTTTCTGTTGCCTGCTGGCAGTCTGGACACTCTCCTTTCCGCCAGAGCAGTCACTAGTCGATGACGACCACACGTTGCTCGTAGAGACCCAGTTTTTTGGCTGACAGACCAGGCTTTAAACACTTTAACAACAGCTGCTTTGGAACATTTCACGAATGAGGCGGTTTCGGTGATACTCGCTCTATGGGTGCGAGCTCCTACAATCGTCCCACGTTGAAAGTCCGTCAAATCCTATTTTTTACCCATCTCGTCACCCAAAATCACTTTTACTACTGTCGCAAGCACTAAGCGTTCCCTTTTTGTACTAACCTCGCCCTATGGCGGCAACAGCATACAGCCATAGCTCATTTGCTTAAAACTGTCAGGTGGTCATAATAAAGTGTCCACTCAGTGTATAACTACAACTTTCTCTTTGGTACTATCAATAATCCATCCATCTGATCTCGTCCTCCCATGGACGTGTTGAGCATCGCAAAGACGACAATGCGCTCTTGAGGGTTTCTAGAATATTAATGCAGCCGGATTGTCAATTCTCTGCTGCATGGGGATAAGTGACAAATTGCGTCCGAGGACGACTTCATAGGGAGCCCATCTACGCTTTAGCGTCCCCAAACAGAGGAAGTCTGCCGAAAATCTCGGACAAACAACAGACTAGACGGCGGACAGGTCCAGTATTCGAACACCCCTGAGAAACGTCCGCCTTCTACACAGCGCATAGTGACATTACTTGGTATTGTGCAGGTACAAAGATCTGTCAATAAGAAATACACAAGCGCCTGTAACTTCCCAAATTTTAAAGGTTGAATCATGACATTTGGTGGGCAGCAACTTTGGACCTTTGGCTTTAGAGATAAGTCACTTAATGCGGGATCCATTTGCTTCACTACATTGCAGCGAACGTTGTTTCCATGACAAGAACGTACGTAGGTAAAACTCCCGCGGTTGGTTATCACATCACTTGCTGACATACGCAATGATTTCTGTGTCATTCTGAAATGCTTTCACACGTAGATGTGCCTTCAGATGGCCAAAGAGATAAACATCTGATGGTACCAAGACTGGGCTGTACAGTGGTTGTGGCACCTGCGGCCAGCCCTATCGAATCACTTTCTGCATTGTCAACCGTTCAGTGTGTGGTCTCGCGTGACCGTGATGCATGTTGGTGTCTTCGGCTTACAAGTGTGGTCTGTTTGTTCTAATGGTACTCCTGAGCTTCTCCAAGGATGAACAATAGCGCTTTTGGGTAATGGTGGTCCCACTATCTAGGAAGTAGATGAAGATGACGCCTTGACGATCCAAAACGAGTGTGGCCATCAATTTGTTTGATTATTTTGAAAGGCGTGTATTCTTCTTCCGTGGTGAACCCAAATGCTCCCACTCTATTGACTGACGTTTGCTCTGTGGTTCATAATAAAACAGCGGTGTTTCATCACCTGTCATCGCACCATGAAAACATTGCGGAACTTCACCAGCGTAGTGTTCAAGCAGATCGTCACACACCTCTTTCCGAATGCTCTTGATCTCTTTTGTGAGAAGCCGTGGTGCCCAACGAGCACAGATTATTGAATATGTTAAGCGTTCTGCTACTGTTAAAATGCTGCCCTTTTACATGCCAAGGCGGTCCATAAGTTGGGAAGTGGTCATGTATCTGTTATCATAAATCAGCTTCTTAAAGGCTCTCTCAATTGTAGTGCTTGTCACAGTGGTCGGTCTGACGCATCGTGGTTTATCCTGAATGCTAAAATCACCTATTTTGAACCTCTGAAACCATCACTGCACATTACTGAAATCCATTGTTGTCTCACCATACACTTGCAACAACTGTGTGTGGATCGATGTGGCTGAGCTATCCTCCGATTTGTAGAGAACTTCTATCACCAACCGTTGAAGTAGTAGGGTGTCCATTTCACCATCCATTAAACTTCATCTGCAAAGTGTAGAGACAACAGTTAATCATCATTTGGAAGCTAATAGGATGAAAATCCTAACCACCAACTTTCATGATTCAACATTTGAAAACTGGGGTCTTGACCAACCTCTGTATATTTTCCTTTCCGTAGCTAAATATGCCAACACGGTAGATCTAGAAATTTTCTTTTATCAAAAACTAACTGTAACACCTTTTTTCCTTAGTTTGTTTTACTGGAGAAAAGAAAAAGTTGTTTGACTAAATAACTTTCCTCGAAATGAAAGCAAAATGAAATTTATATATTTTACCGTTTTGCACAAATGTAGTATTTAAATTTTTGTGAAAAACATGAGCTTGCATAGAACGTTGTAGT
The DNA here is from genome assembly GCA_039090855.1 of Macrothele yani. NCBI lineage: Eukaryota > Metazoa > Arthropoda > Arachnida > Araneae > Macrothelidae > Macrothele > Macrothele yani. The sequence continues at coordinate 53,286,368 of CM077034.1, read as the reverse complement.
AAACCCTAGTATGTTGGCCCTGCAGTTTATTTCACGTCCGTCTGCTTATAGGCTCAGAAAATGTCTTTTGAACACTTCCGATATGTGCAAAAGGACAAATAAACACAAAAAATATCATTCTTGATGGGTTGCTGTGCCCGACGTCAGCATTTTTCTATTTCTGTCAGCACATCCGTAATTCGATTTCGAAAAATATTTTTTGCATTACCACTCAAGTACAATGCTGATGATGAACATTAATGTTTGGGAGAGGAAGATTCTACTTAAAATATATAGTCTGATCTTGCTCAATCATATTAAGGAGGCATGATTTTCTTCTGCCTTTGGATTACATGTGAAATACGGAATATCCTAGTAAGAATAGGACATCAAAAAATTAATGCAAATTAGTATAATGAACATTTTAAGATAATAATATGATTTGTACTAATAAACATTCGCCGAAAATAAAGAACCATTTTGTTGTAAAGTTCCCTGATGCTTTATTCAGAATGGGAAATTGCTTTAATGATTTTAAATATAAAGAATACTGTGAAGTACCTCAAGCATAATCTATGTTTTTGTGCATGAATTACTGTGCAGAATAATTGCACGAAGGTTAGGTTATAATAAAATTAAGCGCCAAGTTTATTTTTTGATGATTAACAAAAACATTGGTTGGGAGAGGATAGCTCTACTTAATTCCTACAATTATGCAATATTGCTTTCAGTAATTTCCTTATACCTTTTTGTATATAAAATATATACAAAATGTTTAATGTGCAATGCAAGTAATGTTATAAATATGGAAACGCCTTTTCTCAGTGATGAGTAAAAGGAAAATAAGAAAGATGTCATCAAAAGTAGAGGTATTGAAGTATATATCGAAATATCTATACATGTCAGTAGATTCGTAGAAAGTTCTAGGGATATATTTGTATCTTAACTATCAGTAAATGTCATGATAACATCAACTTTGAAATGCAATCAGCAATGTAGTGAAGTATGGCGCAGTAGATCGAGGGCACAGTCAGCATCTTTATTCGTTAACGACATTCGACACTTAAGTGGCACGTCCATAAATTGCGTTTCCAACTACAACCTTGGAAACAGCCAGGATTTTCAAGGGAGCGGCATACAAATTCTAATTTGACAAACCACATTGTCAGAGAAACATCTTCAATCTGATACAGAGGGATAACGTATTACTACCATACCATTGTACCAAGCAGTTATTTATGCAGGAAGGAAAGAGTGAGAAACGAAAAGAGAAAAACTAGAGTCAATGAGTGCAAATGATCTAACACCTGGGATTATCTCTGTAACAAAGGAAAATACAGAAATATAATGTCGCTCGCATTAAAGCTTATAACAAGCGCTATCTGACAATACAATGTCGTAATGAGCCCTGGGCTAATACCAAAAACGTTTTAAAAGTTATTGGCCTTACAACAGGTAAAAAAGAAAGGCAACTGCTGAAAATACAGCAACTTCCAACCTTAAGTGTTTACATTGCGCTTATGAAAAGTGAGTAGCTAAGAAAACGCAGCAGACAGGAATGGCTTGTTGGGAGCACCTGGGACGATTTTAGTTTGTTTTTAATGGAGGTTTAGTAGTCTGTAAGCAGTTTGTCTTTAGTAGGCTGTAAGCAGTTTGTTTTTAATGTAGGTTTAGTAGGCTGTAAGCAGTCGCCTGTCTCTAATTTAGGACCACTGATTCCAGGGAAGGGAGATAACCAGCGCCGTAAGAAATACACTACATCCATGCCTCAAAGAAATTCAAACCGGTACCCATCCAGTGGTTTAAGTGCTGGCTATGACGAATGATAATAACCAGCAATTAGACCAATGCGCCACCGGGGCGGGTTTAGTATCTTGCATGAGATCCATTTTCCTGAATTGCTTAAATAAATTAGTAGGAACACTTAGTCTAAGAATTTTGAAATTATGTCATTCAGGACTCCAGCAGGTTACTTAGAACTGCAAAGAAAAAGTGTATATAACACATATGCTATTGTATACAATGTAGGACAAAGTAGCTAGGCGCCAGCTCAAAGTAATACCAGGGAGGAAAAGTAAGAAAAGCAGTGAAGGTGATCCTCTCCTGCTTAAGTAAACACCATCATATCTTGTTTGATGCTCAAAGGGCTAATGTGAGACAAGAGATGCATATGTAAAAGGATATGGACGAAACACGTCATCGCTCTACAACATATTGCAGATGATTTCTGTAAATGTAATATTTCAGATTTGAATTTGTAAGTCGTTCTTTAATATTCATTGCTGTGCTACCTAGGTTACCCTTGCCAACGGAACAGTAGACGGCCCCCATCGACTACCGCCAGGGAAGGAACCTGCCGACTCAACCCATTATCAACGCCGGAAAACATCGTTACACTTACGGGTAGATTTCAAGATGTTTCTATTACATCATTACCAAATGATTTATATGTTAAGGGCTAGCTCATATTTTCTCCACAAAAATACTTTGCTTAGGTAATAACCATACAGGTAGTTACCTAAGCGGTATCAAAATTTTCGAAAGTATTGGGACCACAGTTCGGTTTTTTAGAAACATAGTATCCACAGCCAGTAACTAATTCGGAACCACTGATTTAGGTGTCACCTTCAGTATGCCAATTTTTGATTATACATCGGATAGAACTTTAAACCCCACTTATGTTTCCCTAAAATTTTTATTTCGAATTTGTTTTATATCCTGCTTATAAAATAAAATGTTCAAATGTACACTGAAGTGCTAGAAAAACTGGTACAGAAGAGTTTAGGGCAAATACATAGCAACGTCAACTATGCGAATACTCGATTGCGTCAGACAGTGCGTTTATAATGCGATAGATATCCTTGCCAGCTGTCAGAGCTGTTTTCGGAATGAGAATGACAAGTAATAATGATTTAAGCGATTTTCAACGTGGTGTCATAATTGGCGCTCGTAAGATGGGCCATAGTATTTTGGAGGCAGAAACGAATTTCGGATTTTCACGGACGACCATTGCAAGGGTGTACCGTGACTACAAGAAATCTGGCAAAACCTCCAACCTACGATACCAGTGTGGCCGTAAAAACCATTGGGTGAACGTGACCACTGTCGGCTGTCAAGAATTGTTTCACGCGATAGGCGTGCATCAGTCTCGCAGCAATCATCGGAATTCAATACTGGAGCCTCAACAAGCATCATCGTACGGACTGTGCAACGTACCCTGCACGATATGGGCTTTGGGAGATGACGCCCAACTCGAGTCCCCTTGATGGGTGCATGACACAGAGCTATGCGCCTCGCTTGGTCACGACAACACCGCCACTGGACACTTGATGACTGGAAACAAGTAGCCTGGTCTGACGAGTCGCGTTTCCAACTGTATCGGGCAGATGGAAGGATTCGTTTGTTGCGTAATTCCCATGAAGCCATGGATCCGGGCCTATCAACAGGGAACTGCACGGCTGGTGGGGAGTCCGTAATGGTATGGGGCGTGTTTAGCTGGACTTCACTGGGATCTCTGGTACGTCTTCCAACTTGTGTGACCGGCCAAAACCATGTGCGCATTCTTTCTGACGAAGTACCCCCGTTCATGTCCTGCATTCATGCTCATGGGTTGGGACTGTTAGAACATAACAATGCACCTCCACACAAGTGTCGGGACGCCACATTATGGTCAGAGGAGCATTCCTCTGAGTTTGGAGTGTTGCCATTCCCACCCATTTCCCCAGATCTGAACGTGATAGAGCACATTTAGGATGCTATGCAACGCGCTATCGAACACAGGAATCTGAGACCACTGAATACACCCGAATTGTGGAACGCTCTGCAGGAAGTGTAGTGTGAATTGCCTACATTATATTTCCAGAAGCTAGTGTAGTCCATGCCCCGTCGTATTTCTACAGTCCTGCGCCCTCGTGGGGGACTTACCAAGTATTAGACTGGTGTACCAGTTTTTCTGGCACTTCAGTGTATATGGAGATGGTTTTGCATAGAAATATGAGTTACCGTTTACAAAAAAAATGCGCGCGGTCGTTTTAATCTGTGAGTTGTTATTTGATTTTAACGTTCATGGTTACATTTTGATCTGCAAACCATGCAACAAATGACTTTTGTTTTAGAAAGGTGTTCCAGGGAATGTTGTTGCAGATAAAGTTGACCACTTTATCTACAACAACATTCCCTGGAACACCGGGCGTTAAACCTCGCCCTCTAAGATCAAGGTACCTCTTGAATTTCACTACAAAGTGAATTTCATTGTGGATCTCAAACGTCCGGGTATCCCTCTTCCCCGGACGCGAGGGGTACACAATCAGAAATTATGTATAGCTCTCTCAGCCATTCAACAGAACGAACGGGCTTGAAAGTCTTAACCCTGAAGAAATACACATTACCTTGCACAAAACCTTTCAGACTGTATTTAAATCACTTTCTCACGACATGCTATCATTTTCAAACTTTTATACAAGGCAGTGGCTTCTTTTGCTTTAAAGGTGATGAAGATCGGCAGGCACATCCCTTAAAGAAATATGAACAAATTCAAACATTAGTTAAAGAAATTTTAAGAGAATAGTAGTATTTATACAATCTGTTTCATATAATTAACTGCTCCTACTAAGTTATATTATCTTTCAATCTAGAAATGCATACTATATTCACACTTAAGTCTACAAATTAGGAAAAACATGAATCAAAGATAAACTACTGTATATCATAGGAATACTGTATATAACTACTGTATATCATAGGAAACCCCTCCAAAATGATTCCACAACTTAAATCTTGGCCCTCAGTCTCCGGCAGCTGGAATGTACCTGGCCAAGGCAGCGGCCAGTGCGACATGAAGGCAGAGGGTGCTAAGAATCCCCGGAGGACCGGACTAGGCTGCCATCTGATGCTGACCTTGGCTACGTACAATGGACGGTCCCCATCTTCTGATTCAAGGCTTCTTGAATTGGAAGAGGAACTACAAAGAATCAAGTGGGACATCGTGGGGCTAAGTGAGGTAAGGAGAAAAGGAGAAGATCTCATCGAACTGAAAAGTGGACATCCCTTCTACTATCGTGGGGCAGATACTGGCAGAACTAGTGGTGTTGGATTTATAATAAACAAGAAACTGAAGGATAAAGTTGTAGAAGTTGAAAGTTCCTCTGACAGAGCTGCACGACTTGTTATCCAACTCTCGAAAAGATACCAGGCTCAGATTATTCAAACTTATGCACCCACCACAAGTCATCCTGAAGAAGAAATTGAAGAATTTTATGAGGAAATTTGTCATCTAAATAATAAAGGTAAGCAGCACTTGAAAATAATTATTTGAGATTTTAATGCAAAAATAGGGCAACGGCAACAGAATGAAACTTCAGTAGGTAAATTCAGTCACGGCAACAGAAACCAGCGTGGAAATATTCTCGTTGAGTTTGCAGAGGCAGAAGGGTTTTTCATCTTGAACTCCTTCTTCAAGAAAAAGCCACACAGGAAATGGACATGGAGACATCCAAATGGGACGACAAGTGAAATTAATTTTATTATGTGTAACAAAAAATTCGTCATAGAAGACTGCAGTGTGCTAAACAAGTTCAACACAGGTAGTGACCATAGATTGGTGAGATGTAAGATGCACCTCAACACTAAACTTGAACGTGGCAAGCTCATAAGACAAACAAAATCTATTGACATAACCAACCTTAAAAAACACCATAATACCTTCAAGTTGGAACTGAAGAACAGGTTCTCTGCTTTAGAAGGCCTAACATCGGAAGAAGTGGATATCTCTGAAGTTAACAGAAAAGTAACCAAAGCTCTTATGGAAACAGCAACAAAATTAGCTGGGTCTAAGAACAAGTTGCATGTAAATAAATTATCAGGAAAAACAAAAATGTTGATGCAAAAAAGAAGAGAGATGAGGACAACTAAAGAAGATGTGACTTCCAAAGTGGAATATATAGAGCTATGCAAGACAGTAAGAAAAAGTATCACTGAAGACGTAAGAAAATTCAACTGTGAACTAGTGAGGAAAGCAATTGAAAACAACCAAAGCCTAAAGATAGCAAAGGGACATCTCAGTAAGGGAAGAAAACAGATTATGGCACTGAGAAAATAAGATGGTTCTGTAACAAGAAATAGAGGCGAAATTTTGACAAGAGTGAAAGATTTCTACTCCAAATTATATGAAAGGGATGATACATGCACTCCAGACATCATGAAAGATACCAGTACCAGAATTCCTCCAGTCCTTCCAGCAGAAGTTGCACATGCGATCAAGAACATGAAGTGGGGAAAAGCTCCAGGAGAAGATGGAATTAATGTAGACATCATACAAGAAGCAAGTGGAGAAATCGAAACAGTACTCGCCCAAATTTTCACTTGATGCCTTAATGAAGGAAAGATTCCTGAGGACTGGAACACCGCTACAATGATCCTGCTACATAAGAAAGGTGACATTGAGGATCTCGGAAACTACAGACCTATCAGCCTCCTATCAGTAGTTTATAAAATCTTCACTAAAGTTCTTTCACACCGCTTGAAGGTAACACTGGACATGGCTCAACCGAGAGAACAAGCTGGATTCAGGAGTGGCTACAGCACAATAGATCATATCCACGTGCTGAGAGAACTAATTAAAAGAGCGAGGGAATATGAACTTCCATTGTGCATGGCTTTTATCGATTATGAAAAAGCCTTTGATTCGGTGAAACCATCAGCAGTTACAATGGCTCTGAAAACCTGCGGTATTGAAGATGCATACATTAATATTATTAATAACATCTATGAAAATGCAAGTGCAAAGATTCGGCTGTTTGAAAATACAACACACGTAAACGTTGGAAACTGAGTGAGACAAGATGACACCATATCTCCGAAGCTCTTTAATGCCACATTGGAGGGTGTTTTTCAGTCGCTGAGCTGGGAAAACAAGGGGATAAAGATTAATGGAGATTATCTAACCCACCTACGTTTTGTTGATGACGTAGTCATTTTTGCAACTACCCCATCAGAGCTGCAGAGTATGATCCAGGAACTTGCTGACAAGAGTAAAGAAGTGGGATTAAAAATGAACTTTCAGAAGACAAAAGTGATGTTCAATGCTTTTACAAGAAATGAAGATTTATCGATTGATGGATTAAAGCTGGAGATAACAGACACGTACGTTTATCTTGGACAGCAGATATCAAGTGAGGGTCACATTGATGAAGAAATTAATCGGCGTACAAAACTTGCCTGGAGAGCTTTTGGAAGAAACAGCATAATATTCAAGAGCAATATGCCATTATGTCTTAAAAGAAAAGTGTTTGATCAATGCATCCTTCCAGTGCTTACGTATGGTGCAGAGACGTGGACCTTAAGTAAAAGAGACATACAAAGGCTGCAGACAACTCAAAGAAGCATGGAGAGGTCCTTACTTGGTGTAACCAGGAGAGATAAGAAGAGGAACTCGTGGATCCGAAAAATGACAAGAGTGGAAGACATCATGATCAGAGTTAAATCCCTGAAATGGCAATGGGCTGGACATACTGCCAGAAGGACAGATCATCGATGGACAGCCGAAATTTTAGATTGGATTCCAAGGGACAGGAAAAGACCCAGAAGAAGACCACATGGGAGATGGGTGGATGAAATTCGAAAGTATGCAGGGGTGACATGGAGGAGACTGGCACAAGACAGACCGTTGTTTAGGAAACCTGGGGAGACCTTCGTCCAGCAGTGGATTGATAATGGTTGACAATGATGATGATGATGATGATATCATAGGAAAACATATAATATTTCAGTATCATAAAGAATTTCAAGTTTCACTCAAAAACTTTTTCACAGCTGAATATAAAAGTTTATGCACTGGAAGTAAAACAAGAATCATTTCTCAGCTATTTTATGTATTAAACACATGAAGGTCCATTAAGAAGCCGTCATCCTTCCCGAATTCAGTGTCACTAGCTCCAGTAAAGAAATAAAGCGATTGCTGTAAGACAAGCAAACCATTCATGACTCGTCTTTATTCGAAGTCAAACACATTACTGCCCAGTGTTCAGAAGCCAGTAATCAGACCACAGCGGCTTCACGTGTTACTATTTTTTCCGTAGCAGATGAGAAAACCTGATATTGTAAGTGATATTTTATTGCCGCGGGTTGCAATATAATCTACGTTAAAGCATGTGCTGACCTAAAACTATTATTTAACGATATGTTTCAAACAAATTGAAAATAATTACCGTTGTGTGGTTCACCAGAATTCCGGTTAATCACTTAAATATGATGAATAATGAACATACAATGAAACTCGGCGAACGTTATTTTACTGACATTTGCGCTGGAAAATCTATGTTGAATTATTTATGTCCTTGAATATGTTTAATATTTGTAAATGGAGCACAACAGAAATTAATATTTCTCAGAAGTAGCAATTTCATTCTAGAACATCACTTTGAATCACCACTTACTGATATAACAAGGCTCGTACCCATGATTTAAAACATATCACGTGCTACTAGTAGCATGTTACATTATAGAGGAAACAGCGATAACCGTATAATTCAACCTGCAGAAAATGGCATTGCTCAATGAAAAGCAGAAAAATTCGGAGTTAACAGTCATTATATAAAGTAACAAAAAGTTAACTCACGGCCTTCTTCTACAAGAATATGGTATTCTAGATCCAGATGAAAAAATATTAGCATTGAAATTTGCTGTTTGGATGGATATGCAGATTTGCAACTAATATTAACATGGCTGGTAACATTTAATAATACAAGTCTGCAAAAAGAAACATTATCCATAACTAATAAAGCTCATAATTTCGACATTAGAATATCATCAAGACGAAATTTGTCTGACAGAGAAGTGGGGGGCTGGAGCGTCTTCTACAATATCAAACCCACATCTGCATGTAGTATATTCAGTATTCATGTCCTGAATATACTACATGTACATGTGGGTATATTCAATTAATTAGTATTGAATATATTACATACTAATATACTTTAATACTCGTGTATTTTACATCAGCCGTGCCTGTGTATCTAATTCAAGAAATGTATGTATTCTCACAGTTGTTTCAAATGAAAAAACCGGTGAAGAATAGTGACTGCACGTTATACTGCAAAACAGCGTGCTTCTTAATCAAATGTTTCTTGTTCTGGGTTTAAACACAAAAGTCCGTGTTCTTTGCCAAAACAAAAATAGGTAAGTTGGCAAAAAAATTACTAAAGGTCCATTTAGCTTTGTATAAAATTAACAAGGACCTAGAAGTACATTTACGTACAAATTCTCCAACCAATGTGTAATGCCTGCGATATACACTGACGGAAAAAAATCCCAACACCACGAAAAAATAGTTGTAGAGGAATGAAATGGGGGCAATACATTTGTATAGGTGACATATTTAATCGATTAAGGTTTCAAGATCACAGCGTAACCTGAGCGCGAGAAGAGCCAGTTTAAATGTGAAATCCTGGTACATTAATAACCGGTGTAACCGCTAGAATGTTGAATACAAGCACGCAAACGTTCATGCATTGTGTCGTACAGGTGCTGGATGTTAGTTTGTATGATGGAGTTCCATGCCTGTTGCACTTGGTCAGTCAATACAAGGGCGGTTAATGCTGGCTGGGGGTGACGCTGGAGTTGTCGTCCAATGATGTCCTATACGTGCTCGATTGGAGAAATATCTGGTGATCTAGCAGGCCACGGCAACATGTCGACACCCTGTAGAGCATGTTGGGATACAACAGCGGTATGCGGGCGAGCGTTATCCTGTTGAAAAACACCTCCTGGAATGCTGTTCATGAATAGAAGCACAACAGGTTGAATCACCAGACCGACGTACAACTGTGCCGTCAGAGTGCGTGGGATAACCACGAGAGTGCTCCTGCTGTCATAGGAAATTGCTCCCCAGATCATAACTCTAGGTGTAGGTCCAGTGTGTTTCGGCCGCAGACCGGTTGTTTGCAGGCGCTCACCTAACCTCCTTCCAACCTACACACGGCCACCACTGGCACCCAGGCAGAACCGGCTTTCATCAGAAAACACAACAGATCTTCACTCCGTCCTCTAATGAGCTCTAGCTTGGCACCACTGACGTCGCAAACGGCAGTGGTTTGGAATTGGTGGAATGCACGCTACAAGGCGTCTGGCTCGGAGCTGTCCTTCAAGTAACCGATTTGTAACAGTTCCTTGTGTCACTGTGGGGGCAACTCCAGCTCGAATTGCTGCCGCAGACGTACGATGCGCCACGGCCATGCTCCGTACACGACGGTCTTCCCTCTCCGTAGTACCACGGGGTCGGCCGGAACCCGGTCTTCTTGAGGCAGTACCTTCCCTTGACCACTGCTGCCAACAATCATGCACAGTTGCTACATTCCTGCCAAGTCGTTTTGGAATATTGCGGAAAGAAAATCCACCTTCTCGTAGCCGTATTACACAACCTCGTTCAAACTCCGTGAGCTGTTGATAATGGCTTCTTCGTCTACTTAAAAGCATTCTTTACTAACATCAACATACTACGTCGAATCTCAACGATAACTAACGCTCACGAAAGTTACAGCTCGTATTTACAGCAAACCTGCTTTGCATGTTCCGAGGGGCGCTACTAGCGCCACACGTATGCGCCGAGCGCGAAATTTGCGTAGACGTCATCTTACAGATGTACTCTCACCGCCTACCAACTGTCGTTTATCTAACACAAACCCTTCTTGGTGTTGAGATTTTGTTTTCCGTCAGAGTATGTGATGGGTCTTGCACGTCTCCGTTCTACCTGATTTACTTACAGCACACGTTATACCGTTTTTCACCATTCTGTTCATTCTGTCTTTATTAATTTTTCGTATCCTGCGTTTATAACTTTATTACAGATATTAGAGATTTCCTTCACATTGAGGCTGTCGGGATTGCATACACCAAATGTATTGAAGCAAAATACCGTAAAGGACGTTATTTTCTTTAAGGCAGTGTGAATCAGAAAGAATATGAGTGGTTCGTAGCTCACGTGGAAATCGAAACTGGATGCCCCATTTCCTTGAAAGAAAGGTCAAGGCTATTAAGTGGTCTATCACCTCCAATCTCCATGGTGAAAGTCACTGTAGTTCGTAGATTCTTAATCCTGTGCAAGTAAAGTTATGTCCTCTAATTTCTGTTCCCGTATGAAATACATATCTTCTGCGTAGAGAGTTCATACTTCGGAATTCTTAATACATGGTAGAAATACGAGGTTTTCCAGGAGCCTCAGAACTGCTTCGGTAGAACTGAGGATCACGACAGTCAGGTTGAAGTTACTTTGTTTGCTTTTAGACGTTTCCACACAATTTGAAATTGTTTTAGTTAGACACCAGAATTAAAAGCTGCCAATGTTTCTGGTTTGCGTCAATGTAAAATCACTCGAATCAATGAATATTCATTCAATGCTTCCTAACGCCTCCGTTGGAGGTGCAGAAGAACATAATGGCGCTACATCGAAACATCCCATTGAGTTTAGCTCAGGTGTAATTAATCTTCGTGCTCTCTCAATAAATTATTTGGTTTATATGATTATCTCCACGGTATGTTTTAAAAGCACGTATACGAATTTAGTTATGGATGTTTCTAATAGTTTCCTATGTGTGTGGTTAGCGTTCGTCGTAACGCTCGGTGTAATCGTTGAGCCAGCCTTGGAACATTTCATTCACACAAAGAGAGGGTAATTTTAGGCACAGACAGAATGTTTTCTGATGCTCAAATAGGTTTTAGCAAATTGTGTCTCTGGTTAGAGCTTACACTTTCCGTAATAAGAAATTTACATGATTTGTCGAATATGGTAAAACGTTCAACCATGGGTACAGAAAATATCAACATCGAGCTCGAAAAAAAAAGAAAATACTTAATTATCTCGACGTTGCACTCAAAATAAATTCAACAAATCGTGATATTTGACCTCGCACCTCTTCATTCACAATGCCCAAGAGATTATAAAGTTGCTGCGTTTGGAGTGGGGTGACGTAGAGCTATCAATGTGAGCCAGCCCGAAATCTTGAATAAGTCGGAAATCCAGGATATCTACATTAAGGCGGAAAACGCCGGATGCAAAGAAACTGATATATGTACAGACAGAATGTACAGAAATGTAATAAATGTCATAATCTCTAATGTAACAGAAGGAAGAGGAGCATACGTTATATACCCAGGATTCATCGCATAAATCCCAGGCTTTACATATTAGTTGAAGGATTTGTTAAGGATTTGTATAATATCAATATAACTGTAAAATCACTATTATTACTTACTCGAATTTATGTACATTATGGGTCTGACCTCTGGCTTGAAAAAGCTTGAGAGTGGAAAAGGAAAGCTTGGCGACTAATATAATAAATTGTGTTACGTCTTAAACTGTTAAACGGATTTATATTGTGGTATACGTATTTGGCTCAGTAACATTGAAAGCGATTTCAATGTTGGAATTGTGTGCAGAATCCAGAATTACAGCATTTGTCCAGCTAAAGCGCTGCTAAACTTCGTTTCCCTTTCAATTTTTGTATTCCACTTGTGGGACATTTGGCCATACAGAACCTTAATTTAGCAGTACTTCTCCCAACAATCACTTTGAATATATACAAACCTATAAATTTATATCGGAGGATAAATATATATTTCACCAATTTTTTTGGAAAAATCCGAAAATGTTTTAATTAAATTATGATACACATACTAAAATTGCTGTTATTTCTTATTCACCGGTTTTAATAGTAGCCGGGATGTTATATTCCATGTGTTTCTCAATGCGATCCAAAGAAACGGTTGACCAGGATAAACTTTATCCAATATAATCAATGCTACGGATTTTGAACTATGAATTGCTTACTACGATTGGCTGTGCGAATAATATTTGTATGAGGTTTGTACGGTGTTTTTGCAAAACAGACTGTAAAAGTCTTATTCATATCGATAGGCAATGAAGTTGAAAAAAAAATGTTTCATCACTTCTGAGAGACTGCAAAACGTTTTCCGATATTCAAGTCTTGTAAGATGTAAGACTCCCAAATTATATGCCGTGCTATAACGTAACTACATTTCCACGGCTTGCGGTTAATCATCAAGAAGAAAGTAATCCTATTTATCACACTGTTAGATAAATGCAGATTTGTGCCACACACTTTCCTTTAGAAATGTTTGAAATTCTACGTTTCAATCAGTTTACGCAGCACCCAATTAAGCATTGAATAATTCCGCAAATTGACAAATTCTCAGCGTTCAATATGCAAACGCTAGAAAAATCCCAGAGCAACATTTAGATGACTTGCATTAGCTTAAAAAGAGCAGGCATTTTCTGTTTAGCCAAGGAATATTATGTATAGTTAACGTCTAAAGTTAGCTTTTCCGCAGTGGCCGAGAAAAAAAACATTATACACTTATATTCTATTTCCGATTTTTTTTAATAGATGTTTAAAATCCACCGTGAGCAACTCAGTGGGTTATTTGCAGGAAAACTGGTTCAAGGGATGGGAGAAAGCCAGCGCAGTGAAGCAGACACAAAATCCATGTCTGCCGGCATTCGAATCGAACCCCGACCTGTCTTGGTCAAATGATTAGAACCCATTGCTTAGATCAGAGTTTCGCAACTCTTTTTACAGCATTCCTGCCCCATCAGGACTAGCTAGCTATGGCGCCTGACCCTCCCCCAACATACACACAGGTGTTTATTGCTCTATAATCAGTATTTATTTTGTTTTATTACAAATACAGTGATACAGGTTATGTTTCATTGAAAATACACTGACGGAAAAAAACCCCAACACCACGAAAAAATAGTTATAGAGGAATGAAATGGCGGAATACATTTGTATAGGTAACATATTTAATCGATTAAGGTTTCAAGATCACAGCTTAATGTAAGCGCGAGAAGAGCCATTTTAAATGTGAAATGATGGTACATTAATAACCGGTGTAACCGCCAGTATGTTGAATGCAAGCACGCAAACGTTCATGCATTGTGTCGTACAGGTGCTGGATGTCAGGTTGTGGGATGGAGTTCCGCAGACAGGGTGGTTGCAGGCGCTCACCTGGCCTCCTTCTAACCAACACACGGCCGTCACTGGTACCCAAGCAGAACCGGCTTTCATTAGAAAACACAACAGATCTCCACTGCGTCCTCCAATGAGCTCCAGCTTGACACCACTGACGTCGCAAAAGGCGGTGGTTTGGAATAAGTGGAATGCACGCTACAGGGCGTCTGGCTCGGAGCTGTCCTTCAAGTAACCGATTTGTAACAAATCGTTGGGTCACTGTGGTGGCAACTCCAACTCGAATTGCTGCCGCAGACGCAGTACGATGCGCGAAGGCCATACGGCGTACACGGCGGTCTTCCCTCTCAGTAGTGCCACGTGGCCGGCCGGAACCCGGTCTTCTTGAGGCAGTACCTTCCCTTGACCACCTCTGCCAACAATCATGCATAGTGTCTACATTGCTGCCAAGTCGTTCTGCAATATTGCGGAAAGAAAATCCACCTTCTCGTAGCCCTATTACACGACCTCGTTCAAACTCCGTGAGCTGTTGATAATGGCTTCTTCGTCTTCTTAAAGGCATTCTTGACTAAAATCAACAGCCTACGTCGAATCTCAACGATAACTAATGCTCACGAACGTTACAGCGCGTATTTACAACAAACCTGCTTTGCATGTTCCGAGGGGGGGGCGCTACTAGCGCCACACGTATGCGCCGAGCGATAAATTTGCATAGACGTCATCTTACAGATGTACTCTCACCGCATACCAACTGTCGTTTCTCTAACACAACCCCTTCTTGGTGTTGGAATTTTTTTCCGTCAGTGTATTAAGCAAAAATGCAACTGCCATAGTAAAAATAGAAATATACCTACCTACAGCATTTTGCACAAATAAAGTGGATAATATCTGTACATAGTATACAAGCAGGAGTTTTTTCCTCCTGAAAAAATTTATAATAATCTAAATAAAAAAAGTGTTTACCATATTTTTACAAACTTTACACATCAATGTTAAAATTGAGCTTGCTTTGAATTGCCTAAAAAATTGATGTTTGGGGTGAACTGTGTCAATCCCATCGCAGTTCGTTCTCCACAATAAAGAGTTTTGTGGGTTCGCAGGCTGACATTGACGAGAACTTGAAAATAAATGACACACTGAGGATGTTGTACGCCGGATTTGCTACTAAAACAAGAAATTCCGAACTTGATATAACTTGATTCGAAGGGCTTCCACGTTTTCTTTCCTTTTTCAGGAGGTATATTTGATCCGTCAGTAGTAATTCTGCTACTATCACTAGGTTCACTTTAGTCTGAAGATTCTGCACTACTCATAGTTCTCTTCAAATAGCGGTCCATTCTCAATGTCAATTAGATCAGTTTAGTTCTAGATTAAGGAGAATATATGGCGACAGTCGCAACGAACGCTATTTGAGCGATGACAAAAAACAAATGTGACGGAAAAACATCATGTTCGTGGAGAGGACTATCACATTGTGTCTGGATGGGCGTCCGTTTTGATCGACCTACAGTTAATAACATTGCTAGCATCGTCTCGCGCCTCCCATGTCGGTGCTCCGCTTCTTCCAAGGGAGGCCAGCCTCAGCTGTTGGGAAGCTAGGGCTTAGATCAATACTCCACACGGGCAGCATCCTGATATTCAAACTAAACTGCAGGATGAAGGATAACTTAAGTTAGCCAATGCACAGAGTATCGGAATATATTTTTTTGTTGTTCTCCAAAGTGTCAGCTTAGTCAGTGTAAAAACCAAATAATTATCTTAAAGTATAATATGCTTTTATTTGGATGCGTGTTTATACTCTATATTGATTTACTGACCCCAAACTTAAATATCCTTAGTTATTGTTATCAGAGATTTGTTTGCGAATTGATAAAGTAATATGATGAACATGCTGTCTATTTTCATTAATTTCATCTGTGAAGTAATAATGTTTCCAAATATGGATGGGAAAAAAAACACAAATTTAAACAAGTGTGGGTCTTTGGTTTCTTTTGCAAAATGGAGGTTTTTTAAATTTTTTCTGTCGTTTATAAGAAATGCCATTTAAAATCGAATGCCGGCAACAATTATCATGCAACTTAGAAATTAGAACAAGTTTCCCTTTTCATGCACTAAATGATTGAAAAATATATATATATAGATTTAAGATAAAAGCAGACATTATTCATTGTTGCCCTTTGGATTCCGTGCACGAAGGTCGCACATCGTGTGAGCTCCTGCGAGTGAACTTTAGTGCAAGCTTTTCGTCGTCGTCGGCCGTTCGTCTTGTTCTGCGATTAGATAGTTTCTGGGTTACCAGTCTATCCGAATCAGTCCGGTTAGGGGATCTTTTAGTTGTTAAGCTTTTTTCAAAGCTCAATTAAAATGTTCTCGAATCCACTTCTCTTCGTTTCAGCTTCAAGCCCATCGAAAAAATTAAGAGAATTTCAAGTTCTGATGTTGTAGAGCAAAAGCCTGACGCCAAGAAAAGCGATGCCGTTTCCCGTTCCACATCTACTTTCACGGGAAATCCGGAGTCAACTGAAAAGCCAGATCCAAGAAGATCTAGAAGAATTAAGAACCTTCAGCCGGAACTTTGTAATAGTATCCAAAAAAGAACAAGAAGAAGATTGGTAGGTAAAAAAATTTCTTATTCTGTGACTCAGAAAAATCTAGGCACGTCATCTGACAAAAAAGTTGTCGATGACTCTTGTATGTCTGTGCCAATTAAAGACATAATATCTGAGAAAATATCAGATATGAAAAAAACACCGGTGAGATGCCCGGGCGATGGGATTTCTGAAAAAATTACAAATATCATTAAAACACCGAAGAGATGCTCGGGCGATGGGATATCTGATAAAATATCAGATATCATTAAAACACCGGAGAGATGCCCGGGCGATGGGATATTTGTAAAATTTTCAGATATCAATAGAACACCGGTGGGATGCCCGGGCGATGGAATATCTGAGAAAATACCAGATATGATTTATGAAAAGTCCGAGAAAATTCCGGACAACCTTACCCAAGAGGAAGGTTTTATAGAAAACAGACCTGAGACGGCTTCTGCGTCAGGCTTTTGCAATGAAAAAAAAAAAAAAAAGGCCCTTTTTGGGGCCGAGTACATTTTCCAAAAAAATAACTGTGCAAATACAAAACACAAAAAGTGTTGAAAAAAGGAACAACCTCAGTCATCTTACGAGCATAAGTTAAGCTCAAAAATAAAGGATGCTGTAAATGACACAGAATTAATGAAAAATGATACAAATAAATACCTGCGAAATATTAATATATTACACAGAGAAAAAAAAAGTTGTCCCTAAATGCAATGTACAGAATTCTGTGCTACAAGAAAGAATTGAAAAACATCGCAAAAATTTCCAAAACACAAATGTCACAGAGAAATTGATTGCTGATGTTGACAAATATCTATGCGAGAAGGAAAAACAGAAAAAAAAAAGGCCCTTTTAAGGGCATGGGACAGAATTCTGTGCTAAAAGAAAAAATTAAAAAACATCGCAAAAAAATTCCAAAACACAAAAGTGATAGAGAAATTGATTGTTAATGTTGAGAAAAATTTAAATGAAAATGCTACGCATAAGCAAAAAAACTGGTTACTCCAACCGCGGAAAAACCAAAATATTTCGCTGGCAGGCTTAGCAAAGAAATTAAAGAGGCAGAAAAAAAATAACTGTAATGAAGAGGCTCAATTGCAGTATGCTAATAACAACGATGAAGAAATGCTTCGGTTAAATGCTGTTACTAGTGAGGAAGGGGGAAAAAACAACGGCATATTTAGGGGCCGTTCATTTTCATTTTCCTCCTTCTCTGAGGAAGGGGGAAAAAAAACAACGGCATATTTAGGGGCCGTTCATTTTCCTCCTTCTCTGAGGAAGAAAAACGCCCTCTTAGTGGAACCTTTCCCTCATTCTCTGAGGAAGAAAGCAAAATTGACCTATTAATTAAAAAAGTTAAAGGAATGTCCACGAGTGAGAAACTTACGGAAAAAAAAATAAATGGAGAAACCGATAAAAAACAAAAAAATGGTGAATGGACCATCCATCAAATAGCAGAATTAGCTGCCAAACTGGTCAAAAGCAAGGAAGCAATCAATTGTAATGCTGACCAAGTTATCGAAATTAACAGCAATACAAATAAAATTGAAACAGTAAAAAATGATGAAAAAAAAACGAGGATGAATTTTTTTCCTCTGAAACAAATGGACTTAATATATTAATTTGGAATGCGCAAGGCATCAAAAGGCAGCATAGAGAATTCTTAGCCTACCTAAAATACAAAAAAATTGATATTGCGCTAATTAATGAATCCTGGCTAATGGACAGAATTAAATTCAAAATTCCCAACTACAAGGTTTACAGAAAAGACAAAACCTCCCAAAGTGGGGGAATTTTGATTGCAGTGAAAGATAAACTAGAGCAAAGTGAAGCGATATGCAACACAGAGGATGGCATGGAAGCGCACTCGGTTATTATTCAAACAAAAAATAACCCGATTAAATTTACGGCACTATACAATCATCCCAAACACACTATTACCAGGGAAGCTCTAGATAAGCTTTTCGAGGAAAATATTCCTACGGTCATTGCGGGAGATTTTAATAGTAAACACCGCTATTGGCACTGCCCAAGAGCTAATAAAAGTGGGAACAATATTTTCAGATATCTTTTAAACCAAAACATTGACTTGGGGGCGCCATCTGAACCCACACGAACGGCGCTCAGAGGAACTAGCAATATACTAGATTTTGCACTCCTGAAGAATAATAAATATTACTTTGAAATTTATACTGAGGCGGCGCTCTCCTCTGACCACAATCCAGTTCACCTCCAGCTTTATACTGACAAAACTGTGAAGGTAGCACCCAAAATGGTCACTAACTTCAAGCAATTTGAAGGGAAAATTAAACTAGTGCCACCCCCAGTAATTGGAGACTGTAATAGCAAAGAAGAAACTGACACAGCTATTAAACTCTTTAACCTCGCCATTAAAAAAATTATGGAAGAATGTCAAACTCCTGCTAAAGAGAAAAAAATCCGTACTATTTACCCAAAGAAATTTTGGAACTTATAAAAGAAAAAAATAGGTACCGAAGCAAGTGGCAAAGAACAAGAAATAAAACGTTCTATGACCTTTATTGCTGCATAAATAGACAAATTAAAAGAGAAATCAGAAAATTCGAGAATGGGTCATGGGGTCAAGTATTAGAGGAGGCTCATATTGACTACTCTGAAAATTCGGATAAAAAAAACAAAATGACTCTATGGAATCTTACGTCGAGCTTGCAAAATAAAAATGTCAAATTACTCCCACCCCTTCAAAAAGAAGATGGGACGGTAGTTAGAACTGACGAAGAAAAAGCAGAAATTTTTGCAAACTCACTAGAAAAACAGTTTAAAATAAATGACATCCCTGACACTGATGTAGCCATTAAAATGAAAAAGGCCCTGAATACTTATTTTAGACACGCGGAGGATGTAGAAAATTCTAGAGACATCGCCCAAAGTGCACAACTCTATGAAGAATTTACTAGTAAAAAAAAACCTGTATTAACATCCCCAATTAAAAGCAAATAGAAAGTCTCTTTTAAAAAAAATAGAAGCACAAGGCATAGAAAACAGCAGCCAAAAGTACAAAATGCTACGGCCTCTTTTACGTCCGATAGACAAGTTAAAGGTGCTACGACCTCTCGCGGGTCCAGAACGCCAGAAACTGAAAAGATAAGAAATAAAAAAGCCCTTTTAAGGGCCAAAAAAAAATTTTTGTTCCTCCTGACTTTGAAAAACCACTACCCATCAGTGAAAGGGAAGTTAGGTTTCATATTAATAATCTTAAAAATAAAAAGGCACCAGGCAATGATGGCATAAATAATAAAATTATGAAAACATTACCGGAAGAATATGTGCAAACCCTTACTAAAATATACAATTGTGCCATTAAAATAAATTACTTCCCTGATATTTAGAAGACAGCAGAGGTAATACTATTACCCAAGCCAGGCAAAAACCCGGCAATTCCTGAAAATCACAGACCGATTTCGTTGCTCCCAACCATGGGAAAAATCTTTGAAAAAATAATTCTTATTAGAATGCAACAATTCTGTGAGGAATTCCCAGTAATTCCCTTTACTCAAGGAGGTTTTAGAGATAAACACTCCACGGTGCACCAACTCTCTAGAATAACTGAAAAATGTGCTGAAGGAATTATAAAAAAGGAACACACAGCAGCCATATTTCTGGATGTGGCAAAAGCATTCGATAAATGCCCACATGAGGCAATTATCTACAAGCTAATAGCACATGATTTCCCACCCTGGATTATACACATAATCAAATCATACCTCACTAACAGAACATTCTGTGTAAAAATCAATGGGAAAAAATCGTTAAAAAAATCGAAGCTGGTGTACCTCAAGGCAGTGTACTCGCACCAACGCTGTATTCTATCTTTACGTCAGACTTTCCCAACTACAATAACAGTGACATGGAGTGACATGGAGGAGACTGGCACAAGACAGACCGTTGTGGAGGAAACTTGGGGAGACCTTCGTCCAGCAGTGGATTGATAATGGTT
The DNA here is from genome assembly GCA_039090855.1 of Macrothele yani. Classification (NCBI taxonomy): domain Eukaryota; kingdom Metazoa; phylum Arthropoda; class Arachnida; order Araneae; family Macrothelidae; genus Macrothele; species Macrothele yani. Next base: position 53,265,837 of record CM077034.1, on the reverse strand, counting down.
GACAATGATGATGATGAATAACAGGAATCTGACTACAGCTCTCTATGCTGATGACACTGCACTCGCTTATACTTCCAAAAATAAAAATCAAGCAACTTTCATGTTGCAACATTACGTTGAAAAACTTGAGAAATATTTCTTAGATTGGAAAATTAAAATCAATACCGAAAAAACTCAAGCAATTCTATTTTCTAGGATTAAATGCAATCACAATCCAGACTTTGAAATAGAAATGTATAAAAAAAAAATAACTTGGGTAAATGATGTTAAATATTTAGGACTTTTTATGGAGCACAACCTAAACTGGAACAAGCATATTACAGAAACTGTGTCCAAATCTCTTAAGATCAGAGGAAGTCTCCAGCCAATAATAAAAAATAAAAGGCTTAGCAGGAAAAACAAAACTTTGATATGGAAAGCCTGTATCAGCCCTGTTATTACTTATGCCTGTCCTATCTGGGGTAACTGCAACAAACAGCAGAAAAATAAGATTACCTCATTTCAAAATAAAACCCTACGATATATGGTTGGACTTAATGGAAGAACTTCAAACCATGCTATCCGAAGCATGCTAAATATTAATTCCATCCATTACACGATGTATGACTTAGCTTACAGATACTATGAAAAAGCTAAGATTCATCCTAATCCTCTGGTCAGAGCGGCCATTAACTATACTGTCAATGAAACTGACAGTTATAAAAGGCCAAAAACTATCTTGAATAAAGTTCCAGAAATGAACCCAATTCACAGCTACCCTAGCAAAAAAAATAACAATAATTGGGACTAGGTTTAGAGGGTATTTCTCACCTATGAAGAATTTCTGATAAAAAAAAAAGGCTCTTTTAAGGGCCGTACTCTGATTTGCAAATATACTTCACACATTTGAATAAATCTCGTTAAGTAAAAAAAAAAAAAGAAGGGGGGCTCCTCTAAGAGCCGTACTCTGTTTTGAAAACATACTTCACCCATGTGAAGAAGCCTTGTTAAATAAAAAATGAGGAAAAAAAAAAGGCTCTTTTAAGGGCCTTATTCTGATTTGCAAATTTACTTCACACATGTGAATTAATCTCGTTAAATAAAAAAAAAAAAACAAAGAAGGGGTGGGCTCCTCTAAGAGCCGTACTCTGTTTTGAAAACATACTTCACCCATGTAAAGAAACCTAGTTAAATTAAAAATGAGAAAAACAAAAAAAAAAAGGGCTCTTTTAAGGGCCGAGCAAAATGTTGCATAAAAGATTTATCTTTTTTGTACTAAATATCTCTGCCCCTAAGAAAACAAGGTATTGTTGGTCTTGCCTTTTATTTTAAAATTTGTTGTTGTTTTTCTCTGATTAAAAAAAAAACAAAACAAAAAAAAAATAAAAATAAAAAAAAATGCTCTTTTAAGGGCCGACAAAATGTTGCATACTCTGAGTATCTTAAACCTCGATCGGTGTAATTTTGTGATCACACCACCCCAAGCTATGGTTACTCTGACATGCCTGTCAAGAAGCAACAAAAGTAAACCTGTGAAAAAATTCTGTAAACCAATGGGGAAAAATCTTTTCTCTCATTGGTTGGCGAGCAACACTGAGCAAATAGCCAGTTTTGTCTTACCCGGTGTTCAAAGACGATTTTCTCTGGGAAAGATGTTCTGTGTGTGATGTTTTTTTTTTCCAGGTTCCCCTATCCCGTGTCCTTTCCTTCCTTTCCCCCTGTGCTCTTCTGTGGCACAGGTGTGCCGGGCATTTTTCTGCGGAGAGAAATATCACTTGAAATGGCTTGTTGTTACAGGTAAGTATGTAGGGCAGCTTACAACTTCACTTCTTAACGGGTAACCGTCTACTCCCTCTCCTCTAATATTTCCATACTTTTCTTTCGTACTATCCTATCAGGGAAATCTGTTCCCAAATATCTAATATTACTCTTTTTCACCTGACAAAAGGCGCAGAGCGCTGAGGGTTCGGGTCTCTCAACCTCACATAGGAAATATCTCTCTCTCGCAGACATTATTCTTCAGGTTTCTGTTAGTGGAATATTGCCCACTGAAATCCAATGTCATGTTCAACGAACCCAGTTTCCACCTTCCAACAACTACTGTAATTATTATAGGTAAAACATGGTGTGATATTCATGCATCAAATAGGAGTCGTCTGCCATTATATTAATTTAAAAATAATTCTATGTTTTAATGAATACGTTTAAGACTAGCATCATCGCAACCAGAAATTGATAAAGGAAGATTGCGTTTTACTCGATATGACTGTTTCTAAAGCTCAGACTCGAAACATTCTTGCTTACGGCGGATATAATCCCTGATAGGAATTGTTTCGCATATGATTACTAACCTTTGATTACGAAATGTCAAGCCACCACGGTACCTAAGTGTTTATCTGTGCTTCTGATGTATTTGCCGCAAAATCTAGTCTTCTGGAAGCTGGTTTGAAAAAAATATATCTTTGACCCATGCCTCTGATTTCGGAAAATATTTACAGATCACTTTATTCTTAAAATAATGCGCAATTCTTCCACCAGGAGGTATAGGTATATCAGTTTTCTGTCAGTATCCCTGTTCTAGAGTTCTATTTGAATGTTTTTCATTTGTTGGAGAGCGTTTCCGGAGCGAATAGTTCTTCCTATAATTCCAAATTTTTTTAAATTACAAGTAAGCCACTAGATGTCGTAAGATCACGTTTCCGTTTTCTGCAATATCTGTGGGACTGAAATCCCGATTGAAAGAATTATTTTTTGGCCAGGTAATACGAAATTTGAAAACATTTTGTGTGTGTTTTCTCATCCAAAATAACGCCCAATTTTGGCACTAAAGGAGCAAATGTTTAATCTGTTTTTATCAGTATCTGTGCTACTACATCTGCAATTTAATAAACTCTTTGGACAACGGATGTCATTTACCTGTTTGGACACGTTAAGTGTGTAATTGAGACATTTTATTAATAGTTCACTGCTCTGTCTCTATTTTGTGTACTTCCGTTTGCAGCAGTATTTCAGCTTCAAAAACCTGTTGAGAAATATAATTTTTACAGTGTTCCATTTGATACAATAAAGATAGGATGCATTATCCTCTTTAAACATTGCACAGCTTTCCCGCTAGTGTGTAAAGATCAAAACTTTTTTCTTATCCCTGCTTGCGGGAGAAGCATTTTCAAAGCTGATTTTCGGTACCGTGCCTTTTTCCATGATGAACATTTTTTTCCTATTTTCGACTTTTCCATTACGCAAAATTCTTTGGCTAGAGGACATAGATTATATTATATTTCTTTTAATACTTCTTCTTTGAACTGTTCTGCTTGAAAATCTCTTAGTCTCTTATATTTTCCTTCTGCAATGGAAAGCTGTTGTTCCCAAATTGTTAACTTTCGTAGCAAACAGTATTTTTAAGACAGATGGAAGTAAGTAGTTCTTTGTATTTCTGGATGTTTTATTGATTGTAATATTCCAGATGTTGTTTTTCTTTTTTTTTTCTAAAAACCTCAATTGACTGATTTTGATAAATAATACTTGCCTTAATTTACTGATTTTGAAACTTTTTCCAGCTCCCTGACTTTGATAAATTTTATTTCGATTCAGAAGATGTTCTTACAACACAAAAATCGATGTGAACTTTCTTTTAAAACAGTGCTTTTATTTTTTGCGAAAGAAAAAAGAAACATAAAATAAAACATTTTTGGAAATTTCCAAGCACAATGCGTGTTGTTTGCTTAAATTCAATTATATTACTGAAAGCTACTTATTACGTCACAAAAGTTGTGACTATTTCCGAAAAATATTCATTCAAAAACGAATGCTTCTTAGTATTATTATCTGAAAATAATTTATTAATATTTTGAATCTAAAATTAATTGTTTCTGAACATAACCAGGTAGTTTTACTTTAAAACGAGTTTGCACTTGTATATAAATATAGTGATTTGTTTATATTTGTAATTATACACATTCCAGAATTGGAGTTATAATACTCCCATAGATTTTTAATTGATAAGCTGTAAGTTTATATCAATTAACTTGATTTAATGCTTTTTTATTCTTACCTCTATTTTGAAATTATCGTGAACAAAATGCCCCACTGGTACCGATTGCACCGCGGTGTAGTGGCGGAGCAATACTACACCGCGTTTGTCGTCAGCGTAATGTCAGGTATCGAGTTGCAGGCGAGACTTTCATAAAAAGGTTCATGTTTTGTCATCGGTTCCCTTCTTCCCTGGAAATAGACAAATGAGAGAACCAGTATGAAATGCAGACGTGTGACTGCTTACAGATATTGCTTTTCCTCATAGCGAAAGTAAAACCTCAATAGTTAAACTGTCATGAAAGAAGCACGTAGAAACAACAGAAAACACGACTTCTTTCATTTAACAGTTATGAAGATTAAGCATAGGTGGTTGCTCAAAAGGAGAAAATATATACACTGTATTATAGTACAGACTGAGGCTCCTAATTTATTGTTGTTTATTGCAATATAAGTAATTTCGCTTAACACTAGAGAAAGAGAGAGACAGAGATCGGATCCTTTTAAAAAATGTTTTACTCCGGTATTTGGAATCAGTAAGAATCCTAAATCACAATAGAAATTCTACAACATACGACATAATTACTTACAATTAACTTTGTTTCTCATATTCCTGCTCTTCAGTTGAGGTGGTACGAATTGAGAATCGCTAATTATTTCTACCTGATCAAGAAAGCTTTTTACAATAATTGAGCTGATCTCATAAATAAAAGCTGACTTGATCAGATGTCTGCCTAACAATAGAGGCTTGGGCCTCAGAAAATATTTTCAGCCTGTTCCAGATAAGAATTTGGACCATTCCCTTAGTTATTTACTGTAATATAGCCTTAGTTTTGATTATCAGATTCTCCTTTAAATTAATTAATATTTCAGCGCAATGTTTATTAATCCAGGAGAAAGGAATAGGGTCCAATATGTTTTCAACCCCTTGGTCTTAATTTCAAAATATCTTTTTATTTAATGAATGGTTAGAAAACTCAAAACTTAAAATCCTTTTATAGATACATTAATAGTTAGGTGAGTAGAAGTGAATAACCTTGAATACCTCAATTTTATTTTTATTAGTATAGACATCTAGACTTGTAGAAAGTACGTGTGTTAGTCGTCGAGCGAAGCGGCTAGGGTGGGATAAAGGAAATAAGCAATAGTTGTAATGTTTAGAAAATATTGGACACAGCCATAAACAAATCAGAGTTACTTGCAAGTTTCGGCGCACCAGGTGGATTCTTGTTGAGGTAGTCGCTGGCTGAAGGCTAAAAGAAAATTTATTCAAATAATTTAGATGTAAACAATTTATACAATCCATCGTAGACTCTGGTATGGAAGCCTCTTTTCGGCTATATCAATTCTAAATTTAAGATTTTTTAAGACTATAAAAAATAAAAACGCACATATCTAATAGCACGACATTCGATGAAAATGTCCTCGTTGCAAAATATCCTATTGTTGAGAATCTCCACCATGTTTCTTTGTGGTGATATTTCTGCATTTTGTATACGTAATTGTCTTTTTAATTTCATCCAATTTAGCGGTCCTCATTTCAGAATGGTCTTCTTCATTTCATCCCATTTGATCTTAAGTGCCGTGCTAGAGCAATGGTAAATTTTTCCATCGCCATATTACGTTTGTGCTCTTTTGGCTCTGTGTTAAAAGAGCACTGTATCGTGCCAGTATGCTACTTCACAGATCTGTCTGAGTAATCTGAAGATATAAAGTACACACCAGCGTCCTGAGAAAAGGATGCACAGTTTTTATTACAGGTGCGCTAGGCCGATATTGACAATGAAGGTTTTACTTCTGATACCGAAATACAATTTCTTATGATAGTTCTCTAGAAAATACAGAAAAACAGAAAGGAGATGAGAGACTAATTATATTACAAAGGAAATCTTGAAGCAGAAAGCCTCTGCGATTGTTATCGGAGACTTCAATTCTTTTGATACTATAGTTGACATTCTGCATATCAAGCTCAGCAGAAGAGGCAACGGATTTGAAGTTACAAATAACGGCATGGATAACATCAAATGTAAAATTCTACAGGGACTTAGTTCAGGACAGCACACAGTGATTCGAAATCACCGAAGTCGGCAAAAATCCGCGGGTTGTGATCTTGTTATGGAATTTGCTCAAATTAATTGTTTCTACCTATTTTAATGTAAACTACATTATTTTGGTAGATAATTACATTATAACCTTAAATTATTGCAGATATTAGAGAATTTCTGAAAAGCAGTGTATGCTTTAGTAGCATATTGTTAAACACACACAAGGTGCCTATTATTTTAGAAATGAAATAATATAGAGATATAATGCAAAGTGCAATAAAAATGCAATAAATGCAAAACCTTGAAGCCTTGCTTCGTAATTTTATTTCTCATTCCTGCTATCAGAATCTGATTCTTTGCTATTGCCATTGTCTGGCATTTGAGTTCGTGGTGTTTCTGAATGGGGGAGTGAATCTTTGTAGAGATCTAAAACTTCTCTTGAAAGAGAGGCGCAGGTCTTCCAGCTAACTGAATCAAAAATATCAGAGCTAACTGAATCACAAATAGAAATTACTACATTTTCATCAATCTAACTATAATTTCTCTTAATAAATACATCATGTCTTCGATAACACTTTTCTAGCCTTTTAAATATTTTGCTGCAAATGTATGAGATGCCAAGGCGGCTCTCCTTTTCGGAATCTTCTGATATTTTTTCACTTTTAAAAGCATCTAAAACGACCGTTAATAAATGAGCCTGTTGTTGATCCCTGCCTTCACGACACTTTTCACGAATAATTCCATACAATTCCTTTCGTTTCTTCCGGAAATCCATGACACAAAACCTATGAAATGTAGCCTGTAAAAATACGTTTAGCCCTCCTCATTAAAAAACCTTAAACATGAGACGAACGCACACGTCGTGAATTACAGCCAACCGCGCGGCGCGGAGGCGACTTCAAAGCGCCAAAGAGAAACCACTAACTGCCTTGTTTACACATCGCGTGAGTGTAAACAAGGCAGTTAGTGGTTTTTCTTTAGAGTATTTTTTACAGCAAACCATTCTGCGGCAAGTGACGGCGAGCATTTTGTAGGTCACGTTGAAAATTAAAATCCCTCATCCACATGTAATGTTGCCTCGTTTTTATTCTTAAGCAAGTAGCATTATATTTTGAGGATTTAGGGAATAGTGTGAGTCTATTTAACACATTAATATTATGGTTGGTAAAATTATACTTTTATTAATAATGTTTTAAAACTGAAGAAATGTTCACAGAAAAATTCGTATTGTTGATAATGCCACTTTACAATCCTAAACAATAGTAAAGAAATATTGTAGAGAAAATGTTCTGCGGCAGTTTAATCCAACATTCATTTATATTGAAACCTATAAACTCCTTTCTTCCAAAACCGACATTCGAAATTTCGATTTTTGCCGGGTTAATTGGCTTTCCGGTTCACTGTGCAGTGGTTCAAATAGTTCCAGTGTGTGTTTTCCCAGTGGTATCTACAATAAAGGAACAAAGGAAAATTGCACATATGGCTTTTAGTAGCAGAACGATAAAGACAGTTCTTATTTTATCAATATAGTTTTCAAATGATTCATAACAGACATACTTGAGGTGTACGCATTCTTCTTTTGCAAAGCAAGTTTTTTGATTAAACCACGAAGTTTGTAGTGAACTGAAAATATGTAGTTTTTCATTTTGATGTTAGTACCTATTCATTTCACTTAATTTCGGTCGTCTGCTTTTCTATTCTGAAGAACAAAAAAAGTACTGATTAGTAAAGTCCAGTATTTGATGTTCATTTTGCAATTTCACAATCATTTGACGTACCGTCTTACGCCTGCTGTTTCTTCAATTTCTACGAAGACGTGCTTGTCTTATCGCTTGGCTCTCTGTTTTATGCCATTCTGATTGAACTATGCTAAAGCTTTGGTTTCTCACACTTTCCCTCTGTCCCACGTAGGTCTTAAATCATCTAAGGATTTTATATGTTCTCAAGAAAAGTAAATTTTCTATTTAAATTTGGAACATTTTTCAATTTGTTATATAAGGCAGAATTTGTAAAGAAAAAATAAATGTCTTTTTAAACAGAAATACTAGAGGATCCTTATTTAGTGGCATTATCGATCGATGTGAAATAAACACTTCAAAAACCCTGGAAAATCGGAATTCTAAATTGATATTCCTCTAACTTATTTACTGAAACTCGAAATGGACTTCATGGTGATAAATCGTGGAAGACTGCATTGCAAAATTTATATGTCACTTTTTAGTAAGATAAATTTTGCTCATTACAATTATTCGAATGTCTCTTCGCCGCAGTGTTACTCTACTTTGTTTTAATCTCTTGTACTAGGATACTCGCCTCACACGGCGAGTGTTGAAACGAAGGTAGCGGCGGTGAACTGTAAGCATGTATAGTAAACAAATTCTTAATTTACAATGGCGTCACAGTACTTTTCCCTTTATAACACACTCTCGGATGTGCTGTTTAAAACAAGTACTGATTGGTCCATGTGATTTTTAGTACACGTTCAGACGATCTTGTTGGTCCATGTGCTTTTTAATACACATTCCGAAGCGTTGGTTGCTTGATGTTCATTTTAAATACGTGGGGAGTAAGGCTCCCAGTGTGGGTATTTATTTCGTAGCTATTGTGTTCTCATAAGTTCTTCAAATGTATATGTTCTGCTATTCTTTCCTGTCTTGTATCACTGTAACTTACTATGGCTGAAAGAGGAGCGGAATGCTGTTTGCTGTACCATACAAAAATAACATTTACGAAACAAATTTTACCATAGATTTCTTAAAGGGTTCTGAGATGTAAAATGTCTTCTAAAATTTAAACGAAAATTACATTTGACGGTAAGAAATGTAAAAAAATTATTTAAACACTTCACCGATGAGACATTTACTCCTGATATAAAGTCACAACATTCATTGTTATCAAAGAGATATTATGAAATAAGTAGATAATGTCTTGAAAATTGTTTAGGATTAATCGATCTTTATGTAAAACCAGAACATTAATAAGCTTACAGGTTGTAAGAATAAAGACTATAGCTAAAACGGCAGCAGAAACTCAGTCTCGCGTAGCGTGCAAATTTCAGGATTCACGAAAGCAAACTATCGTCTGCCTCCAATTGCTGTTAGAAATGCAGCCTGTATTTCTTCTTCCTCAGCTACATTTTATCTACATTTTAAGGCTACAAGGACTTATTAGCCGAATTTCTCCATCCACATCTGCAGGATATTTTCCCAGATCGCACTGTCATCTTTCAACACGAGAAAGCACCTTATCACCGGGATCGTAGAATTAGATCTAAATATAATGTATTTTTTTAATTACCCAAACCTTTAAATATACATCGATATATTCAGTTTAAATCAGTAAATAATTATAATCAAGTTGCTAGGGAATACATTTCAAGCACATGGTGGCACACTCGTTACTTCACCAAGATTAAAATAATAACATCGTGAATAAATGCAGTAATTGAATGATATTTGATAAGAACATACCTTCATACATGGAAAAAAGGACCACATCATATGAAATGTTGAAAAATGCGCCTTGTGCATCGAAAAACGCTTGAACCAGATAATCCAGTTGTTCCAGCGTAATTGCTGCCACTGCTTCGAAAATGATCTTCAATGTCTCAAGGGCTGTCGGCTTGTTATGAAAGACCACTTATTTAAGATACCACCAGAGAAAAGGAAATTTAACGGTGTTAGGTCCGTTCATCAAGGTGGCCACATTTCTTTAGAAATCATTCGATCTCCAAGGAATGAACCTATTTCACCCATACTCACATGTCATGTATGGATGTTTAAGAACCTGACTAAATTCCAGCTTCTTAATCAATTGCAGAAAACACGGTTTACTTGGACCTGTCCGACATCCAAATTTCCTACGAAATTCACACTGAAACACTTTATCGACTTTATCTACAATAAATACGAACAAAACACACGCTCAACTAGGGTTAACCGGGAGGATATCGTTAACGCATACGATCAGTCTCGCGACAAACAAAATACTGAACTAAGTGCTGGAAATACCGAACTGGACATGCGCGACGTCAGAGGTCACAACGAGAGCCCCAACCGGCATAGTAGTACACCTTCGAGGCAGTGGCAGCGTTTATGCTTGACAAACTGTCTCGAATTTTCGAAAATATAGAATCTCGTGTTCAAGCCTGTCTTGATGCACAGGGCCGACGCTTTCAACTAAGGCAAAGTAGAATGACGATGTAAATTTCTCCACCATCTTTTCCACGCCGGACATCGAAGCCGGGACCCCACACTCCGGAGTAAGTTGCTCTCCCAACTGAGTTACGCGGACGTATGCTCTCGATGCTATCTGCCTTTTTGTTTTGTCATGTGCGTCCTGTGGTGCAGGCACGTCACCCCCCCGAAAGAGTGCCGAGAGCATGGCCTACCGGTAAGCCGGGACCATGTATCGCTGTAGACACTCATCCGCTGAAGAACGTACATTGGAGAAATCCTAGTCAATTTGGTGTGTGGAACGTAACATCACACACATTAAAGCGCTGAAGAAGGGGTTATCTTGTTTTTCCTGTCTCGCGGTGTGGAAAGAACATCACACCATTGCGAGATCTTTAACGGCCAGGTCGTTCTTGAAGTTCGGGAGCCAATACAGCGAAGTAAACTTCTCCGTCATTTTTGTCCACGCCGGGCTTTGAAACCGGATCCCCTCACTTCGGAGTAATTCGCTCTCCAAACTGAGCTACGCGGACGTATGCTCTCGCTGTTATCTGCCTTTATCTCGTGTGCGTCCAGCGGTGCATGCACGTCACAGTAGCGAGTGGGACACCCTGTATTTGAAAAGTACTTGAATCAAAATCACAAAATGGCTTATCATGAACATTTTTAATATTGTTTCTGCTTCTCTAATGGGCATGAACTATATAGTAAATTTTCGGATGGCGTGACGATTTGGAAAATAATATTTCAGTAACATTTACTGGTGATAAGCTGTTCGGGTCTGAACCTTCTGGTGTTATTCTCAGTAGTGTGTTGATTTTTATTTTCATTCGATACAGACACCCAGTTTTAATACTTTTCAGAGTCTAAAATGCTTTCTCCAAATTTGGCAATAGCCATTTGGAAATATCTTACTATATTAAAACTACGGCACGAAATCTGAATATTCAGCATGTTTGAATACTTTCATATTCATTTGAATATTCAATAAAGTTTAAACGACGCTTAATTATTTGATGAGGAGAAAGGCAACGCTCCTGCTCACAGCACAAAAACATGTGTTGAAAAATATATTCACAGTTTAAAGTCTTCGGCACACGGTCGGTAAAAGGAGTTGTTCTTTGCCTTATATATCCCTAAAACGATTTGGCCGAACTTACTGATTTAAACGGGCGATGATAAATAAAATCCCCAAAGTGCCCAGATACTTCAGGATTTCCTTTTTTTATTATTATTCAATACTTTTTAAAACAAGAACTTCCTCACGGAAAAAGCAGCGCATTGAATTGACACTAGGGTTATTTTATTGGACGTACTTAGCAAAAATTGTGTTGAATTAATCGATGTCCGAAATTCCAACACACACACACCTACAAGAAAAATAACAAACAATCTACGTGTAGAAATAAGGATTTTAAAATCCTTTATGCTTCCGTTGTTTCTGGTTGCATAAATAGTATTTGGTTTACATAAATAGTATTTGGTTTACATAAATAGTATTTGTTTTTATTTATGTCATTTTGCAACTGACATTGCGTGTTACTAAAAGTTGTGTTTTACTTTTCATATTTGCTGACTGACCGACTTGAGGGCAAAAGAATATTGGGGTATTTCTAGACCACACATCAGTTCTACGTAGCACATTTTTCACTTACTTAGTAATGGTTTTGCAAGAATAGAAAGCTGTCAATTCCACTCTCAGGCTCATCTGCATAACTTGTTTCAACATAATATTTGACAAAAGCATGAGTAAGCTTTCGGAAATATGTTTAAGCTAAGTTCCTGGTTTTTATGCAGCTAGCTCTGAAATACCCTTTCTGAGCCTTTTCGCTGACAGTCTCTTTATTCTGAATTTGCTGCTTTATTATGAATCCAAAAACTTCTGTAAACAATAGACCATTTCATCTCGCCCGTCAAGATTAACAATTATATGTCCTATATTAATTCTGTCAGAACGAAAAAATCTATTTATACTTGCTTTGCGTATGAAACATTCACCCTGTAGTCCGTTGTAAAATATTTTTTTTTATGCTCACCAATTCTTTCTTTTCCGTCCTTTAACCCAGGTAACGTTATTTAGTTTCACTGTCCTCTTTAACGATGTCTCTCGCTTTTATATAACTCAACAGTTTCCAATTTTCCACAATCGTACGACATTAGGATGATATCGGTATGTCGCAACAGATATGATAATACAATACCCCTTCCGTATGTCCACCAATGAAAAAACCAGGAGATCTGTTTTAGTCCACAAAAGATGAAAGTGCTTTCGCACCACATTTGTCGTCGCACTCGAATATAAACAATTCTGGTTTTTACACCTGCTGAACCTTGTAAAACTACACTGCTTCAATTTGATAATTTAAGGACGTCCTTTAAATAAACCAAAAGTATTTTCTAGTATCCCGTAGCAATCTGAAGTCATAGAAATTCGGAAAAATTCTAGGTACACCCAGTAATTGGACCAGAAAAAAAAAAAATTCTCTGCGAAAACGTGATTTCACAAAATAGAAAAAAGTTCAGATGTTTAGAGTAATGCAGCTACTGATTCAAGTATTTCAAGTCAGTACTTGTAGCTGTGACCTCTGAAAGTGTGTTCCAGTAAAACATTGGGCTTTATTCAAAAGCCGGGAAAATATACGGTATTAGTCGGACTTCCGACTTTTCGCAAAACAATCAACGTAAGAAATAAATAAAAGTGAAGCAATACATTGGCTTTATATAATACTATTTGAAAAAAATTTACTGTCTGCTAACAGAAATTAAAATATATAGAAAAAGGAAGCGTGTTTACAAGCACCACATATTTACTAAGAAGTGTGACATTCATAACGAGTGTACCCTTATTGCAAAATACGACAAGGGTTCTATTGATAGCAATAGATGCAAAATAATAGCTGACAAACTTTGGCAAAGCAATATCTGATACGCACGAGGTCATTCCTCGAAATTTGAATCAAAGTTGAACTTCCATTAGCAAATTGAGCTTAAGAGAAATAATGCATTCATGCAGTACTGGAATTCTGTATCATTTTTCTTGTTCTGCGTTTTCAGGTGGTACCTAAAATTAAAATCCCAGAATATAATGCTAAAGGGTGTCTGACTTTGTGGGGTTTTCTGGACTTAGACCACACCTGTTAAAAAGAGCAGCATGTAAATATAAATTTTGCTTTATTCCACAGGAAGGCATTCAAAGCTTTCAAATGTTAAATCAGAAAAATAATGATGCTTACAATCTGTAACAAATAATCGAGTCAGTGAACGTTTTTGAACTATAAGCGAAAAATAAGTATTTTTAAATAAATGAAAACAATTAAGATTCCAGTAACAATGGCATATACCATGTACACTCACTGCCATAAAATTCCTCGCCCCCCAAAAATACGTGCGATTAACGCGAATTTCGGCGAATAATTACGAGGGGGGAGAGTGAAAACTATTAAAGTTTCGTGCTATTCCGCATCCCCACGCGTTCAAGCCTGGCTCTGAAATCGCACTCCCTGGGGCTAATAGGGTGCCGCTCAGGGTATTCCACATTAGTGCTGAAGAGCACGGTAAAAGTCAGGTGAGATCACTGAGCAATAAACATGCCGAGGAGCCACCGTGGATGTGCGTACAGGCAACTGAAGGAATTTGAACGAAGCTGTATCGTACGAATGAGAGAGGCAGGTCACCCGGCGCATTCAATTGGCACCCAGTAGGGCCGGTCGGACAGTACTATGTGATCCTGTTGGGAGCAATGGACACGGGAATGCACCCAGACAAGGCGGACTGGCTCTGGACGACCCAGACACACCACCATCAGAGAGGACAGTGGGATCGTGAGAGCGGCACGCACAGATGCAAAGACGTTCTTGTCCAATATCTAGAGGTATGCGGCTGATGTGCAAAGGACTCTAGTGAACACCAGAAGCATTTTCAGACTCCTGGAAGATGAAAATCTGCACTCTCATCGGCCCTTACGATTTTTGCCATTAACACGTGACTATCGTCGGCGAGGACAGCAGTGTGTCAGCGGCGAGCAACGTGGAATGCTACGGAATAGAGACGTATAGGGTTCAGCGACGAATCCCGTTTCTGTATGGGAACGAACGAGTAGTCCGGGTGTGGTTGACCGCCGGTGAGCACTACAATCCTTCCTGCAGCTGCACCGAAGCCGAACTGCTGGCGTGATGGTATGGGAAGCCATCGCGTATGGCAGCCGGACTTCCTCGCTGTGATCCGAGGGACGTTGAGAGCCCATGGACTAGGTATAGAAGATTCAGCGGCTCCATGTGTTGCATTTCCTGGCGGGGCGGCCCGGATTCTTTTTTCAACAAGATAACGCCTGCGCGCACACGCCTGAAGTTTCCCAGGACTGTCCACGTCACGCCTCGATGCTTCAGTGGCCTGCCAGATCGTCTGATCTCTCGTCCAGTGAGCACATGTGGGTCCAGATGTGACGCCAGCTTTCTCCATGTCAGAGGTTTGGTGATTAAGAACGTGAGGTGCAAGAGATGTGGGCCACTCTGTCCTAGGAAAACATAAGTGGCCCCTTTGATCACATGCCGGACCGTATCACCGTATGTATCCGAGCACGAGGCGGCCCGACGTGGTACTAACGCTGGCCTGAATGTGTACCGTACGTCCACAGAAAATCGTCCTGCTGTTGTGATGTTTCAATCACTTCGTTCCTTGGTATGTACCATCTCACTACTGAAAACTGATTTGAATACGAGGCTTCCATCTTGGTGCGCGGATTTTATTGCAATTAGTGTATGCGCAAATCTAAAAAAAGGGTTATTTCTTCAGGTGACGAAAAGTATAACTGTTAATAGATTTTATTTGCAAAGTGAGAAAGAATAATAAATGCAACCCAACCTCACATATTTGTTTGATTAACATTTGTTTTTTTCTTGCAAAAATAATTAATATTAAAAAATGATGGATATTTCTTTCTGTGTGCTTAATTTTCAATAATATTTTGTGTGTAACGCTTTCTGCTAAATACATTTGTTGGAAGAATGTGATAAGTGGATGGGAATCTTTTGTTTAACCGTATTAACGAAAGCTCTTTAATCGTGTTATGGAAATAATTGTTTAAGAAAATGTGTAAGTTATTTATCACATACACACGTATTTAAGGGACTTCGTATCATTTTTGCCCCTTTTTCTAGAACAAATAACATAATAGGATCAGTGAAATTATTTTTTAAGATGCCGCAACTTTTAAAAATATATTTGAGGAAACGGTAAATTTGAACAAAAAAAGCTGGATCGTTCATACGAAAAAAAGCGAAATATTTTATATTCTTATTCTACCGTATTTTGAAAATTGATATTTAGCACGTGTTCACAGTGTTCGACATTTGTCGTCCAGCGAAGCTGTCTAGCGCCGCCCCGGTGGCGCAGTAGTCTAAGGCGATGGCCTCTGATCATTCGTCCGAAAGGGGTCCGGGTTCGAATCCCGGTGAGGCATGGATGTTGTGTTTGTCTTACGGCACTGGCTCTCTCCCTTCCCTGGAACAAGTGACCCTAAATTAGGGACGGGCGACTGCTTATAGCCCATTGAGTTGCTCACGGTGGTCGTTAAACCTCCAATCAAAAAAAAAAAAAAAAAGAAGCTGTCTAGCATCTCGTATTACATACACCTCATATGAAAGAAAAGATCATGCATCATATTATGTTGAAGAGTTACCTGACATTTTGTTTGTTTCATGAAAGAGCACTATTCAGTGTGCCTCATGGTAGAGTAATTGTGAGGGAAACTACGAAAATAAGATTACATAAATACCATTTATGATTTTGTGACGTAGGTGTTGCAGAAAGGCGTTGTTCTTTACATTGGAATAAAATTTTGAGAAACATATTTGCTTTGTGACTATTTTACATTGACTGAAAAAAATCGCAATTGTAATTAAGTAGATTGTGCCTTTGGTATATTCGATTTTGTTCAAACTGTTTTAAAAATGCTCCGGACATCCTGATTTTTGTGCAGGATTTCATTCATGAGACAGTAATCCAAAACTGATATCGCATTATTTATTAAGTAGTGACAAAGAGCACTTCTGATTTTAGAAACATATGATTTCTAAGTGTATGATATCCTGAAGTATGTTTTTTCGATCATAATTGTTTGCATTTCGGTAGCAAAACTGTTACCATTACCCTCCGCAAATGCAGAAATTGCGTTACAGTTTCGTTTAAAACTGATTTTCCAGTTATAGAGAATTATGCAGGACAGCCACAATCCACCCAAGTTGCATATACTAATAAATTGAAGAAAAATGTAAAATAATTCCCGAAATTAACTTGCTTGAACATGAACAGGACTATTTCTTCTAACGAAATTAAAACGAATCAAAGTTGAAAGCAAACCAACTGTATTAAAGTATAAAAATAAGAGTGGAATTTTTACAAAATACTCTCTCGAAATGTTGAGGTCCTAGTAGTAGATGTTTTAGGATAAACGTTTCTGTGATGCTTTTTTCACATGCACTGACTAAAAAATATTGACTGTTCAAACAGTATGCAGACGAAGAAAATATAATTGCTCTGATTAATATGGAAAAATAAATCTAAATTCTTTTTTTTTTTTTTTTTGAGATTTAACGACCACCGTGAGCAACTCAATATGCTATAAGCAGTCGCCAGTCCCTAATTTAGAGTCACTGGTTATAGGGAAGGGAGAGAGCCAGTGCCATAAGAAAAACGCAACATCCATGCCTCACCGGGATTCGAACCCGGACCCCTTCCGACGAATGATCAGAGGCAAACGCCTTAGACCACTGCGCCACCGGGGCGGTAAATCTAAATTCACCACCTATCCTCTGCATGCATTGAGTACTAGTTCGGGAAACCTTACCAGTTTGCTTAATAAATCGCGTTAACTCCGATGGATAGAAAGTAAATGTACCATTAATACAATTAATTGATTATTTTATTTGTGTTTATGCACGAAATCTGCAGAACTATGAAGGACAAAAGTTGCTGGTAATACATACATACAATTCTAAATGCGTCAACAGTCCTTGACACATTTTAAAAAATGTATTAAGAATCTATTCAGGATGGAAACGAAAAAATTTCAGACTTCGTAAACTTCAAAAAACGTTTTTCGTATAGTTTCTAAACTTTAATAAGTGCAGCTTTTGTTACGTCGAATAAATCGAGCCGATATTCAATCTTTGCCAATGTACGGGTCCAAGTGGATTATGTAACTGATGCGATTGCAGCAAATATGAGAATTTTCCTTTTGCCAGATATATTTTTTTATATTGAAGCTTTAAGGCCAACCGTTACAACTCAATGGGCTATTAGCAGTCGCCCGTCCCTAATTTAAGGTCACGGATTCCAGAGAAGGGAGAGAGCCAGTGCCGTTAGACAAACACTTTATCCATGCCTCTCCGGGATTCGTACTCATACTCCTTACGGACGAATGATCAGAAGCCACAGCTTAGGCCACTAAGCCGCCGGGGCGGCGTCAAAGATTTGCACTTTGAATGAATAAAGTTTGTCTTTCACATATTCCCGCAAGGAAAAGTCCGGAAACGGGATACCTTGAGAGCAAGGATGCCATTGGATGCGTCCATCGCATCCAATTCACCTAGTTGGAAATTCGGTATTTAAAAAAATTCGAACAATAGTACCCCAGTGTGGGGGTACACCATGATGTTGTCAAACGATTTTAAGATGTAAATATCTAGTTGGGCGGACAGCAAATATTGGAATCATATCTGAATAAATTCATTGTGTGTCTGTGGATTCTACCAACAAGTTAGTAAAATCATGCAATGCAATGATTATGATACGCTTTCCAACATATCAGAAATTATTACTCAAGTTAATTGGATAATGGCTGTGGAATAAATCTCACTCCTGTGTCCTGACCTTTGACTTCATTTCGATGATATTCAACAGAACCGGTTCAGTATACCTCAGGAAAAGCATGATAAAGTTTTGTCGCAATAGAAGCAGTTTTACGCAAGTTAAGAATAAAGGCTGTAAAATAAATCTTACTTTTGTGCAATGCCCTTTGACCCCATTTCGTTGATATTTAACAGAACCGGTTCACTATACTTCCGGAACAACATGCTAACGTTTTGTCGCAATCGAAGCAGTTTTAGGTAAGTTATGATGCACAAGGACAATGGAATGGATCCTACTCCAGTGTCCTGACCTTTAACCCATTTCGCCCATTTTCAGTAGGGTTCGTCCCCAGTTGGTTACTTACCACATACTAACTTTCATCGAAATCGAACCATTTTTACGCAAATTATGCCGCATAAAGACAATACAATAAATCCCTCTCTTTGACCCCATTTCGCCCATTTTCAACAGTGTACGTGCCCAGGTGGTTCCCTAACACATACTAAAATTTCATCAAAATCGAACCATATTTACGCATGTTATGACACATAGAGGCAATGGAATGGATCCCGCTTTTATGTCCTAACCTTTGACCCCATTCCCCCATTTTCAATAAGGTTTGTTCCCAGTTGGTCCCCTACCACATACCAAATCTTCATCGAAATCGAACCATTTTTACTCAAGTTATACCTCATAAGGGCAATGGAATAAATCCCGCTCCTATGTCCTGCCTGACCTTTGACCCCAATTCGTCCATTTTCAATAGGGCTCGTGCCCAGGTGATTCCCTACTACATACTAAAATTTAATCGAATTCGAACCATTTTTACCCAAGTTATGACGCATAAAGGGAATGGAATGGATCCAGCTCCTATGTCCTGACCTTTGACCCTATTTCACCCATTTTGAATAGGGTTCGTTCCCAGGTGGTTCCCTACCACATACTAGAATGTCATCGAAATCGAACCATTTTTACGGAAGTTAGGATGTATAAAGGTAATGGAATGGATCCAGGTCCTATGTCCTGACCTTTGACCCTATTTCACCCATTTTCAATAGGGATAGTCCCCAGGTGGTTCCCTACTACATACTAAAGTTTCATCGAAATCGAACCACGTTTACGCAAGTTATGACGCATAAGAGAATGGAATGAATCCCGCTCCTATGTCATAACTTTTGACTCTGTTTCGCCCATTTTCCACAGGGTTCGTCCCTAGGCGGTCCCCTACCGCATACTGAAATTTTGTCGAAATCGAACCATTTTCACGTGAGTTATCGTGCGGACGGACGGACAAAGCTGGAGCATATACGCTTCTTCAACCTACGGTTGTAAAGCGTAGAAAAGAACGCAAGTCACACGTTTAATTACAAGTCAGCGTGATAATGCAGACAGGGACTGTTTGATCAGTAGATCCACGAGGTGTGACGTCACTGCAAACGACGCCACGACTTGATAGGCCTTCAAGATCTCGGAGGTAACGACACAACGCGTGACGTAATGAGTCAGATGGTGTGACCGCGTGCCAACGTTCTCAAACACGAGATTGTGACGCCATAAGATTTCTAAGCATTGGAAACATTAATGGAACGACCCCATGACACTAAAAACGCTATAATTCGGGATGGTTATTAAGCCCACTTGTGCCCAGATGGTTCCCTACCACAAACTAAAATTTCATTGAAATCGAACTATATTTACGCAAGTTATGACGTATAATGGCAATTGAATGGATCCCACTCTTATGGCGTGACCTTTGACCCAACTTCACCCATTTTCAATAAGGTTCGTCCCCTGGTGGTCCACTAATACATACTGATAATTTCATCGGAATCGAACCATGTTTTACGTGAGTTATCGTGCCGACAGACGGACGGACAGACGTACGGAAAAAGCTGGAGCATACACGCTTCTTCAACCTACGGTTGGAAAGCGTGAAAAAGAGATCGGCTCACATGATCAGCCATAAGGACACAGCACATATTCACGTTAGGACTAACCCGGACATTTTCCATGAAGGAATGTGGATTCTCACACGCCCAAATTCTGAATTTGTGGAGGTTGACTTTACCTGAAGCCTGAAAACTTGCTTCAACTTTCGGCGAGTTTAGCAAACGTTAAATTGCAAAGGCCAAACAACTGAATCGGAGGACTTCCGAGACCGTAAAAATTTGAGGAGCTCACGCTTAGCAGTGATTAGTACTGCCAAAAAGTCTTCCGGATAGGGAAAAACTACGAACCGCCTGCGCGGCGCAGCCCGAATACAGCGCCTTGATGCTAAAAGTGAAAGAAGGTTACCCCATACGGTACGAACTAATATAGAGGATAATGTGGAACAATCTGCTGGCAATTTTAGTGCTAATGACAGGATGTGTGTCACACTACGCATTAAATCGAATCCTGCTGAAAATGGTGCTGCGCCGAAGCACAAAGCTGCGATTGCCCATGCTAACTTCACTTCATCATCGAAAGTGCCTCCAAAAGGCACGCGAGCAACAAAACTGGACTTTGAACCATGTGAAGAATGTCGTCTGGTCAGATCAATCTCGTTTCTAGTTACACCTTGGTCCAGTTGCATCAAGTATGTCAACTTCGTGGGAAAGCGTTGGCACCGGGGTACACCGCAGGATTAAAACACATCTGTGAAAAAAGTGTAATGGTTTAAGCAATGTTCTGCTGAAACATGCTGCTTTCGTTCAATTATGCGCACGAGAGAATCACCTCTACCACTTAGGTGGATATCATTGATTACCAGGTACATTATTTCGTAGCCAGAGTATTTCCCTCTAGTACTGTCTTCTTTAAGCAGATAATGTGCAATGCCGTACTGCTCAGATTGTTCGGGAATGGTTAGCAGAACACCAGAAAAACTTTGGAATATAGCACAAGTTCCCCAATTTCCAAAGTAACATTCTAATCAAAAATCTCTTGATTGATTCTGTTGGACCAGTTAATCCGATCTGCGGTATGTCAAAAACGTTATTAACAAGAGTTAAAGGACCTGCTGGTAACGTGTTGGTACCAGGTAGCACAAGACACCTTTAGGCAAACTATAGACTGCACTCTCCACGAAAGAGCTGTTTTAGCGGCACGTAGAGGATCAAGGTAATACTATGCAGGAGGTCAGAATGTTTGGGCTTATCGGTGTGCGTAATGACAGTGTTTTACCGTACATCTTTTGGAATAGAATTTGGTTACTTCAGTTTTGTCTTTGTGCCCAGTTTTCGAGAGATACAGTGTAACGTGATCTTCAGAAAGAAACATTTAAGAAATGTGAAGGTAAAGTTACAAACGTTAAAGCGTTTTTTTGTGTTCCGTCATGTGCTTAAATCTTTAATAATCAAAAGTGTTTGCAAAAAATTGCATGTCGTGACGCTTCTCAAAATCTCCAGTGCAACAGAGAGACAACCATATATTAGAGGTCGTCTTTAGAATCATATCCACACCGGTATCGTCTCGCATTTAGAGAAAGAACTAAACTCCAATAGTAGTGGAATGCCAAGTATTTTGCCTCAAGAGTTTCGGAGCCTAGTAGCACACGATGTACTATATATCTGGCAACATCAAAAATTTTACTGAAGAAAATCTCCTGGAAATGGTTAGTAAAACTTGCATTTGAAGATACTGCTACAAATTATTTCACTCAGAAAAAATACTCACCCCACCTTTGAACCGCCTGACCCGATGGGCGGAAACACACTTCTTTTGCGCATACGTCGTCGAAATTGCTTAGTGACTTTGGGACTTGTTCTACTCCTTTACAGAGAGGTCTTTCCTTTTTAGTTGTTTTCACTCGACACACTCCTTAATTATTAAACTCCTAATTCATTTGGCTTTAACATAACGAGCGAATTAATATGAAAATACAGTCTTTACTGGATTTACAAAATAGGAAAAAATCAATAAATATATCAGCAACGATATGCAGACGAAATTCCTCGGGCTGCTCATTAATGAGTTAAAATCTATAGAGCGTGTACAGAAGAAATTATAGCGTGGCAAGACAGAGAGTGTAAAGAGCTAAATTTCGGCCATAACCATCCTAATTGCTCATATATCCCAAAACAATGAAAACGTAGTGATTTAAAAAATACATGGTGAAGAATCAGTAAAGTTTTAAGTTTCTGTTGCTCCTAGTCTACTTTGCAAACAAGGCCTAAAAAGATATCATTCGAATGAACGTTAATCTGAATAAAAAAAGTTAAAGTTGCTGCGAGGGACCTACTGGAGGGTTAAAGATTAAATCATTCCCACCTCAAGATATATTTTTGCTGAACTCCATTTTATGTTCGTGGAAAAATGTTTTTCCAGTAGGGCGATTGCCGTGAGTTGCGAACACCAGTACTTATATTGAAACAGTTGCAAATATTAAAAATAATGTTACTGCACCAGTAGGTGCTTTCTTACTAATGTCATTAGCAGACAAAATTGACAATCTTCTTATGATTTAAATGTTTACATATAATAATGTTCAGGAATAATACTGCATGCAATTTTTTCTTACCTTGACAACGCACACTAGTTCATGTTTAAAAAGGTCTGTAACAAATATTTCTGATTGCATCAATAGAAACAAGGAACCAAAAGATACTGTAACCTTTTCCTGTAAAATGTTAAAAACTAAGATGAAACTGATTCGCAACATAAGAAAGGAAATTGTTGATGTATTAGTGAAAAGCTCTTTAAAACGCAAACAGGTTTCGACATATTATAACATTTCTTCTATGATGTCCTTACATACAAAGAAACATTTGAATGTAATCTTTACATTGAAGTTGCGCACTTCTGCGTAAAGAGATACCTTCAATGAATGGGAATACTGAATTTAACAAATTGACATGATTATGTTTCACTTGTTCTAACATCCTAACTCTGCGAAGCCTGTAGCGAATAGATTTCTGAGCTGGAGGAAATGCTTGAGGTTAAAAACTTAGTTTTCACATTGTTTTGTATTCTATTTCGATATCATAAGAAAAGACTTGACCGAACTTAAACACGATCGTGGAAGATAAAAACAATCTCAAGTTCTCAAAGCATGACGTTATGTTTTGAAAAATTACGAACCAAAAAAATTAAATTTTGTCCTTTTTTAGAAAAAGTAAAATATAATAACCCTACGGAAAATTGTTGCAACGTGAAAGAAAATACAATTCCCCAAAAATTTTGTAAGAGAAAGAAACATAAACGAACCTAACTGCAGTAGGAAAAGTATGAATTCTTGAAAACAACGGGTTGCGCAGAATAAATAACAACAAAATTTAATATTTCCTCCTATAGAAGAAAAAGTATACCCATGAATAGTAAAAATTATTTTGAAGACACGAAGAAAATAAATCAAGTTCTTCATTTTGCAGGATAAAAGCACGAACAAAAATAAGATAAAAAAAGTCAGAATTTCTGAAAACAACATGTAGCCTAGAATATTCATGAAATACCAGCTAGTAAGTCTTCTTACAGAAAAGTGAATTATGATAAACATCCACACAAAAACGTAATGTTGAAGACGTGAAGAAAATAACGTTCTTCAGTTTACAAGAAAAAAATATAAACGAGAATGAACATGATTGAAAAAAATCTCAATAACCGAAAACAATACATTGCGTAGAAAAGGATATGGAAGAAACGATTTCATAGGTCGTCCCACTTGGAAAAAAAATTATAAGAAACCCCTAGAAAAAAAAATTATTCTAAAACGTGAAAAAAAAAAGTTTTTAATTTCATAAGAAAATATATTAACCAAATTAAATTCGTGTGAGTCACGCCGTACAAAAGTTTAAACAAAACCTTACTTTTGAAAATTCGTGAAGGAAAAACAGTATGTTTATGATGATGGAGAGCAATACGTCATGAAAAAATAATAAGCTCCTGTTCACCGAGAAACTAAATTTTCTTGTGACTGATTACGAACGCGAAACTTCAAGCATCCGGCTAGTAGCAATCCCATGGCGTTGCAGTATTTTTCAATGGTTGCGTAAACATACCTGCGTGGTTGTGAAAATCATGAACGGTCACGTATGCATGACCCATACGCTCTACTCCCTGTATTCAATCTAAAGACGGCCAACAGAAAGTCCCTCAGGCAGTCTTTCCCACTACTCGAACCATATCGCTTAATCTCCTAGATCACCCCAACTAATGTCTCGGTAGCCATATCGGTAGAGCATGATACTACAATCTAAACGGCCGGAGTTTAAATCCATTTAGTTCCAAACTAGTCGTCGCCTTTTTCGAAAATAAATCCATGGCTCAAAAAAATTTCCGGAGTCCACTTACAATTAAATTGTCCACCCCCAGAAAACAGATTGAGAAATTCCAAACCAAAAATTGCAGATGAAAATAATTCCCCAATATTAAGCGGCTACGTCACATCGACAACAACCACGTGAAGGTGACGTCATTCTGTAAAATATATTCGGGACACAAAAGGCCTCGCCCACCGTAACAAATGTTTATTCCCCTACTTCCAATGGAAACGCTTCCTCGACCTCACTTCTACCTGTGACATCATCTTTGGCGGTATAATGCCGTCAAAAATTAATAATTGTCATATGCCTTTATACTAGACCGTCCTGCATTTAGAACCTTTTCTAACTCTGCTTTCTAGGGAAATGAATTGAATCCAGGATTTTGTGCTATTAGAGTTAACTGAAACCTTGAAAAATTTCGAAATCTTTTACATTTAACATGGCTGCACCCTAAAGCCATAAAGTCGAAAATATTTTGTTTTTTAAACTGAACACAGCTGCACCCTGAAGCTATGAAACCGAAAATATCCTTCTTCAGATATGTTTTTGAAGTGACAAAGAACGTTTCCCATCCATAAATAGGGTCTTTGACGAGCTACATGAAACTGTACTTTCGAACTCACATACATGTCAAGCGTCTGCTGGCTAAAGTCATAGCAACAATTCTGCCGAAAAACATTTTATTAGGTATCATTGCTTCGAAGATCTATGAGCTTGACTGACTTATAGGAGCGCAAAATGCAGAAGCCGCAGCGTGAATGTGTTTGGCTTGATTTTTGTGTGCCAGAAAAAGTTTTTTGTTTTTGGATGACGGTTAATAATATGCTTCAGTGCTGCCTTTACTTTGCTGGAGAACAACTGGAACACTGGTCTTATGATGAAATGATATGTTTTCTCAAGGATATGTGATTCCATCCCTAAATGAAAATAAGCGTTTTCACAGCTTACAAGAGATTACTTGCATATTATGCCTATTAATTCACCGAAACTCTGTTCAACGTAAAGGATACAGCTCTTTCTGAATTAATATTCAAGAATGCAATTTTGAAATATTCTCTTCTTGTTTCCCACTACGTAGATGGCATTCCAAGGGTCAGAAGCCGACCTCTAGCAGTTCCGTGTTATCCGTCTCACAAGATCAACAAAATTAAGGAACTTTGCTCTCTGTCCCGGAAAGTCTACTCTGCTGTCATTATTAGTCTAGAGGACAACCATTATAGAGCCATGTGCTGTGCAACCAGTTCTCTGCAACTCTGATAACAGAAGATATTCTTTTAGTGACATTTGCGTTGCATCTTATGAGAACACATTCCATGGCTATAGGGGTATGTGTTTTATTTGAGAAGATTTCAGTAAATAATCATGCGTTATAATGATCTCCTCAGTGAGAAGTTTAGAATAGAAGAACAATGTTCCAACTGAAAGGCTACATTGTTGATCCCTGCCAAAAATTTGCGAGATCCAACGTTTCGATGGCCTCACTACATGCTATTTGTCCATCTGAACATTTTGTTGTCTCCCTCTTAACCATTCTCCACATCGGTAAAAAGGCATTTCTCCGTCAGCAAAATGTTCCTCCCGTAAGTCTCAATAACTTCTCCGTTAAAAGCCTGAAGCATTTCCAGTCTCCAGAAATAGGGGTTTTGCTCTTTGTCTGTCTCACAATGACAGATCTTGGACATAGTGTAAGAGGAACAAGAAACGCTACTAGATTTTGATAGACATAAAATTTTCTTCAGGCATAGTCACGAGCCCCAGTAGCTTGCACTAATCGCTGCGGGGAAGAGAAATGTCCAGCTTTGGCTGTTGTAACTAGAGAAGGATATATCGTCGCCTTTTGGAGCTGGATGTAATTGAAACTTTCAAGAAATGCTACAAATACTGAACCAACGAAAAAAACTTAATTTTGCTGTTCAATGACTACTGTTTAAAACGAGTAAGTGTATAAGTAGCATAGCATAAAACGCAATACGTTTCTCCATGGTTAGTGCATAAGAATGCAGGAAACATATATATGATTTAAAAATTCCACACTTTAGGTAAGTGGAACAACGAAAGTCTGTGTTGTTTTGAAGTTTAGAACGATATAGACGAAACAGAGGAAATGCTGTGACCCAAAATCCAGTGTGTTGCCTGAGCAAACTTTTAAGCAGCTTTGTTATGAAAAATTTGACATTTTGATATCCGGAATTTTGGAATCATTAAATAAATGAGAAATTTAGAATTTATCTTTTAAATTCTAGATGTTTTTGAATAAATAATTTAAGATTTATTCATATAACAAGAAAAATACACAGTACAGGTCGTGACCTTTGCTTTTGCTGTTCGAAAGCACCTGGATAAGTCAGAGTTTGTTCTGTTGCAGAAACGTTAGGGATAAATAACCAATTTCGCGGAGATTGTTGAAACCCTTGAAGTAAGGCTTTCGTGAGACGTTGTTTGCTCAGGCTGATTCGTTCAAAAGTGGTATAATGTGCACTTGTAAGCTTTGAAATTCCATGGATAAAAACTTGTACTTCATCATTGATCAAAGACATTTGCGCTAACGAATTTCTATGCTACAAAGCTGTCTTATTTTAAAAATTCATAATGAATAATAATGAGTATAACATACGCTCTGGATTGTTATCAAAATCATTCGCTATATTTTTATGATTTTTACGTATTTTCTGTACAGTTACTACCTTGCTGATGGTTATGAATCATTTTGAATTTCGGTAAAAGTTTATAATTTCGTTCAAAATATTTATACCCGTTCGGCTAGTCGAGCGTTTTGGTGACTGCTATCATATACTTTGTTCGCAACCCAACACACATTAAAATGTTACCCTACCGCACAATCAAACGCTTATTAGAATTTCTGTTTTGAAATATGTTCGCATTGGTGGCTCAAGTGTTTAGTTAACATAGGTTTTTGTTTTCCTTAAAAGTATAAATTCCAACGAAATCATCTGGTAGGATCTATGGATGCAATATAGCTGTGTTCAAAGACACAATAAATTAGGAACGCTGGAGATCGCTCTGGTTACCGTTTATTGAGGTGTTGCACAAAAATTCATTTTAAAGTGATAATCTGAATAGTTTTATCTGCGTACAAAATTTAATTCCGAAGCAAATAAGTGGTTTCAAGTTCCTTCCAAGAAATATTTTTGCCTCCAATATTTTCTTAAAGTAACTTCCAGGTACTATATAAAACTTTGGAGAAATTTCGGCAGTTGGAAGCGGTGGTGCTACAGTTCTAGGTAGGCCAGCCATTGGATCCCTACCCAGTCTCTGATTGGCAGATCTGGCTTGGCTGTCTGTTGCATCCATATATTTGGTCCTCCAGTGGTGACGGTGAGCGCCGTGGTAATAAAATTAACATGAGGTATTACCTGGGTTCGTCATCCGTTTCTGAATGGAGACCTGCTGGTTGTTATTCACACCGCTTCCAGGTCACGGCACTGCCAGTGTGGCAATAAGCCTCCTTTATACTATGGTATCTCGAATTGACCCTCTTCAAAGCAAACAAAGTGCTTCTTTTGGTTTCACTACATCCGAATTTCATTTCTTGAGAGCAAAGCCTATAAGTGAGCAAACAAGAAAACTTTTCAGCCAAATCGCATCAATTAACATTTTCAGAGTTACATTCATTTAGAATTTTAACCTCTGTGACTTAAGAAATGTCAAAGAAGTTAAAATAATAAAACGAACAGTGTTTGAAACTATCAATATGGTTCTAATGAAGAGAACCGTTGCTCTTTTAAATGAATCTACAAAGTTTTTTTTTTTGCTTCTCTGTTCAAAGATTGTGAGCAAGAAGAAAACACAATATACCTTTAATCACATGGATAAGTGGTTCCAGGTAGAAAACTAAGATCAGCAATTTATTTCCGGTTTCGTCTTCTCAAATACCACACAAAGGTTTTTTAAAGTAAGTAGCAATTATTGTGTGATGCCTTTTCGTCTTCCATCCTACTGTAAAAAAACCGTAACAACAGTGGCTTGGTTTTCAGTGCGAACCCTAATTTCCAAACGCACCTAGCTTAGAGTATCAAAGTCATCAAGGATTAGTATTAATCTCCCAGGTATCACTAAAGGTGTAATACATAGGATAACATACAGTATGTCAATGTTTCATTTACAAGTTTGGTGGCCTTCTTTGTGGCGTATTGTTACAAGCGCTGGCTTCTGTTTATTCGCCCCCGATGGGTCAGGTCTCCAATCCCAGTGAGGAATGGATTTTCCTTTTGCTTTACGGCACTGGCTTCCTCCCTTCCTTGGGATCAGCGGCACTAAATTTGGGATGGTAGACTACTTACAGCCCACTGAGTTGCTCACGGTGGTCGTTCAACCCCCAGTAAAAAAAACGTTGGTATTCGTTTGTCACAGGAAGTAGATAAACGCAGTGCAAAACTTTCCGATTGCAATATGCATGTGATAGCAATAACGAAGATTCATTCTATTGGTTTCCCCTACATTCAAGCAAGGCCTCTTTTGCGCAGCCATTTATCGCCGTTTCAGTTCAGTGTTGCCTGTCTCCAATTTAATGTCACTTGTCTCAGGAAACGGAATGAACCTGTACCATAAGAACAACTCTATCCATGACTCAACCGGAATTCTTCCTGAAACCATCCTATATGGATAGTCAGAAGTCTCACCACTTAAACCACTGCATACCCTATGTGGCGCAGTAATATTCTTTGAGATATACTGTATGTGAGTAATAAAGTCATATGGCTAACGGATTATGATAGTTAGCAAACGGCTGTTATACATAAACGAAAAATAAATAAATCATTCATTTACCAACTCAGACAATTTTGCACTGAAGCATTCATTTGTGCCCTTTGTAGTCAACGGAATTCCCAAGGAATTTAAGCAAACTGTTATTTACAAGGAATTTAATTTGGAGAAATATAGTTTCCTGCATTCGAACATTCAGAGGTTGACTCACGAATACGACCACAAAGTGCATCCGAGCTGAGAAATTACTTTGTTAAAATCGCGCAAAAGTAAATGGATAAAGAAGTGAATCAGAGTGTCATCCAAATCTTAAAGGGGTTAACATCTCGGGTTGAAGAGGAATGTATAATCGGCACTTGAATTAGGTATCAAAATCCTGTGAAATGAGCATGATCTGCAGAAGCTGTCATGTTTGAGTTGAAGCGATTTGCAGATGAGTCATATCGCCCCGTCTGCATATCGCTCCAATAGGATCCAAGACCCAGGAAATCACACCTGTAGGTATCTTCCGCTACATAACATATTGCGAAATTCAATAACTTTCAGCAAAAATAAAGTATGATCTCTTCTTAGTACTTCTTTTAACATTTGACATCGCATAAGGAACATGTCAGTAATAAAAAACTAGGGAAAACATTTGTAAAAAAATCTACTGTGTTACTATTAAAGGATGTGTACCAAACATATTTGTACATGAACTCTTCTTTCCTTTATATGAAAGAAGATTTTCTGTATTAAAAAGAATCAAGATATATCTTAAGAGTCACACAAAGACATGCACATTTAGGTAACTTGGGTGATTGGTCATTAGAGAAAAGCATTCTTTTTAAATATGAAAAAAGTACTCGTAAGAAAGCTTTTATGAGTACGCAACACTCAAGTTCATATAAAAGGAAAGAAGAAAGGAGTCCATGTACAAATAAAGTACTCAGAAGAAGAATGGGGTTCATGTACAAATAAGTGTTCAAATCCTAATTCTCATAATTATGTGGCACCATGTTAGCATTACATGTACCTAAAATTTAGCAGAAAGTTACTTCTTTCTAAATTTTTGAAAATTAAAAAATTTTACTTCGCAATTAAAAAAAAAGAAACTACTTGGAGGGCTAATGGCTGAGATAGCCCAGGTCTCGGACCCAAGATACGCCACTGGTATCGGCATACATTTTTTATTCAATATTCCTTTTTACATTTCATAAAAAAGTATTTGGGAGTATATAAACTCTCCAGGTGCATTATTGATTATTTTCATATTTTTAAGATTATTGTTAGAGCAGTAAATCCTTCACCGATTTTGCTTGACTTACTTCGTTGTATGTAGGGGTGCAAATCAAGCATTTGCTGGCATTTCTCGGAAAACCTAGCATTGGAGCTTTAGGCACATCATTTAGCTTTCCCACAAATAAAGAGTATAAGACTGATTTTAATAGAAATAGCGAGGTCCAGGCAGAACTTCTGACATACACTCATTTTGCACCGAAAATGCACGCCCCCCCTTATCATGGCAATTCATTGCATCAGTGATATAGAGGTATCAGAATGACGATTGAACAATATTTATAAGATGAATAAAAGTTGTCTCCATTTAAATTACTTTTTTTTTAAATCGCGGAGATACCCTACTTTACAAAAGTTTGAAACGACCTACCGCTTAATTGATTTATTCAATAGATTAACAAAATATTTTTTGCGCATATGTGAAAATTGAGTTAGATTGATTCTTTTCATTTCTTAAAAGCAAAAACTTTAATATTCCGAAAATTCCCCATTAAGTTTAATACCGAAAAACTATATCCCTTAAATTGCAAAAAACGAATGAAAGCAAGGTTCAAAATTTGGAACTGAGATGAAATATTTGCCATATACGTAATGCTTACTTTTAAGCTATATTTTTTAAAATAATTCCCTCAAATGGTACAGAAAGGTATATATTCTCAGTTGCTTGGATGTGTCTCTTTCTGCTTGGTGTAACGGTAACATGTTCGAACCTAAATCGGGAGATGCGAGCTTGAATTTATATTCCAGGACACCGTAAATTTTAAGTGTTTTGTTCTGAGGTATGTTCTAATGTAATTCTTTTAAAATTCATGTAAATATTACTTAGTACGAAAATATGATTCGCGGAAATTAGCTCGCACTAAAGTATTGAAATTTTAATTAATATATTTAGATATATTTGAATGAAAATGTTGTTCGTCGACTTCTGATTTGTATTACTATTTTTTTAGCCTTCATTGGCTCCAGTACAACTACGTTTTGGAAACCACATTCGAATTCCATGTGCTGTTTTCTTAAGTGGTTCATCCGTTTTCGGGAAAGAATACGAGTTTCCTTCAATGGCTCACGCATATCCACTCGCGCTCTCTTTACAGGTACAGCACATATTTCCTTATATCGCCATGGTTAATGATTCACGTATGCCCACTCATGAACTCGTTTTAACTTGACGGTATATCCATTTTTGGGGAAGGGATGCCATATCTAACTACCAGTAGCTCACGCATGTCCATTCGTGTTATTTTTGTCTTTCGGAAAAGAGAAGCTATGTTTTCTAATACCCAATGCTTCACGAATAACCGCTTTATGTGATTTTTTCCTTATTTCAAGACGGTAAGTACTAAAAATAATTTTTCGTATATGGAACTCAAGAGAGGAGGTGTATGGGCACATAAGTTCACATCACACGTAGAAAGATCAGCGTATGATCACAATTCCTTACTATTTTCTAAGATTAAATAAGATTTTATCTTTTTAAATAACTGTAAAGTGTATACGGCAGTTATGAAAAAATACTTGGTAAAACGTGTGATTTAAAGCTCTGTCACCGTTATTTCTCAACTGTATTTAAAAAAAGAATTCAGTGAAATATGCAAGTGGGACATTTCTGCTCTAGTTTAATGCTCAGTTTTCATTTCAGGGTACTGAAATATTCAGTGTGACCGTAGCGTTTTTGAAATTAAGGCATCACTTTCGCTAAACGAAATATCTCTGTGTAAATGTCTTTGCTTAAAAAACATTTTAAAAAATTCAAAATAAACATTTAATTAAAGTGCTCTATGGCTACAATTTGTCGTAGTTAAATTTAGGTTTTTTTTATAATCCATCACCCTGAAAACAGTGAAATGCCCTGAAACCACAGAAGCTCTTAAAATAATAGAGAATGTGTATATAATACCAACTTTATTAAGGTAAACGAGTCCATTTGCAAAAGGCGCGTCTTTCAGTGTAATTGTACATTTTCTGGAAATAAAGGCTGGAACTCATTTGCTCTGAGGCAGCAGGTTTACAGGAAAATATTTAAAACATTTTGATAATGCGTATACAAAGGAAATGTGTTGTTCAAACATAGAAGCAAACAACCGTTCGTCTGAGATTCCCGATTCGAATCCCGGTGAGTAATGTATGTTGTATTGATTTCCTGCACTGGTTCTCTCCCCTATCTGGAACTAGTGGCCCACTATTATGGGCGAGCGAGAGTTATACTTCTATCCCTTGTCCACTCTGAGCAACATAAAAATAGTGTTGAATCCCTTTATTGCGCAGAGGGAACCAGGGAGAGAAATATAAGGCGGGCAACTGCTTGTGCTCACATGTATAACCGGGCAACTGCTTGTTCTCACATATATAAGCGCGCACCTGCTTGTGCTCACATATACACTGAAGAGCAATTGAATTAGAGACAGCTGGCGTTATGAAAATGAGGCGCTGTATGAGGACCTGTAAACGGAAACGACATGATGTATGCAGCTATCCGACAGTATAAGGAGTGATATGACGTGAATCAGTAAGAGTCGGACGCAGTGTGGGTAAGACGAAGGATCTAAGCTCATTTGATCATGAGCAAATTGTCGGGTCCCGACGAATGGGTCACTCCATCTCCGAAGTCGTGTAGCCACTGGGATTTTCACGAGCCACAGTGTCACGGGTGCACCGCGAGTACATCGAAACCGATAAAACCCTCCCTGAAAGTGCCAACTGCCGAGGATAACAGCGTGTGGATGAGCTGGGTCATCGTCGGCTAGCTCGCATTGTAACAGCGGATAGACGGGCCACAGTGCAAGAAATCACTGGGCAATTTAACTGTGGTGCACAAAAAACGTGTAAGCAGCAACACCATCCAGAACCATCTCGTCGCTATGGTGTACGAAAGCCATCGCCCACGAGGGTACCGCTACTGACCGCACATCACAGGGTGCAAAGATTAGCATGGGCGCGGGAACATCGCCACTTGAACCTAGACATGTAGAAAAATGTTGCCTGGACTGATGAGTTGAGATTAACGTTGATACATGCGGATGGCAGGATACGAGTACTGCGCAAACCACATGAAGCGATGGATCATTCTTGCCAGCAGGGTACTCTTCAAGCTGGTGGGGGTGATATTTTCGTCTGGAGACTGTTTACTTGGACTGAAATGGGAAACCTGGTACGTGTGACATCGTCCTTCATAGGTCAGTGTCACCGGGATATCCTGGACGACAATTTGCTCCCGTTTGTGCGTCTTCAACATCCCACTAGGGACCTCATCCTGCAACAAGACAATGCACCGTGACATTGCTCCCGAATTTTATCCGAATTGTTGGATCCACACTCCAATGACTTTACCTCGCTTTCTTGGCCTGCTAGGTCACCTGACCTCAATCCCATCGAGCACATCTGGAATGCCATCGAAAGAGATGTTCGAGGTTCTTAACCCCCTCCATCAAATCTTCCTGAACTGTGGGAGCTTGGTCAGGGGGTCGTGGATCCGTTTCGCTTCCCAACGCTTCCGGTGTCTTATCGAGTTCATACCGAGACGAATCGCCGCCGTCATCAGGAAGAAAAGTTGTACTACTCGTTACAAGACAGGTATCTCTAATTCAATTGCTCTTCCGTGTATAAGTGGACAACTGCTTGTACTCACATTGACTTGGATTGCTCAGAGTAATCGTTAAACCGTCAAACACACCAAAAAAGGAAAATTATTACAGGAAAGGTTCTCACATTTGCATTGAACTGGGTTTTAAAAACGAAACATAAGACATGCCCCTATGTATTTGGGTGAGTGTTATTTTTTAATACTTGAGATTAAAATAAACTTATTTATTTAACGATTGGGATGATTCAATGCATTGCAGGCTTTTCCGGATTACTTTTTTAATTCTTTGGGTTTAGTGAATTTTGTGCAGATTTTGATTGAATTTATGTGTAATGTTTTGGACAAAGTTGGGGGAAACGAAAACATATTTCTCCTAGATATATTCTAAATCCTTGATTTCGGTTATTAAAAACATAATTAAAAAATGTATTTTTGCATCAGCCACTCACACACTGTTGTGAGCCCCTCAGTTACGGCTGTGCACCGACTCTCATGAATGTTTTCTTCAGCTCTGGAAACATGGAAGAGTCACAGCTGGCAAGGTCTGCAAAAGTGGATGATTCCTGAAGTAAATTCAATGTACGGCGGAACTGGCAATTAAGTAGGTGTGATCTGGTGCATTGTTTGAAAGATGAAAACACCCCTTCGCAGTTCTGTAGACCACTTTTACCTGCTTGACTAATTGCATGTATTTGGACCGTGACATTGGATACTTTTTCTAGGTAGTCGGATTTATTTCATATCCCAAGATACTGATACACCAACTTTGGTGACTGAAGAAGCCACACGGAGAGTCTTGGTTTCGTCAGTCACCGTAGTCATTTTATGATGTTGTATTCATTCAAAATAATTATAAATGCATTCCCCCCACAAAAGACTTTTTTCGGGTGAGAAGCGGGTGAAGTAAAATGCAATACCCCCGCAAAATTATGCCATTGCATTACGAATGCATCTAAGGAACAACACTGATAACGGATCAGCTCAATATCAGGTGTTATTTATGCAGCATCACGACCAACACACGCTATGTTTTTTACGTCAGCTTTGTATAAAGTCGCGCCCGTTATAATGGTTTTGTCTTCAAAGATAAAGCATCGTCTTGGGACACACTACAGAGTGTGCACCCAATGAGGATCTCTGAAGTCCCCGTATCCCTCTTCCCCTAAGGCGAGGGGGCCACAGAGATTAATACTGAGAAACGCCAAAGAACTCTGTCGGCCATTCAACACATGGAACGGCTTTTAGGGTCAGATCTCTGACAAACAAACATTTTTTAACCTTTCACCCAACTTTCTTTTTCTTTCACTCAACACAAACGATCTTACACATACCATACAGCATTTATTCACCCTTCTTTTCCACCATCCAGCCGATCGGAAGCAGGCAGGCATCTCCTGGTTGGCAACCTGGAATGAAAGCACTCTGAAGTGGATTTAGAGGCAGATTCGGAAAGCAAAAAAAACAAAAAAAAAAAAAAAAAGTGATTAAAGGGCGCACACTCCTCAGAAAACCCTGAGGTCAAGACCCTAAGAACTATGACTATCCTAAATTCTGTACAAATCTTTCAGGACGTTCAACAGTATTATTTAACTACATATGTACTATTTTTTTTTACACAGGAAGAGACAAGATTAGTCTCTTAAATTTTACAGCGAAAAAAAATATTTCACTAACGTACTTTTCAAGAAACTGTTAAAATATTCCAATTTTTAACAAACTAATTATAGTAACTCTTACTACAGGCTGAAAACAAATCAACCTTTACATTTTGGCCCATTCTCCTGAGGTCTGACACTGACCTGTACATGGTGGAGAAGCCACAATGTATTTTAATCCCAGATGGTGTATGGAGCTTGCGGAGAACCTCCAATTATTCTCCTCCATGACATCCATCGTCGAATAAACTGTGATTCGGATAATCGGGAGTGATCAGTCACCAACCGATTTCTGATCACCCCTTAATGTGCCAGATGACTTGCTCAGTGTTACCATTTGATTTTTCACTATGTATAACTTTGTTTCGTTCTTGCTAAATCTGATAACTGGTTTCAAATACTATGATTAGATACAAAATATTTTTCCCGGAGGGGATTGGATACAGTTTAATTATCTGAGAAGCACTCGGGGAAGCGAAGCCGGCCCACGACGATACTCCCGCCCAAACACGTTTGGCGAACCGACAGTTCACGAAAAGGTGAAGTCTATCTTCTACAAAACCGCAATTTCAGCAGTGAAAATATGAACGTCCTGCCCAACGGCAGGTTCTCTGTCGGGTCGGAAGCACGTCGTGGGTCAGCTCAAAGACAAAATCCCTTCTTGTAGAGTACAAGACGCAACCTGCCACGTTTTCCCACGCTTCCTCATTACAAAATGTCGATGGTACATGAAACTCATGAATCTGAATATTACTTGGAGGAAGTATGAAAAAATACAAATCTTTAACACTTTTAGCCTTTACAAAGTTATTGCACTGTAAAAAACCAACTTCTTTTCTGTAAAATACAGGGACAGTGTTTTTAACCGGACCATGCCCCTGAGGTTCATTTGTCACATATTTCTTTGAGTCCAGACCCGTTAAAAACTTAAGGAAGTTATAGTTCGGGTAGGTCTTTTCTTCAAGCCATTGTTGGATTAGCCAAAAACGGATGGTTTTAAACCATATTTTTAAATTCGTATTTCCAGGCCACCATTGTTAATTCTTTGAAACATCACTTTTCGGCCAATATCTTCTTTGACCTTTCCATTCCAAAGGAATTTGAATAGAAGTCTAGTCATTTTCACCAGAATCGTTTTGGGGGTCCCAGAGGAGTCCCGCATGGGCACATTTAGTCACCAGCAAAGTGTTGACCCATTTGGCTCTATTGCTGAAAGAGGTTCTGTGGACCTGCCACTGTTGTATCACTTTTGTCAGTTGGGCAATTATTTCCCAAAAGGTAGTGTCACTTGTCCCAAAATGGGTAAAGTGAATCCCTACAATCTTCAACTCTTTCACACTGGGAATTCTTCCTTGGTATGTCCATTTTTCCCAAAGGAGGGCTTTGGATTTTGTGACATTAAGACTGGCACCTGTGATTGCACCGTATTCTTCAAAGTCCCGAAGTTCTTCGATTATATACTGTTCGTCTTTTAGGTAGAGCAGAACATCATCTGCATATGCTGAAAACCTAATTTCTTCATTGTTCTGAGCCGGGATTGGGAATCCACGGATTCTGGTGATAGACAAAATTTTCCTTAAATATAGCTCTATAATCAGCACAAACAATGTTGGAGACAGGGGCGAAACCTGCTTGATACCTCTTTCGATTTTAATTTGCTATGTCTTGTGTCCACTTATCAAGACCTGAGCAAATGACTCTCTATGTAACTCTTCAATGATTTTTACCATGGATTCAGGAAACCCGTGCTCTACCAAAATACTTAAAAGCGCCACTTGATCAACGGAATTAAATGTCTTAGCTTGCTGTAATGAAAAAAGTCCAAACTTTATTTTTCTTTCATTTAGTAAATAGATTATATCTCTTGTGAGAAATAAGCTCTGGGAGATATTTTTCCTGGAATAGCACAAGACTATTGACAATTAATCAATTTCTTAATGACACTTCGAACTCTGGAATTAACGAATGTTGCCAAAATTTTGTAACCTACATTTAGTATTGTAATTGGTCTTATTTTATCAAAATTAATTTCTTTCGAATATTCTTTTGTAATCAATTTGATATATCCTTCTTTAAATTCTTTCGGAATTCCCTGCAGGATCATCTCATTAAACAACTGGACCAAGAGCATTGCTATTTCATTTTCAAACATTTTATAATATTCTGCCATTATACCATCCGGTCCAGGGGACCTCTGGTTCTTTTGCTATTGAATAGCTTTTTTAACTTCAGTTAACGTAACTTCGTTTTCCAGCATCTCTTTCACAATTTCTTCTTGTTTTGGAACTTCTACGTATCCGGAGATATTTGTTGAGAGTGTCACCTGTTTTCTATAGAGATCTTGAAAGAAAACCTGTGCTTCTGTTTTTGTGTTATGTTTTCTGTTATGCTTATCAATATATGGCAAGGGGAGACCCATTGCCTTATATTTTATTTTGTTATTCTGGTATACATTAACCATATTCTCTTCAGTTTCCAAGTCAGTTATGACAACCCTTCGCGAATGCCAGTACCTACTTTTGTTGTAATTTCCATTATTTCAGTTTTAATGGTAATTATCTCTTCTTGGTAACAACCCTGGTTGTTACCTTCAATCAGTGCTCTCAATACGCTCTTTAGCCATCTAAAGTTGATTATTTTTTCCTCTGCAAATCATCTGCTTTTTCCCTGAAGGAACCCCGTCAATTTTCCTATGAAGTGCAACCATCGATGGAATAGGTTTTCAGAACTGTCCAGTAGATCTTTGGTATATCTCTCTATTTCTTGCTTTATATCTTCGTTTTCTAGATGTAAAGTGTTCATTCTCCAAGGCATTCGCTGCTTTCGAATCGAGCTATGAACACTTATTTTCCATTTCAGCACATGGTGGTCCGAGATATTCACCGGAGGAGCATTCGGATCAATTATGGTAATTTTCTTGAGGACATTTGTCTCTTGAGTGAACACGTAGTCAATCCTGGAGGCCAAGCCTCTGGACTCCCATGTAAAACTTGGTGTAGTGTGTTGGAGGGTCTTCCATACATCTTTCAAGTCGTTGGCTTGTGCCCAGTTCCGTAAAGCCGGTTGGCTTGTGTCTGAATACACAGTTCGACTCTGGCGATCAAGACTGGTATCCATTACAGTATTGAAGTCCCTTGCAATGAATAAAAAGTCGTAGTTTCCGGTCACGTAGTACGGAAGACTTCTAAAGATGTCTTTCCGCGCTGGAATCGACGGAGGTGCATATACACATATGAGTTTGAAGAGGAACGCATTCTTTTCCAAAGTAGCCGCAACCACTCTTCCTTCCCCATCGAACTGGAAATTCACCAGAAGTGCATTGCGGTATAACAACATCACACCACTGTAGCTTCAATTCGCCAAAGAAATTAAGCATTTAAATGTCGTTAATTGCTTGAATGCTGAAACATCTCTAAATACTTTAAAATGAGTCTCCGGAATAAAAAAAGTCTGTTTCATTCAGAAAAAGAAAGCCTTCAAGCCAGTTCAGTTTTTCTGCCTTTTTTAGCCCAGCGATGTTCAATGAAAACATGTTTACAGTGAATTTTATTTTATTTATTTATTTACAAGATCACTATATACTTCTTTACATTTGCGCATCTTCTTGGTTTGCCTGTCCATCGGAAGAAGACTCCGAAAGATGAGAGACCGTCTTCAAAGACACAGGCAAAATTTCCTGACTATTGTCAGAATCATCCGAATTTTCCTTCTCTACTGTTGTTCGTGCAACACTGCCGGATTGAATCTCCATGGGGGCTATTTGTCTCCCTTTTTTCTCCAGAACCTTCTCCACTTGGGCCAGCCTTTTCTTTAACGCTGCTTTCCTCCGCTGGCTTTTTGTTTTGCTTTTTGTCTCCTGTGTTTGGATCCAGAAAATCTGGATTTGGTTTTTTTTCCTTTGTTTTTTCTACTTTTTTCGACTTGGATCTCGTGATTATACTTGTATTACCCTTCTCATTAACCTTCGAGAGGTCAATAGTTTCACTGCCAAACTCTGCCTTAAAAAATTTGCTTTCAGGAGGATCTAAAGCCGACATATGCGGTCGTTGAGGTAGGGGCAAAGGTTCAAAAGAAACACTTTTCCCTTCTGAATTTCCCTCATTTGACTCAACAGAGTCGTTTGACGACGGGTCAATACCTGGAATTTTCTCAATCTTGTCTTTTTCATTCTCGCTCTCCCCCTCCTCCTCAAAGTTTTTTTCTGATTGCTCTAAAGTTGAAGCAAGCTGCGTTCCCTCCAACTCTGTGTGAAATCGTAATTATTCAATCTCATACATTTCCGAGTCTTCCTTCTCATTTCCTCTTGTGATGATTGCAAAGGTACGTCGACTACATGCCGGTCTGATGTGCTGCTCTGATCCACAGATACCGTATGGAAAAACACACTCATCCAAGGAGTGATCTAGTGCTTTGCACTTTTCGCAAATTTTAGTTTTGCATGTAAAAGCCATATGACCCGGTTGATTACACCGTCTGCAAATTCGAACAAGTCCGGCTTTTTCACACATAGCTCTTAGACTCTTGATGTAAATGAAATTAGGTACAGCCTGTTTCATGTCCATCACAACTACTCTTGTACCAGAAAAAGCATTTTGCATGAATTCTGCACGCTCTTCTGGTCTCACTTTCTCTCTGTAAAGATTAAAATTTTTTCCATATTTTTTAAGGCATTACATACCTTAAAATCAGGGATCTCTGGGGAAGCAATTTCACGAAAACTCGTTTGACATTGCTTCCCGCCTTCAACATCGTAAAATTATTTCCTTTACATTCGAATTTCTTATGTTTAAGGACTTGATCAACTCCACTCTTAAATTTTTCAGCGAACGGAAAATCTGTTTTCCTACTGGTAATCACTTGCACAGTGACAAACAAATCGCCGGGAGGTTTACCCTCGAACTCCCATAGCACTCTTCTAACTCCCTTCGGTCTCATCCCCTGGGGATGGACCACTGAAATACTGTTCGGTCGTTGCATTTTGGTGTTAATGTTCTTCCTCCAAAATGAAAGAGCTGAAAAAGTACTCACCCACTTCCATTACTTTAGGGTAATCCAAAATGCACACCACTAGCACAAACTGATGAAAAAACACTTTAGGCAAAGCCCCACTGCACTGTTATCCCCTTTGTAGATCGGAAACACACTCTGAAGCAATTTGGAGTTTTTCACACTTTTTCTTTCACACTGTATTCGAAGATGGAATACCTACAAGGCGTATGATCACAGGATACACATCCACTTTCACTTTCAGCGCACTGCGACTGTTGCAACACGTGAAATGATCAATTTTCCTCCAGAATCTCACACTCTTTTAACTCGGGGCACACTGTATTTCCCGGCACAACAATGGCTGCACTTGGCACACTACGTCCAGAGCACTGCCCTTGGAATAGGTTTCCGGGAGAAATCCAAAGTTTTCCGTCACCCTACGACTTGCCACTCGGATTCGGAGGCATTTAAAAAAAGTTAGTCGAGAAATGAAATTCACGGCTTTCAGCAAGGCACCTGTTTTTATAACATAGCGGACGAAGCAAATGGGAACTTTTTCGCTTTTCGAAATATTTCACTGATATTTTTCCAGCTAAAACAAATTTTTTTCTAATATATTTCATTTTTTTTTTCAAAATCATTACTGTTTATCTTGCTGGTTGTATAATACGTATATGACGGTCATTACATCACTAACATGTGGGAAACTTGTTATTCTTTATGACACTTATAACAATTAGGTAGAGATTAATTTATCTTTTTGGGAACATTGAACATCGACTTGTATTTATCTTTCTAATGTAATTAGTAGGCAAACGTTATTTTGTGCAATTTGTAACGGTGGCTACTTCCACTCAATGCGAGCAAACGCCTTTTTAATATACATTGAACAGAGAAAAATAAACCGCCCTCAATGCTCAAGCAATTTGTTGGCTAAGCCTACTATCAAACAGTTTGCTGGTTCCAATAAAAAGTAGAATTTCATCCATGCTACGGGAACGAGAACTCCTATCCATGAACTAAAGTATTGATACAAAAATACGTGACATCAGTGACTCCTTTAGCGATTGGAGAGAGGAAGGTGTTAGGTATCTCTCAAACATTTTGGGATAAGAAGAACGGGACGACAAATCCCGTATGGATATTTATAAAATGTTTATATCATCTGTGACAGTAACTATTCAATGCTAACCATCCCTTGTTGGGAGATGCATTAATTGTGTGTACGTCTGACAGAACGCAATAAAACTGATAAAATTGAAAATGTTGCGATGCCCATATGATAAGAGAAGTTCGCGGCGCACTTGTAAGACAACACAAGCTAATAGCAAGCTTCTATTAATAAAAAGCAGGAATAATCGAAAGGTTACATTGTTGACTTTCTAAAAGCACAAACATAGGTGAGAGTGTTTCATTTCGCATTTCTTTATTCTCAGCAGCTGTAGGATTTCTTATTATATTGACACATCCGCAAATGTTTGAATTAATTCAGAAATTTTCCATTTAAGAACTTCCTGTTCTGTTTTAAACTTTTTGTTTCTGAAACGACTCGAGGCCTTCGCTAACTACTTTCAACCACCACTATTCTGTACAAAGTAGCATCCCACCATTTGCCTGCACCAACATTTTTTACTCTTCCGAATTCGTTTTACTTTAAACAACACAGAACCACAAAGCCGCGCGATGTTGATATCCATGATATCCATGACACGACGCTGAGGCGGGTGCAAACTGATGCTTCTTGTTTACGCTTTCCAACCGTAGTTTGAAGAAGCGTATTTTTTTTTATTGAAGGTTTAACGATTACCGTGAGCAACTCAATGGGCTATAAGCAGTCGCCCGTCCCTAAT
Organism: Macrothele yani; assembly: GCA_039090855.1. Classification (NCBI taxonomy): domain Eukaryota; kingdom Metazoa; phylum Arthropoda; class Arachnida; order Araneae; family Macrothelidae; genus Macrothele; species Macrothele yani. The sequence continues at coordinate 53,223,442 of CM077034.1, read as the reverse complement.
TTAGGGTCACTGGTTCCAGGGAAGGGAGAGAACCAGTGCCGAAAGACAACAACAACAACCATGCCTCACCGGGATCCGAACCTGGACCCCGTTCGGACGAATGATCAGAGGCCATCGCTTAGACCACTACGCCAACGGGGCGGCAAGAAGCGTATATGCTCCAACTTTGTCCGTCCTTCTGTCCGTCCGTCGGCACGATAACTGGCGAAAAAAGGTTCGATTTAGATGAAATTTTAGTATATGGTAGTGGATCACCTGGGGACGAACCCTATTTAAAATGGGACAAATGAGGTCAAAGTTCTACGTAGGAGCGGGATCTATTCCATTGTACTTATGCGTCATAACTTGCGTAAATATGGTTTGATTTCAATGAAATTTTACTATGTGGTAGGGGACCGCCTGAGGACGAATCTTATTGAAAATGGATGAAATGGGGTCAAAGGTCAGGACATAATATTGTGATTCATTCCATCGCCTTTATCCCATATTATTAAGGTGGACGTAAAGTAATTTTGCTTCCTAAACTTCCAATGGAAAAACTTATGTACAAATTTCGTTCAGAATTAATGTGTTCCCAAGGATGAAAATTTGAACATCGATTAAAATAGCTTCATATTATAACTTGTAATACTTAATATTTTCGAAAATATAACCATAAATATATTAAAAATCAATAACTTTTCCTTTGGTTGTGTTGAAACCAGAAAAAGGACGGCGCGACCTGTACTTTGATGACGTCAGTAGACAAACAAATGTTGGATGGAATAATTATTGTTATGTTTTAGAAAATATTAAGTATTGCAAAATATAAAATGAAGATATTTTAATCGATGTTCAAATTTTCATCCTTGTGACCGCATTAATTTTCCACAAAAAGATGTCGCGACCTATATTTTCATGACGTCAGTAGACAAACAAATGTTGGATTTTTTTTTTTTTGATAGCAGGTTTAACGACCACCGTGAGCAACTCAATGGGCTATAAGCAGTCGCCCGTCCCTAATTTAGGGTCACTGGTTCCAGGGAAGGGAGAGAGCCAGTGCCGTAAGACAAGCACAACATCCATGCCTCACCGGGATTCGAACCCGGAGCCCGTTCGGACGAATGATCAGAGGCCATCGCTTAGACCACTGCGCCACCGGGGCGGCAATGTTGGATTGCTTAATTATGGTTGTGTTTTAGAAAACATCAAGTATTGCAAGTTATTAAATGAAGATATTTTAATCGATATTCAAATTTTCATCCTTGGGAACGCAATGATTGTGAAGAAAACGTGTACACAAATTTTTCCATTGGAAGTACAGGAAGCAAAATTGCTTGACGTTCACCTTAAAGGAGCAATTCTTGTAAGTATGTAAATTTTATTTTGAAACCGGCTCTAAGGATTTTGATGAAAGTCGTTAATCTACCGTTTTCTGGTACTGAAAATCGATTTAGCTAAATCTCGACTTTAGGAAAATTCGTTTAGTAGGTTAAATAACCAACCCGAAGTACCACATTTTTAGTGAAGTGTCATGGCGTCGTCCCATTAGATGTTGGCGCTCGGTTATGCCATCTGTTTCATTACGTCACGCGTTGTGTGTGTATCTTATTAAAGTTTTATGACGTCACACTCTTGCGAGCAGATGGTTGCGATTCCCATCTGCCTTATTACGTCACGCCTTGTGTGCATGTGCCCGTCCGCACGATAACTCGCGTAAAACTCGTTGAATTTCGATTACATTTTAGTATGTGGTAAGGGAACACCTGGGAAGGAACCCTATTGAAAGTGAACGAAATGGGGTCAAATGTTAGGACATAGGAGCGGGATCCATTCCACTGCTCTTATGCGTCATAACGTGCGTAAAAAAGGTTCGATTTCGATTAAATTTTAGTATGTGGTAGGGGACCACCTGTGAACAAACCCTATTGAAAACTGGCGAAATGGGGGTCAAAAGTCAGGACATAGGAGCGGAATAACTTCCATCGCCATTATGCATCATAGCTTACGTAAAATGTCTCGATTTGGATGAAATGTAAGTATGTTGTAGGGACCTGCCTGGGGACGAATCCTATTGAAATGTGCGAAATGGGGTCAAGATTAGGACACAGAAGCGTGTTCTGTTCCATAGCCCTTATGCATCAAAACTTACGTAACATTTCTTCTATTGCGACAAAACGTTATCATGTTATTTCGGAGGTATACTCAACCAGTTCTGTTGAATATCATCGAAATGGGGTCAAAGGTCAGGGCACAAGAGTGAGATTTATTCCACAGCCATTTTCCTCATAACTTGAGTAATAACTTGAGTAACGATTTGATTTCTAGTATGTTGGAAAGCGTATCATAATCAATGCATTGCATGATTTTGCTTACTTGTTGGCGTTCTACTTTAGGATCATTCACGCCAAAAGGGAGTTACGTGTACTCTGTGATGATTGTTTTTTTGGTTCTAAAATGTGTTTTCCTTGAATAGGCCTCGCATGTGGTGTTGAGAAAATGAGATCCAGCAAAAATTTTCATATTTACTTCCGAAAAGAAGGACACAAGCAAAATTCTTAACTGGAACACTTAATGTTATACGTAACGCAGAAATAACGATAGGCTGTGATATTCACAAAACTTTAAGGACCCTTTGTCTGAAACACTACTTTTATGTCATTCCCATTGTCATCATCTCTTTCGAATCAGTAGCTTCTACTGGTTCATTAATTAAAACTCTTTATTTTATTCCATGTTTAACCCCAACGGGACATTAGCTTTTACGAAATCAAATCGGGTTTTATTAATATCCCGAAAAGTAATTAAAATTTACTGCAGTCGATGAGGATGTCATCTTCCTTGATTTTCAGGTAAACATTAATATGGTAATATTATCTTTTTCATTCCGTGTCATTCTTTGGATGAATATACTCTTTTTACATCATAGGGAATTTCGTTTTACCCGACTGAAAAGAATTCATTTGATCGGTATCATTCGAAAAGAATATTGATTGCAAAACGGACTTTATAATTCTCATCGCATTTGTTTAGAAATCGCATATTAAGTATCTTCCCGTGTAAAGTCGAAAGGTGGTACCGACAAAGAATGGCGGCAGAAAATAAATCAGGTCTAAAAAAGAAATGTAAAATAATACTTGTGCTCTAGCTGACTTTTCACAAGCATGTTCATTTAAATTATTTTCTAGGGTAAAATCCGAAAATCAGAAGAATGCATCTTGAAAGAGATCAAGGGAATTTAATTACCAAACAAGTTAACTTCTGGAAATTTAATATTCTTTAAATATCGTTTTTTTTTTTGGAATGTTAAGAGTTCTCTCATTCTTAGAAATAGATTTACGTTGGTTAAAATGTCACACGTATTAGAGTAAGATATTACATAACGTTTTTGTACGCAACAATGCAAAAGAAAGTTTCCGTCTAATAGGAAAACAATGGCGGCATATATGTTACTAGATAAAAAAAGAAATTAAGTTTCTTATAAGAAAAATTAAAATACCGCAATTCTTAGATTAGATTTTCGGGGACACTGTTAAAAGGGAACACCGGGTGAGGAACACTGTTCTTGCTTGACAAAAAATACATGCTAATGCATGGTAACTTCACGTGTGTCTCACAATTCGATACACCCTTAACGTATGCACATTGGATGTTATCTAAATCTGTGCAAGTCTCTTACGCAACGATCTTCGATTTTTCATTAATTTACAGTTTTCATCTCTTTACCATTTACCCCGTTAACATTTAAATTTAAAGAAGATTTTCTTTAATTTCGTGATGACTCAATTTAAATTTAGAATGTTGTGTTTGTAATTTACGTTAATATAAATAACTAATTTCTGACATTTATTTTTTTTTTCATTTGCCCGCTAGTGAAGTTTCATTTTATAATTTTCAAATTAATTTTAATATTTCTTAAAATTCAAATAATGCCCATATGAATATCATTATGTAACTTACATTTACCAAATTAAGAATTCACAACCCCTGGCCCGGATACATGAAATTTAAAAATTGTCCCCTAATAAAAAGTAATTAAAAACCACTGCCGTAGCTGATGAAGTAGTTGAAATTGCTCGAAAAAATGTTTTGGAGAATACCCTCAAAGTTTCTACAGCGAAGTTTCGACATACCCTTCTAGTGCTATAAGCAATGTTACTTGCGACTGAGAGATAATGTAGAAATATAAATAATAAGGACAAATCGCACATTCTGAAATAAATTGTGCCGGTGTTTAATTTTGATATCTTACTTAACAGATACAAATATGGAGACATTACTTTTCGAAAACGCTGCGCAGAAAAGAAGTCTGAAAGTTTACGGGTTATTTCAGATATTGAAACAAAGAGCATTAGGGGTAGGTTCTCTGCGTAGATACTCAAAGCCAAGTGTTCCTTTCGGGATTATACTTGCTGGGAAACACATTTTAAGAGTCATGTTTTTTATTCCTATCTTGAATTGCCTATTATGCTTTCGAGCCGATTTCGAAAATTCGTGATTAAAGCTTGGTTTCTCCCTGAGGTTTATTTTATATCGCTCACATATAAAAACAACTAGAGTTTTAAACTTCGTAACAATTTACAGATACTAAACTTTTAAACACTTACATTCGGACAACTTTGAGATAATGAAAGTGTTGGTTTAACAAATACTGAAGAGAAGGGCAACAGCACAGATCGACTGGAATGCGAATTTGAATTTGCAAACTGAAGTTACGTAGAAAAAACAAACAAAGGCAATCGGGCAACTATAATAAAAAAATGGATGATGAAATGAAACCGTATATAAGATATTCTAATAAAAATAATTCCTTCCGTAACTTAAAGCTGCAGAGGTATTTTCCGATAATGCATTAGTAGCGCAGCTCTAGCCTGACCACTTTTAGCTTGTCATCAGGAAACCCACTGTGCTTCTCAGAAGGCTCACTGATTAGGTTAAAAACATTGCTATTCACTTAAGAAAGATAAAGAATCCTAAAAAATATATTTTAATTATCAATATTCTGAAATACAATGGATGTATTGCGGAGAAATTTCGGTACTCAAAAACAGAAAATTACCAAGGCTCGTAGCATTTTAATGAAAGATGAGCTACAACGGAAGGAGAACATGGAGAATTACTACAACGGAAGGAGCACATGGAAAACTAAAAATAAATTTAGTAAAACGTATTGAATTTCTATAAAACTGAAACATGACCATGGCTAAAAACCACGGAATTATTCTTAAAAATGAACCCTATGATATGTATTTTGAACCGTGTCATTATTCAAGATACATAACATCTCTACTATCATATCAAAGATCTGAGGTCTGATTCTCGAGATGAGTACAAAAAATGTTTTAATAAAGAAACCGCACAATTTATAATAGAATGGAACTTATATTGAATAATAAAAACAAATTTAAATGAATTTATCTGTGATCATTTTTTTCTTCAAACTTGGGATTAGGACTCAAAGAAAATCTGGCGAGAATTGCTGTGTCGTAGGTGTGGTTATTAAAGACGAGATATGAATCAGAAGAAACAACATTAACGGTCTGTGTAAATGAAAAAAGTCCTACTGCAAGAAAATAATGATCAGTTGTAAATAAAATGTACGAAATGTCGGTAGTACGGTCGGCGTAGTGTTATAAATTATTCGAAAGTGAATAACCAGAAAAATTCTAGTTTACAACAATAGGGCAATTCCCTCACTTTGAAAATTTAGTATGTACAGTAAGCAAAAATAACCACTTTCAGATGAAATATCAGAAATGATGTTATACGCAAGAGAGGAACACAAAGCGCAATCAATGTTCCGTCATAAGTAAAAATATATTGGTAAAGAAAATCATTTTTGGTCATTGAAAACACAAAGGAATACAAAAAAACCTTCGACCAACTGAAATGGTGTAATCGGTGTTTGTATAAATTAAAATCGCTGCCTCTGTGGCGAAGTGGTATAAGCGATGGCTACTGTTCTCTCGTCCGAGATGGGTTCGGGTTCAAATCCCGGTGTGGCACGGAATTTGTGTTTGTCTTACGGCACTGGCTCCCTCCCTTCACTGCAGTCATTTGCCCCACATAAGGGACAGGCGACTGCTTATAACCCATTGAGTTGCTCACAGTAGACGTTAAATAGTCAATCAAAATAAACAAAAACAAATAAGGTTAAATTGATTGTAGGTGTGAAAACTAAAGATCAATAGCCGGAGTGAAGGTATAACAGGATGACTTCAGAGGAATATTATTATTATCATTATATACAGTGAGTGATCTCTCAATTATATCCACCAACTTAATACATCGTAGCTCCTTCTTTTGACCCCAGTACATCAGCTATCCAACATGGCATCGATTCAATTAGGTGCCTGAAGCTGCTGGTAGGTATACCCAAGAACGTAGTCTGTAATGCGTCCTTCAAAACAGCTATCGAGGTGTCGGATGTATCCAAACTCAAGATGTGCCGTTCCATAATGCCCCACAAGTCCTCTATGGGATTGATATCGAGGGAGTTCGAAGGGCAACCGATATGTCGAAAGTCTGAATTGTGTTCCTCAAACTGTTCTTGCACAACACTAGACCCCTGGCTAGGAGCGTTGTCATTTTGGAAGACACCGTGCTTCGTCATTCGGGAAAACGTACAGCACTGCTGGGTGTAGAGGATCAGCAAGTAATTATTGACAGTGGGTTCCACTTATACGTTGTTCGACACGCACCAGTGGTGAAAGGTCCTGTCAGGTTAACATGCTACACACCATACGAACGTCTTCACAAGCTTGGACTCCGGAAAACCATGAAGGACAGATTGAGAGTATCATGTTGTTTTTGCGAAATATATACAAGACCATACACTGAGTGGAGTAAAAACAAGACTCGTCACAATACCACACGTTTTGTCCAGTCATCCGACAAACCAAAAAATGCTAAATTTTAGTCAATTGTATTTCTGTAACTGCTGATTATATCTATTAGAAAGCTGTTTTACAATTACTCATGACTTTAGTGTCCTTAAACAAAGCTTAATGGACAAACTATTATATCCACCCATCGGAGGACATATTATTCCAACTTTTGCCTCACAGCAGCATTCAGACCACTTAATAAAGTGTCAGTTAGGTGTTGTAAACACGAAGTAAGTGTCTAGAACTATGAACCAAGTGCCTGCCGTCGCTCCTAAAGAATCCACAATTGACAGAGAAGACTGGTGGGCTCTAAAAAGCACATTGCAATTACATCCACACATTTTCAATGTAGTTAACGTAAGGTGTTCAGAAAGGATGTGGTTGTTTCGATAATGAGTATGTCCCTAACTTTTAAGATAGGTGCAACGCTTACGAGGTTTACGCAACAATCGCACGCTTCAATCAGAGTGATAAAGGTTAACTCCCGATTCGGCAGATCAGATGATGTTTTTCCAGTCCTACGCGTTCCAGCTTCGATTGGGTTTGGAAATTGTACCCTAATCGCTAGATGCCGTACAGCAAACAAGTGGAGACGAAGTGGATGCTGACGGCCGCAGCATATTAATTTTAGAAACAATACAGTCATTCCTTGCTAAAAATTCTGGATACTGAACACGGCATTTGTAGAAATCAGCAAACACTTGAAAAGAATGAGGTGGCATTTGTATAACAACAACGCGACATGTATTTTCCATTAGATCTTTCAATCAGTTATTAGAATTTTAAAAGTGGCTTTCACTTATCAGCTTTTACGTTACACCAAAAGAAGCCAATTTGATTTACGTGCAAAATTTTTGTTTTATTCCTATCATTATAGGTCCATACTCTTAGTGACATGATATTCTTCTAATTAAAATGTGAAGGATCCTCCTTTAAATTGAAATTCGATACCACTCGGCCTAGGATGAAAACCACTTTTGCTAAAATTATACAGTCTTGTATGCAGAGGATTTGACAGGAATTATTTGAACACCGATGCTAAGGGCAGTTGCAGTATTTTCATTGTATGTTTCATAATTTGCATTAAAGCTGCTAGAAAAAAATTCAGTTTATACTTTTAGTAGTTATTATGAAAAATTAAATATAGATATAAAAAAAACATTAAATGTTTGAATATAGAAGAAAGTTGAGAAAGTAAAACGCATTTAACTAGCATCAAGTGAAAGCAGAGAAAAACAGGTGTCTCGGTTAATCATTGTGTTTTTTTAAACATTAATATTGATTAAAAAAACAAAGACTATATTAGATAATGTTTGGTAAAAGTGATTTATTAAACGAAACTGTTGATTCACATTTTACTCAGTTTATAATAGCATATACTGATATTTTAAATAGATACTGACATTAAAATACCGAATAATTAAGAACATAAAGTTCTTCATAATATAAAAAGAAGTATTGCTTATTTTCGTGACCTTATGAGAAAGTTGTGCGAACTCTTACTTAAATATATTTCTCTTGAAACGCACAGAATTATGTAGATATATTTCAATAAAATAGTAAAAGTGATCATTCAAGAAATACGGGATTACACCATATAATACAAATTTTGAAGATGGCAATCCCATTTTTGGAGTAAATGTGACAGGGATGGTAGGTCAGATAATATCCGAAAACTTGAAAATTTCATCGTCGTGATGAAAAGATTGATATAATGAATTTCCCAAAACCTGGGAGCTACATTTTTTAACGTTAATAAACAAGTGCACAGAAGAACCAAATTATTATTAACACCCAACAGAAATCAAACACATGGTATTCACTCTTAGCTATGTAACTGTAACGTTGACGTGTCCTCGTAAACAGATGTTTACTGAGTTTTCACATGTTCAGAAAACACAAATAGTCTTATAAATGGACGATGTCTTCGCTCTGTCCACGTTATTTTATAAAGAACGCATAACGACTGAAAAATTGTGTTCCGACACCACTGGCATCGAACCCCAGATCTCTCGATAACTAGTCGAGTGTGTTCGCATTTACGCAACGGCGCCAACAATTCTCAGCGCCATGCGTGGTTTATCAGTTAGCATCTGACTACACGAATACGTATTGATGGTCTCAGCAACTGAGATGTCGTCATCTGGTGGCATTTAACACAACAGCTATTTTAATTCTGGCTGATAAATTCAAAGGGCGATAGAAATGGTTAATATATATCAAATACGTGGAGATAATGTAAATGGACGATGTCTTCGCTCTGTCCACGTTACTTTATAAACAACGCATAACGACTGAAAAATTGTGTTCCGACACCGCTGGGATCGAATTTTTCAGTCGTTATGCGTTGTTTATAAAATAACATGGACAGAGCGAAGACATCGTCCATTTACATTATCTCCACGTATTTTATATATATTAACCCCAAACAGTCTTAATATCGAAAAGAATTGTGATTTAGAGGAATTTAAAAGATGCTTGAGAGTGGTAGACAGGCTGGCATCTGCGAGCACCTCAGAAAGGGAAATTCCCTGGGATATGTAAGAACCAAGTTTATCGAGGTTCACAATGAATTATACTAAAAAGAAAAAAAAACGAGCTGTCCGTTTTCTTGTTTGCTGAAACGGATGGACACTGTTAAACGGCAACGACTGCTAAAGAGAAATTTGCGAGGAAACACCGTGGCTGCTTTAGGTCACGTAACCGCACATTACCATATTGGTACTTACAAGAGAATTTGATCACATTCGGCCCGCAGTACATGCTATATAATCAGATATTTGCTTCGTGTACTACTCGTCTAAAATAAAACCCGAAATAAAAATCTGCAATTCATCATGGAAGCACCATGATGAATCCCTTGAAGACTGGAAAAATGTCTTTCAGTTGATGAATTATGTTTTCTGTTGATCAACACTCATGGACGGATAACAGACAACACGTCAACAGCAAGAATCGACGAATCACGGCTTCCTTGCGTTAACAGTAAAAGCTCGTCAAGGCGGTACGATTGTTTGTTGTCTAATCGTATAACCGTACTGTGTTTTTGAAAATCCTGTGAGACAGCATTTCAATAAATCGAGGTATCTTTGTATCATTACGGACAAGGAACCACAGATTATGTGTGTAGAGTTTCCTGAAAAAAAAGGACTCTGTCGTGCAGAATAATGCACCATGCCTCAAGATGGGATTGTCACACAGTGGTTTCAGTAACCTGAGAGTGACGTCCAATTTTTTGAATGGCAGTAGCAATCTCTAGATTGCCGCAGCCGTAGCGCAATGTTCTAAGCTCTGGGGTTTGACCATTTATCGGAAATGGGTTCGGGTTCAAATCCCGTGACGCATGGGTGCTGTGTTTGTTTTTCGGAACATGCTCTCTCTCTTCTCTAGAGCCAGTGGTCCTAAATTAGGAACGAGCGACTGCTTATAAACAATTAAATTGCTCACATTTGTCGTTAAACCTCCAAGAAAAAAAAACAATGTCCATATCCTTATCCATTTTAACAATTTTGTAATCAAATTTTGAGATCCATTCGTAAAACAGAGAGTTGCTCTTCTAACGAACAGTCGAATATTCATGGGCGGTATCATTCTGCTTGGACGACATTTCCTGTTCAATGGTGTATGCATATTCGTGAATCGATGCCACATCAATTCAAGCTTTACTTAAAAGCTAACATCGCCGTCGGCCCATGACGTTAGCGGTTATGTGTCCTTAATCATTTGCTGCTTTAGTGTTTAACTTAGATTATACACTGCCGGACAATTGCTAAGGACGGATGACAATAGCAACGATAGCAATCATAAAATGGAAGGCAGGAAAACGTGGAAATTAGCATAAGTGCGGGATACAATAAGACGTGTTGTGCGTATGCAAATTTTAGATTGCCGAACTTGTTCGTGACGTCATAGCGCTGATAAGAGATATAAAAAATTTGATGCTTATTGACCGTTGTTGTTCAAACGCAAAGTTGAAAGGAAAAGAATCAATTGACGAACTTGTAATTTTCAGTATGTCTTTACGACATCACCTAGATGATTTTACGCGTGGCCGTATTATTGGCAAGATTGAAGAAGGGCGAAAAATAACAGATGTTGCCAGGAGTTCGACGTCAGCCACAGTGTTGTTTCAAGGCTTTAGAAATCATTTCAAACAAATGGAGAGTGTAGCAAACGTTACGGGGGAGGTCGTGTTCGCAGTACGACACCTGCAGAAGATCAGTACGTAGTGCTATCAACAAAAAGACACCGGCGCAGCACAGCTAGTGGGGTAGCAAATTAGTTTATGGCTGCTACTGGCAAGCGGAACTCCCGAAAAACTGTCGCCTGACGTTTGCATGAAGAAGGACTATACGCCCGCCGTCCTGTTGTGTGCATCCCATTGTCCAGACGTCACCGTACCGCCCGTTTGCAATGGTGCCATCAACATCGCAATTGGACTGATAACGACTGGTCTGCTGTCCTCTTCTCAGATGAGAGTAGATACAGTCTATCGTCTGATTGTCGACGACAACTGATCTGGCGTGATAGTGGTACTGCATATTGTCCAGCAAACATACAGGAAAGGGACTGATATCCGACATGTAGTGTCATGGTATGGGCTGGCATCATGATCAATGGCCGTACGTCCCTCTATGTGCTCCCAACTGGGACTATGACTGGCCAACGATACATTAATGATGTTCTGCTACCTCATGTTCGCATGTTCCGTGGTGCTGTTGGTGATAAATTCATTTTCATGGACGACAACGCAACATGTCATCGAACAGTCGCTGTTCAGGAGTGTCTTGAGAGCGAGGATATTCAACGCCTCGTATGGCCAGCACGTTTTCCAGATCTGAATCCCATTGAAAATGTGTGGGATGCTTTAGGGAGGAGTCTTGCTGGTCGCCAATGCCCTCCAATAAACAAAGACACCCTCATCCGTGCACTGACAGAGGAATGAGATAAATTACCCCAACAGCTGCTTGATAATGTTGTGCAAAGCATGACACGACGTGTGGAATCTTGCATCGCCCTCCATGGTGGCCATATCCCGTATTGACATCTTACGCGGGAACGCTTGCGGACGGTAATTGCATTTTTTTCACGTTTACGTATTCTGCACAAAATGGCCTGTTTGTCCCTTGAACACGTTCCAAAGCCTTCTGGATTTCAGAGCACAATAAATTGTCTTTCTTGTAATGTCCTGGCATTCTGACATTATTTTATTTCACTTGGCATCCAACCACACTTACTTCTTTATGCGCTATATAGCCGTTTATGATCCGTCCTTAGCAATTGTCCAGCAGTGTATATTGCATAATTTTTAACATGTACTATTTCTAGCTATGCATTCCTACATTCGTTTGAATTTACCAAATTTTCTAAAAGATGAATTTATTTATATATATTCCATAATAATTTGCATTCTATGAAACGCAGAGAAGGTCCATTTTGTTTCGCAGTAGCGAAGGTGTTTTTGAACGGCTGGCGAATGAGGTAGCTGTGGAGACAGAACAATTTGTTTTGATGTTTGTATACAGTTGCGGTTTCTATTAGTCTTGGTTTCATTTAGTGGTTTTTGACATGTTCTTTGTTATGAAGAGTCATATTTTTATGCGATATGATGAAGATTACTATTGTGGTTACAAGAGGTAAGCGTTATCAGATGACCATTCATTTAACAAAAAAGAAAACATGGTGTTCCTTTGTGTTTGCTAGAAAACTTCACGACCATACCCTTCTGTGCCATTATTTGGAAAGAACGATGCCCAATTGTGCCGTTCCTCTGAGTCTATTGCAGAATTAGAAAACTAAAGGAATTGGAATTACTTATCATGTATTTCCGCAAGATCAGATGTCGACGAAGAGATGTCAATGTAAAACATGTCAGAATTTGCCCCAGACATTTTATTGAAGATGATTATGAACGTGATTTGCAATCCGATTTACTGGGCCTTCCATCGAGTAAACAGAAAAGGCTGAAATCACATGCCATACCGTTCATGAATCTCCCCTGTAGTAACAACACTCCTGGTACATTACTACAAATGCGCACCTCACATAATGCAAGTAGAGACATAGGAAGTCCAGATACAGAAAAGGTGTTGTCTAAATCTAACAGATTAAACAGAAGCAATACCCGTGCAATTCGTAAGCGTATCGTAAAAACCGTTTCCAGTGTATCCCCAGAGAAGAGGACAATGGACAAAAGCACATAACCTAAAATTCAAAACCAGTCAGTGGAAATGCAGCAGATCTACCTGCAATGAAGCATCTACAAGCTGAAATTTCAATTTTTGCTTGTGCTAAATTGAAATCTCGAAACAAAGTTTTGAATAGTTTTCAATCAGCAAAGGGAGGACAATTTCTTGTGAATGCAACAAATGCTGAAGTAAAGGTATCAGCTAAAGTGTCTAACATTTTGGAAAAAAATATTTTCGAAAAACCAAGTACGCTGCTTATTGCGAGGTAAAAACAGTGTAAAGTGGAGCAAAGAAGTTGTATGCAAAGCTATCCTTCTGAGATTTATTTCTAAGAAAGCGTATCTGATTCTCAGAAAAAAAAATTGGATTTCCTTTTTCTGGGATTACAACTCTAAAAAGGTGGACTACTTGTTTCTTCCGCTGCCGCACTGGTGTGCTGCAAAATGTGCTCTATTTAATGGAAAATGAGGCTAAAAAATTTAAAATCTAGAATGCATTTGCGTTTTTCAATTTGATGAAATGAATGTTGATAGTCGAATTTGTTATGACCAAGATGAAGATAAAATCACTGGTCCACACTCTGACCTTCAAGTAGCAATGGTTCGTGGTCTATTTGGAAAACGGAAACAGCCAATATTTTTTTTATCTTGGTATCCAAATGACAAGCTCACTACTGAAATAATTAATATCATCTCTAGAATATATCAGTTATTATGTGGTTGCTGTTGTATTTTCTGATCTTAGTGGGAAAAATAAAAAAGTTTGGAATGAAGTGATTGTTACATATACCAACACGTTTTTCTAACCCAAAGTACCCAAATAAGCGTGTATGTTTTTTTTTGAGTTTCCGCATTTGTATAAGTTGCTAAGGATCCATTTCATAGATCATGGATTTACACTTGAAGGGAACATAAATTTGTAAAGATGCAAATGAACGGTTGCTAGCATTAGACTGTGGTGAAATAAGGATCTGTCTCAAATTGCCTACGCATCATACCATTTTAACAGCAGAGAACGACAACGCGTATGCTTGGCAATGCAGCTGTTTTGAGATCATATTGCACCAGGTATTCGTTACGTCATGTCATATGAAGAAGGTACAGCAACTTTCATACAACTTGTGAACGACTCATTTGATATTATGAACTCCAGATCACCTTCGAATGACAAATTACATGCATGTGGTTTTGGTATTCATTATGCAGCCCAAGAAAGCATTCTGCGCAAGTTGTATGCATTTTCTAATAATATGAAAGTTGGCAAAGCCAAAGATTTGCTTCCCTTAGAAAAACGGTTTCTAACTACCGAACGCCAGTCTTGGGATTATTTAATGTTTTAGAACATATGGGAAAGAAATACACTGGCGGAAAGTGAAAAAAGAACACCAAGAAGAATTGGCGGACGATCATGAAATTTACATATGTTAATGGAGTCGAGCTTACGTAGGTGTGATGTTAATTTCGGGACCAACGGGTGAGCGCTTAAGCCACAGCACGGCATAATATACAAATTATCGTCGGTGGTTTTTAAGGAGCACGGCGAAATGAATGTAATCAGTCGTCGGTGAACAGACACGTGAGAAGACCCTGAAGAAGCTGCAATGCCTGGACATGGAAGAAGTGTAAGATTTCAGCAGTTATCGGACTTTGAGCGAGGTCGTCTAGTCGGACTCCGCGAGACCGGGTGGTCGTATCGTCGTATTGCGGAGCGAATTGGATGGGAAGTATCGGTGGTGGTACGATGGTTGCGTAGATTGTCCGAGGAACATTCCCACACGAGAAAACGTGGAACCGGGAGTCACAGACGGACTTATGAGCGGACCAATCGGCGCATAAGAAGAGCGGTGTGGTAAAGCAGAACATCCGCTGCGACGCCAATCCGAGCTGCCGTTGCAACTGAGGTGACTGTGCGAGCAATCCGCAACCGTCTACTGGATGCAGGACTATGTGCACGTGTGCATCTGGCTTGTTTACCTCTGACACAAGTCCACCGTCAGGAACGGCTGCACAGGTGTCGCCACCGTCTGCACTGGAGAACGGAATGGCGATCTATCGTGTTCAGCGATGAAAACAGATTCTGCATGGGAGCCTCCGATGGCCGTATGCGTGTTCGCAGACGCACAGAGGAGCGTCTTCTATCTTCTTGCCTCCGCCAGCAACACGCAGGGCCCACACCTTGTCTCTTTGTGTAGGGAGCGATCAACTATCACTCTCGTACACAACTAGTGTTTGTACCGGGTACGGTAAACAGCACCTTCTACATCAAAAACATTATTCAGCCCGTTGTTGTGCCATTTGTAAGGTCGGTCCATCGTGGTGTTTTCCAGCAAGATAACGCACGCCCACACACGGCACGTGCAACGCAATGTGCACTTCAGGGTGTGAGACAATTTTCATGGTCTGCATGTTCACCGGATTTGTCCCCCATTGAGCACGTGTGGGATTTTATGGGACAACGACTTATCCGATCTCCACGGCCAGCCAGGACTATCCCAATTTGCGCGTCCAGGTTGAGGATGCTTGGAACTCAATACCCCAAACTTACATCAAAATCTGCACGACAGACTCCATGCCAGAATTGCAGAGTGTGACGAAGTTCATGGCGCTTCAACCTCGTACTAACCATGTTACATGGAAATGTTATTTTTCAGAGTACCAGCAAATACAGCTGTATTTTGCCATGATGTTTTAATCACGTTATCCTCTGTATTCCGTTATTATGCTGTATAAATTTCGTTGGTATCAGACGTCTCCTTCTCGGTGTTCTCTTTTCACTTTCCGCCAGTGTATATACTCAAAGCTCGAATTAATTAAGACTGCCTAAAAAATCTCTTTTCTCGTGCACTTGGGCTTGGTCATTTTTATGATCACCCATTACCTGAAAAATTCACAAATTTTCTCCGCTTATAGCTTCTGTGTTCCAATATATCTCATATACCCATTTGAAATGCAGTATCTGTGGAATTATGCAATGAAGATGATGTGTACCTAACATCAAGTTTTCAGTCGGATCCTGCTATTGCAAGATATGTCAGAATCATTGTCAATGATTGAAGGGGAAATTCCTATTCGTGATTTAACATTCAGCACTTCGAATTTTGCTAATCCTCCGGAACTTGCTGCATCCGACAGCTCAGTTGATGGTTTTCGTTATAAAGCTGGCTATATTGCACACAATGGGAGAAAATATGATAAATATCTTGGAACGCCAACTGGGCAGCTTCTCACTGCTCCACAGTCTACTACAACAGGAGAAACTGGCTGGATCGAGGTATTGTCACGGGTTGGTCCACTGGTACCATCAGATGATTGGCTGCAGAAAGGAAGTCAATTCGAACTGTTGT
Organism: Macrothele yani; assembly: GCA_039090855.1. NCBI lineage: Eukaryota > Metazoa > Arthropoda > Arachnida > Araneae > Macrothelidae > Macrothele > Macrothele yani. Next base: position 53,207,045 of record CM077034.1, on the reverse strand, counting down.
TCATTGACATGCATGGATCTGACTTTCTCCCTCAAAAGAAAATAATGTTCCCAAAAATTGTGTGAAACGTTCCTCAGTTATTTCCAAGTGACAGCGGTAATGAGGACTTATGTAAGGACTAGGACTTTCCTAAGGATAAGAAGTATACAAAAGCAAAGATACAGATAACTGCAATAGCTGCACAAATAAACGCATTAAAATGGAAGACAACAGCAAAATTAGTATTCATTCATTTACATTTCACAAATTTAAAGTTTTAATTTTATATGAAGTATCAAATGTGCCATTCTATACTTCACAAAATTATTACATCAGAATAATTCCAGGAGTATAAAACTGATAATAAGGTCCTGACCATTGCACACCCAAGATGGAAAGCTGTGCACTATTTACGTGGGTTAATTTTCCTCATACGTATTATCGAGAACAACAATAATATATTTTCAAATAAAACTAATAATTGCAGAGATATGATGCCCGAATGGACCAAGTTACACGATGTAGCAGGTAGGTAATGTTTTAAAAGAAATATTTACATAACATTCGCACCCAGTGCACGTGGCCCAAAGCCCACCCGCTATTGCTTGTTATTGCCTCCTATTTTTTAAAATATTTGTAAAAATTTTTAGATATATATTTTTCAAATATATGGAACCGCGGTTACATACACTGGCGTGCAAAAATTAAGGACGAGACGGTTTTTCGAATGTAACGTCGGGCAGAAGTGCTCCACATCGACTCAAATCATACGATAAGATCTCTAAGGTGTAAGAATATGGGACAAGTGAGTAAAACCGTCCAAACAGGGAATCCAAAGGATACAAAGGCACTTTATAGAAAAGGTAGTTTCGAGCGCAACTGGACAGAAGACAGAAACGTTCATGTGACAGGGGGCTGCCAATAAAAATCCAGTCTTTAGTAGGGGATAGAATCACCCCTGACTGCGTTGTAGGATTTACAACGTCTGTCCATGCTGAGGACAAGGTTGTCAAAGAAGCTGTTGAGGCATCGCGGCCCATTCCTTTTGTACCGCCAATCGCGGCCCATTCCTTTTGTACCGCCAATCGCGGCCCATTCCTTTTGTACCGCCAATCGCAGCCGCGGAATCGTTGCTGGCGGCTGGTGACGTGCTGCCAATCGTTTCCCGAGTAGGTCCCACACGTGTGCAATTCCATTTAGGTCCTGGAACCTTGCGGGCTAATCCATGCGTTGAATATCTTAACTCTGCAACAGCTCTGAGACAGCCACTCTAAGGATGAAGTGTAGCGTTGCCGTCCATGAAGAGGAACTCAGGACCCACAGCAACTCTAAACAGACGCACGTGAGGCAGGAGAACCTCGGTACAATAGCGGACACCAGTGACTGAACTTCCTTGAAAGATGTGTAGGTCAGTACGGCTACCAAGCATGATATCGCCGCAAACGAGAACTCCGCCACCTTCAAACCGGTCCCTTTCGATTATGTTGGAGGTGTTGTGATTGCGTGTTCCCTGCTTTGTCCAGTGTGTATACGTCCTGAATCGCGCGTCAAACTAAATCGGCTCTTATCCGTAAAGAGAACTCGACCCCATTGCTGATGTGTCGGTAAAACGCGATAATGGAGGTCCAGTTGTCTGTTGCATGTGCCTTGCGATTTCTACTGCTGTCTGCCGTCTGTTTCTCCTCGCCAGTAGGACAATATACCAGTTGTCTGCCGCCGTGGTTGCTCGTGGACAACCACTGCTAAACTCTCGGACAGGTGTTACTGTCGTTACAAATGCTCTCCAAGCTCGTGAAACGATGCTATTAGCGATTCCGAACACCACGGCTTCACTAGTCACACTTCGACCTTCTTCCAACTTCCAATGACGCGACCAGTCATCCAGATGTCGTCTACGGGATGGGCTGTTGGCCATATCACACGGTGGCAGCACCTCGACGTCGTTCAAACAGATGAACACCGTGCAACAGTTTTCACCCAATTGCAGAGCGTACACCGCTCGTGTGATTTATACCCTTCCGACACTCCCTTCCCTACGTCATGCTGCATATATGCGCATGCCCTACTGTACCAGACCATGTCTATCTCCTGAGTGCTCGTTCCGCTGTTATGCTTATTTCTCCTCTTCGTCCTTAATTTTTGCGCACCAGTGTATCACGAAGATTAACATTGAGCATATTAAAAACTAGCGGCAGGACACATTTTCATTGCTGGAAAGAAAATTGGTCCTGTCTCCAGCAAAACCACAATTTTTGAGAATGAGTACTGTTTATATCGAAATGAAATGATATTCTTGAAGCGTAATTGCTTGATTCCCTCTTCCATCTTCCAGATTAATTCAGCCACTTAAAGCACTAGATGTCTATAAATGTACATTGGATGATATTTTGAAAATTTTGTTCAAAATGGTTACCGAAATGTTTTATTGGCAAATTGTTTAAACATTCTTCTAGTGCTGTGGAGGATTCGAATATTTATGTCTAAATTATTGAGAAAGGCTCTATTAAACTGTTTTCTTTAAAAAAATGTTTGCGAATAATTTGAAATGAATTTCTGTAAAAGAAAAGCTGTTCAGTGTTCAAAATAAAAGCGTTCATTAACTGCAGCAAAAGTCAAAACATACGATTGAAAATTTTATGGACTTTATAAGTAAATTTCCAGCATAATTTCTATCCGAGTTTTTAAAAATAATGGGTGATTCTAAGGCGAAATGTAAAACGGAAGTTAAGAAATTAAAAACGCCGTGTTTAAAAGAAAGTGCCACCTTGGTAGTGCAGTGGTCTGATTGATGGCTACGGATCGTTCGTCCGAAAGTGGTTCGGGTTCGAATTCGGGTGAGGCATGGATGTTGTGTTTGTCTTACGGCACTGGCTCTCTCTCTCTCTCTCTCTCTTCCCTAGAACCAGTGGCCCTATGTTAAGGATGGGCGACTGCTTATAGCCCATTGCGTTGCTCACGGTCGTCGTTAAACCTCCAATAAAAAAGTAAAAGTCGATTACATCTCGGTAACGAAAGAAACATTAATTTCTGGTACAATTCAGTAGAAAATTTTATTTTGAATCTACATTTTATGTCTAATGAGCTATCTATGAGTATAGGTCGGACAGTAGTTATTAAAACTGCGCAAATTAAAAAAAGATTGCAGAATCTCTTTGTCGATATATATTCCTTATTTGTTTCGGTAAATATCTCAAGTACTCACCGTTTTGTTTCACAAACGCATATGACAAACTGTGCACAAAACTCTATTATATTAGTTAAGATTTCATTCTGAACTGGTCATTTTCCTTTCTTTAATAATTGCGTGACGAAGTGAAAAATTTTAAATGGTGAAAAATTTTGCTTTTGCTTATATACACTTTAAGGCGTCTTCTTTGGGATGAGTTTCTTATATGAACACCATGTTTTGCATCGGCTACATGTCTCCACAGTGATGTCAAATGAAAGAACCAGTGAGGGACTAGATCTCTGATGTACACAATCTAAGAGATATCTATGTGTATTGGGGGCAACAACAGAAGCATCTAAGATTTTAAAAAGGCCTGTTACCGCTCTCCTTTGTTTCTCATTCTGTTCTTCTTTGGAGAACATTTCAGTCCTAGCACTCTTCGCTTTTATTTCCAGACAGGGTACGTCATGGAGCACCCTTAGGCATGTGGTACGCGTAATTGAATGGATATTGTAAGCAAACCCCGTCACACACGGACTATTGACAGACTAGGGTTTTTCATTCTATAAAAAAATCTGAAAAGCGAATTTTAGAATTACACTTAAAAACTACTTTACACCACATCAGCGGACTACTTAGGGACGAGCTACAGTTTAGAGCCTATCGATTTACTTCAGAATCTACACAAGTGGCAAAACGTTAAAATATCCACAATGAAAAAAAGTCTTTAGTCATACTCTTAGTTTAGACACCATGCGTATTTAAATAAGTAATTGCGAATAAAATGGTGGAAACTGTGAGGAAAAATATTATTTTCATGCTTTGTCTATGCATTTACATATTTCCAATGTCAAAATCTTTAAGAGAACCTTTAAATTTAAATACTTGACTATGGAGAAACGTTTTCTACAGCCCCAAATGTCATACACTACTGTATTTGAAAATTACAATACCATGTAGCATTCCTGGTATACGCTTGAATTTTCAGGATATGTAAAACAGGATGGGACATGCAAATACTTAAAATGTCAATGAAAATGCGCATACGGTTTCGGAGCAGCTCTCACTGAACTATCTGCTCTTGGTTATAAATATCCAGCTCAAACGACAGGTTGCGGTCATTGACGAGTTGGCATTGAGCAGAAAGGGAATATTTTGTGTATCACTATGGCCCGTCGCCGAATAATATTCCATTATAAACACCTGAAAGAGTTTGACAGAGGAATGATTGTTGTTATGTGAAATGCTGCTTGTTACTTCCGCTAATTCGCCACTCGTACATCCCAAATTCGGGCAGGGTGATGTGAACTTGATGTCAGTGGACCGATGAGGCTCGGACCCACACAAATCCGGGATATGCACCCTCAAAATCGTACGACTGCACGTGATGACAGACATCTCTCTCGCATGGCACTGACTGATAACACAGTAGCATCCACGGTGTTAGCGCAGTGGTGGAGCATTGTCGTAAGGAAGGTTTTGTCCACCAGCACGGTTTGACGTCGTCTGTATAACATAGTTCTGACCTCCGGTAGCGTATGGCTGCTCATTGCTTTGACAAACAGGAACGGACGCGTCAGGCTGCAAATTGGTCTCGAACACAGACAATGGAGCGCTGGTTGGCAACAGGTCGTGTTTTGCGACGTGTCACGGTTCAACTTGATCTTCCGTGATGGTCCCATACATGTACGAAAACATCATCTTGCAGCGTGAATTTGCAGCGTCATACTAGCCTAACACCAAAACTCGTCGTTTGGGGCACCATTAAATTCAATTCCCAATGTCGCTTGATACGAACTGAGGGAACGTTAAATAACCAGCGATACATGAGAGATGTTTTTAAAGAGTAGGGGATGCCTTTCCATCAGAGACGTTCTCACACTATAATCCAGCAGGATAATGATCGGCCCCATTTGCCCGGAATGTGCAAGAATTCTTACATTCACGGCAGATGCCGCTTCTTCCCTGACCTATATGTTCGCCATATAAATTTCCGATCGAACCTCTCTGAGACATCGTAACTTAGCGACTATACCATCAAGCGCCTCCGCCAGTCAAAATAAATTAACTCTGGTCTTTCATAGGAGCAGCTTGGCAAGCTATTCACCAGGAAAATATAACAAACCACTTCCATTCGATACTACGAAGTACAGAGGTTGTCATATTTTGAACGTGGTGGGATCAAACCACACCCAGTTTTGAAGCGAAAAAAAGCTGTATAGCTGTACATATGTAATCAATTATCCCATATAACATGATGAATCTGTGATATAAATTTTATTTTAATTGCATAATTATTTCTTGTTGTTGCAAGTTTTACAAACAGTGGTATATAAATTCTCGAACTAGATAGTTCTGGTTACACTTAATTTCATGGAACATCCTGCTATTTTTGGTGAATCTTAAAGTTTCTGCGTCTAAAAGAGGTACGGTATTTATTATGTCACATCATGTTTTTTCAAGTAAATTATCAGTTGAACTGGCACTAGAATACCCAAATACAGATATCAGTACAATACTTCAGTGATTTCTTCACATGGCGAGTCTATATTAATTCTGGAAACGAAATAATTTTTCAATTATTATTTTGATTACAATCTTTCAAAAACATTCTGCAGTAATATAATATAAAAAAGTACAACAATTAAAATTTCAATATGATACTTTGGTAATTCCTACTCCTCGGATGAATATCTGTAGAAGTCTGATGATACTTGTTTAAACAATGAGCGTAACGCATAATTGTGATTTCCACAATGTTTTTATGGCTATAATTAAAAAGCAGTGTGGTCGAAACGAAAATGTTTTCAGGATTTGTTACTTCCTTGGTTGTGCTTTTGTGATTTTTTGGCATGCGTCCTTGTTAACATGACATTTCAGTTCCATCCGTAACAGTTTCTCTTGTCTCTAAAGTAACTAATGAAATAGAGTTTTAAAAATAGAAATATGTCATTTTAAGTGGCGTTGAAGCATTAAATGGTTTATGGCATAATTGTCATACATGCTAGAACTGCAGATCAAAAAGAGCTTTTATTTTAATGAACTTCTCTCATTTGGTTCGTTGAACTTTTTTTATTTTATATAGGTTTACTTTTTGAACGACTTCACAAAACTGCATATTTTTTTAAAACAGATATGTTATTCCTTTTTCTCTCAAACTGACCCGTATGGTAATGAAGCGTACTTTTAAAATCAGAACATTTATCTCCCATAGCCCTTGTATAGTAAAATTACTTTAAAAGGAGAGAAAATTGTGCTAGAAACAGTCTGTGTAAAAAGCGTGATTGATAGTTCCCAAGAATAAAAAAAATGCAATTAGTTTTACAAGAGATTTTCAGGGGTATTACAAAGTCTAACAGTGTGAGAAAAACGGATTGCTATCGCTATTATTATACACTGCCATGCAAAAATTAAGGACGACACGGTTTTCGAATATAACGTCGTGCAGAAGTGCTTCACATCGACTCAAATTATACCATAAGATCCCCAAGATGTAGGAATATGGGACAAGTGAGCAAAACCGTCCAAACAAGGAATCCAAAGGATACAAAGGCACTTTATTGAAAAGGTAGCTTCGAGCGCAACTGGACAGAAGACAGAAACGTCCATGTGACAGGGGGCTGCCAAGAAAAGTCCAGTCTTTAGTAGGGGATATGATCACCCCTGACTGCCTTGTAGGATTTACAACGTCTGTCCATGCTGAGGACAAGGTTGTCAAGGAGCTGTTGAGGCATCGCGGCCCATTCCTCTTGTACCGCCAATCGTAGCTGCGGAATCGTTGCTGGGGATGGTGACGTGCTGCCAAGCGTCGCCGGAGAAGGTCCCACACGTGTTCGATTGGATTTAGGTCAGTGGACCTTGCGGGCCAATCCATGCAATAAATATCTTCACTCTTCAACAGCTCTGCGGCAGCGACTATACGATGAGGTGTAGCGTTGTTGTCCATGAAGAGGAACTCAGGACCCACAGTACCGCTAAACAGACGCACGTGAGGCAGGAGAACCTCGGTACAATAGCGGACAGCAGTGACTGACCTCCTTGGAAGATCTGGAGCTCAGTACGGCTAACAAGCATGATACCGCCCTAAACGAGAACTCCACCACCTCAAAACCCGTCCCTTTCGATGATGTTGGAGGTGTGATTGCGTGTTCCGTGCTCTCTCCAGATGTGTATACATCCAGAATCACTCGTCAGACTAAATCGGCTCTTATCTGTAAAGAGAACTCGACCCCATTGCTGATGTGTTCAGTTCTTGTGTTCCTGGCACCACAGAAACCGCCGTCTCCGATGAGCAGGCGTTAATGGCACACACCGTACTGGTTGTCGTGCAAATAGACCACTTTTGTGCAGATTCTTGACCATGGTAAACCGCGGTAACTGACATCCAGTTGTCTGTTGCATGTGCCTTGCGATTTATCCCGCTGTCTGCCGTCTCTCTCTTCTAGCCTGAAGGACAATATACCGGCCGTCTGCCGCAGTGGTTGCTCGTGGACGACCACTGCTAAACTCTCGAACAGCTGTTCCTGTTGTTTGAAATGCTCTCCAAACTCGTGAAACGATGCTGTGAGCAATTCATAACTCCTTGTCTACACTAGTCACACTTCGACCTTCTTCAAATTTCCCAATGACGCGACCTCGGGTAAACTCATCCAGATGTCGTTTACTGGATTGCCTGTTGGTCATATCACACGGTCGCGGCAACTCGACGTCGTTCAAACCGATGTACACCATGCAATAGCTTTCACCGGATTGCTGAGTGTACACCGTCCGCGCGCTTTATACCCTTCCGACACTCCCTCCCTACGTCGTGATGAATAAATGCGCATGCCCTACCGTACCGGACCCTAGTCTATCTCCTGAGGTGTCTGATCGTGCGTTCTACCTTCTCGATCTGCTGTTATGCTGTTATGCTAAAGTTAGAGAAATTACTACACAGAACACTACGGTTAAACTCTATCAACCATTCATCAAACTTGGAACGGTTTCGAAACTCTATCTCTGAAATAAACACACTCACACTTTCTTTTACACACTTTCACGCAACACTGAGACGGACAGGAACAACATGTTTAACTCTCATTCGTAGGCAGTTCCAAAAGCAAGCAGGCACCCACCGGCTTAACCTTTGAAAGGAAACACAAAGCTCTAAAGTGGGTAAAAGAACATTTAGGAAGAAGGATGAAAGATCCCCTTCCCCAGGTTTTAAATCATCCCCACTCTAATTAGCAGTGCACAATTTTTTTAAATCATTATTTTACATTAAAATATTAATAAACGTAAGTTTACTGAAAGCCTCACTAAATAAGCAGCTGGAATAATTTAAGCGGAGCGTAAATAAAAACAAGTTAGGTATAAATAAAATAAGATACGTCATACGGAAAACAGAAATGTCAATTAAAATGCTTAGAACGAAGTTTATCTTAATAATGTAATGATAATACCAAGTACTGTAATGCAAGATAAAAATTAAAATTAAGAATAAGCATCAGGTTAAACCTTAGGCTCTAGTTAGCTATGTCCTTTTTTGATATAGTCACTAGCTTTGTACAAAACTACTGCCATCTGTATCGAAGTCTCTGTATCTGGTCAACAAAAAAAGACGTTTTGATCTTCGCCCTGAACAGGTCTATGGAAAATAGAACATTGGTGGTCTTGAAAAGAATATCCCAAAAGCGGCGCTTTTATCTTAGAAAACGAGTTAAAGCCACAGGAACTTAATTCACGGTAAAAGTAGAGTGGTGTAACAGTTTCCAACACCATCGACGGACTGGTTGTTAACTACACCAGCTACAGGGCAGCGACGTTGTCATGCACAATTATCGGAGTATGCTCCAGCAAATGACATAGCTAATTCTGGAGATCTGGGCGCAGGTTGTTTTTGAAAAAATGCGCATAATATCTGCATTTACTGTCTGTTCTGAAGGTACAACATGTGTTAGTATGTGGCCATCCCAGTCACAGATGACGATGATCACTACTGTAACATCTCTAGGGTTCTGTCGAACATTTGTTCACCGCGGCAAGCCGTAATGCCTCCAATTATCAGACTGGCGTTTGAGTAATGGCTCATAACACAGCTAACACTTTTCATCCAACCTGGGGTTTCTCCGTAGAAATCTGTCCTCTTCACACTCATGCCGTTCCAAATGAATTCAAGATGGCTTGTAATGTTGCCATTTCTCAACATCACGGCAACAAACGTCATGCGATGTTTCGCATGTTTCATCGTTTCATGTTTTCAAAATGTGCAGCACGTCGAATGGAAAAGCTTACTCTCGTGGGCGACTTTACAAATTGTCAATCGCCATACATTCACCAACAATGTAGTTTAAACGAGTATTTCAGTTTCACTCAACCTGCGTCGTCCACATCCAGTGGCACGAGACACATTTATCCGCCCTTTTTGAAGGCTGCCACCCACCTTGTTATTGTGCTCTACCCTAAACCCGTTGCTTCCTTCATGGTACGACCTACAAAAACTTAAAATTTTAGGCAACAAACTGCTCGAACTTTGAAACATGGCTTCAGACTGCTTACCAACTACGAGGTGTGTTTGTGTTCGTACTGCGCATATGCCTTTCGAGAGAGGATCTCACCATTCTACGCAGCGCTACGTCGAGAAGTTACATTAATACTTAATACCCGTTAGATTCTCTTTGAGGAACCCGGTTTTCTCTGTTACACGATTCACACTAAATAATTTCTAACCTCCATATATCGCGCGAATGAATATGAGTTCACTTCGGGACAGCACTAAACTACCAAAAAATCCATGATTGTAAATATACGATCACGTTCATATTACGACGTAAAACTGTGATAATCCATCTCTCAGAATGCATGAAATCTAACGAGGTACTGAAATTTGCAGCGTAATAATTTTATTATTATTGTTGGTCTCAAGAATTTCCACACACAAGTGGTTTGTTTCTTCGATCATCGCAGCAGACTCAACACCATTTCCGTCTGAAGGTAGTCAACTGGGTCGGGATAGAGAAGATACTTTACAAGATGAACGGGAAGGTACAGATGACGGGTACATTCCCTGTAACGACACAATCATCTAAGGCATATTTTCCCGGGTTATCCACGCATAAAATAAGCACAGGCACAGTGGAGAAGGAAATTCAATGATTCCGAAGTGGATCGGCGGCAGTGCAAATTCGGGCAAACAACTGTCGCTCACCACACAGGCACGAAGCTACCTCTTAGCACATTAGTCCATACCGATTATCAATTAATTGATTTACTTGGAGATGGTGTGAATGGAAAACGGCATATATTTATGTGCTTTTAACAATGGTTACTTTTAACAATGGTTACCTTCTTGTAGTTCACGTCGGGACAGCACTAAACTACCAAAATTACCCTCAACGAAGAAGTATATTTCCAAAGCTTTTTCAGCCATATTGATCAATAATGCTCCGAGTGTGAACGGACAGTGTTTTCGTACCACTACATTTTCCTTATAATTTACTTGAGCATACACAGAAATAGACATCTCCTTTGGATGTTACGAATGTCAGCCTAGTGGTGATCATTCGTTTCTCCCAAATGTCGAACACAAAAAATAACACATTCTTTGCCTAGCACACAATCCTTTACAGCAAATAATTCGTACACCATTGCGACTTTCAAGTAAGCATGTAATTTCCGCCATAGAGCGTAAAACGATATTCCTATGTGTACGTGACATATTTAGAGGGAAACCAAGAGAGCCTTGGAACCCACGAATGTGTTTCATCTCTTGGTTAAAGGGCGACTTACATTACAAAAAATGCTTTAATTTAATAAAGATGCATCAACTTACGATGGAAAATAATGTTTACATTTTTTTTCATTTTTTAGTAACCTTTATTTGTCCTGATGGTTCTAAAAAAATTCTATTTTCGGTCGCATCCCCGCGAAAAAAGTTTACATACGCCTCTGTTTTGTGCAATCAAATCTCATTTTTTTATTTTTTGCTAAATTTAAAATTGAAAGCTCGTTATGGAGTTGAATGCTTCTGGAGGATGAATATTGCTGCTATTGCTCTTAACCTTTAACCGTTCTTATGCCAATGAAATTTCAGTTTCGCAATATTCCGTATTTCCACAGTTTTGTATAACTAAACTGTTGCATTCATGCGGATATCTCGTTTTTGCGTGATTCCTTTTAATATTTCGTTCTGGGGCGTCATGTGGTAATAAACGTGAAGAAAGAAGTATTCTAATACAATATAATATCTGAAAATTAATGAAATGCTTCACAGAAATTTGACCTTATGATGGTGGATGAAGAAATTCTTAATATTGAAACAGGTATCATATTTCTAGAGTGTTGCGAAATATTATGAAATTTACTTGTTTGTCGGTTTAACGACAACCTTGCGAACTTGTTAGTCTATACCGGCGCAGGGCACTTATTTGAATTAACTGATTTCTGGTCAGACAGAGGGCCAATGCCGTAAGGTAAACACACCACATATATCTCACCAGGTATTCAAATCCGCACCCAACTCTGACGAATGGGTAGAAGCCAGATCTCATATCACTGCGCTACTGGTCGGCACACAAATTTACAATTTCAACATCAACGCTATTAAATCTTTTGTCAAAAGAGATTTTTTAACATACTCTGTGGACCTAATTCATTATTCTCCAAATTTGAACATCTGATATTTTGTGTTGCAGATTTTAATTCATCTGAAATTTTTTATTGCGGTTACCACTTGAACTGAAATGCTGATTTCGCTGTTTAAAATTCAAGAACGCACGTCTTCATTCGAATTATGCATGTATAAATTTTGCTCTATACCCATTTTGCGGACATTTTTTTACGGGTGATAATGGTACATGTTCCTGTTTAAAGACTTTTGGCAAAATGCCTCACAGAAACTGGCTTTATGGTATTGCACCGAAACCACAAATTTATCAGCTACCCTGAGATGAGAACACAGGAAATAAATGTAGACGAGTCTTTCAATTTTGCTCTGTGTCTAGGCTAATATAATCCTAAATCTCTACCATAGAGAGAAGACTACATTAATTGCTTGGATACTATTTTTTTCTCTTCGTTTCAAGAACTGCTCACTTCTGAATAATTATCATATATTCAATAATACAAATACTACCATTTCGAATTGCAATGTATAATAACGTAATGCAAGCTTTCAACTAGGTGGTTCTGTAAAGAAGTTATCTTTCATTTTCTCGTAGGAATGCAGAACACCTGCAGGTAAGACCAAAATAATTTACCCGTAATAATTTTTAAGACTACTAAATGAAACATTTAGGAACAAAATTATTTCTTGCGGGGTCTTAGATGCTTTTTGACAATGTCTGACCACAGTTTCACATATTTTATTTGAACATTATTATAATCACCTGCTTAATAACATGTTGAGCCACGTGTGACATTTATTTCGGCCTCAGTTTGATGTGATTCATGTTCAGCGAGAGTCCGATATCCTTCAGCTTAAACAGATGTGATGGCATCCAACTGCAGAATGTTTACTAAGATGGGAACTCTGTTACGAATTGCTATCTCTTTTTCATTCCACAGACGTTCTATTGAGCTAAGATCTGGGGACTTTGGGGTCAATTATAGCATGATGAAGTTACTATCGTGGTGATATATCTAGGCTGTTATAACTGAATTTCATCAACTCGTGACGGGCTGTGTATGTTGATATTCTCCTTCCGATACCACTGCTACAATGCTCTTTTACTTGAGGCAATGGAGCTCGTTTGTTTCTTGTAAAATAAAGTTGTTGTGAACGGAAATAGAAGATATGCTTATGCTCTGGAAAACAAACCTTGAGAAGTTCCAACAGATGGAAATGACTGACAGATAGCTTCCTTGAGACTGAAATTTAACTGCATTTCCAGTGGTTGAGGAAAGATACACTGAGTGATCATTCACATTTTCCCATGTAAAATTTCTATTTACCTGTTGTGAAACAGTAACGATACCAGTTTTTAGCCAAGTAGGGTAGAAGAAGTATTCTTGGAATGCCGGATGCAGGGAAGAACAAACTTTGCTTTTGCCTGCAAACTTCGTAAATGTGAGGAACGACCGAATAGCTTTACTTCTTTAAAATCAATTAAATGCATGTACTCCTGATAAGTATCACGAAATGAATTACTATTAGTGCAAGAAATACAACATTTTAAGTTTTTAGCTGACGTAACTAAGTAGTTCATTAAACTCACATAAATTTAAGGTGAACGTTTTGTTTTTACTTAAAGCTTCAATAAAAAAGATGTTCATGCGAGGCACATGCATCAGAAAACATAAAAACAGATCTACATTGTTCTCGTAACTTCTCATATGTTTTGTTTTAGTGTTAAACATGTGACATTTGCATTTAAATGTGGTTTTTTTTCTTCATGTGTGTTTTCAGTGGTGTATATTGACTTATAAAGCCCAGATCTTGAAAAGGTATTTCTTACTTCAGCTTTTTGTCACCTGTCTCCCAGCCTTTTTTTTCACCTGCTTTCGATTTTAAGTCCTCTTTTTTACTTCATGACAATTTCAGAATACTTAGTTATATCTTCTGAGGGGAAATCAAGATGCATAATAGCTGAGGGTCCAAAAATAACATGTTATTCATATCTAATGATATCGAATCACAAGTACAGATGTTTATTAAGCAAAACATGTAACTGGAGAGCCGAAGTAAGATTCAGGATATTGTGGTGATTTCACTTTTAATTTGAACTACACTGAAATTCCCCATTGTAAGCAATTCCCCACGGTACGCAACTGTACAAGAAAATGAGACTTGGTATCATGTTGTTTAATATGTCGGATGGAAGCGGAAAAATGTATTTCGTCATTCTTTCGTCCCAGCGGAAGCAGATCAGTTTATCAATGTACAGTTACCGAAGATAATGTTTATGACACATGCCCAATTGATTTCAAATTACTTATTTTTATATTACCTTAATATCTAAGAAAAACTTTGTGACGAGTTCTGCCAAAATGTGTATTTACAACCACGGAAGCAATTCTGATAAAGTTTCTGATTGAGTTCGATGCTTAGGAAGATTGCGGTTGAATGCTTACCTTTTCATGAGATTGTTGTTTGTTATATACTTATCTTAAACATTTCCTCAATCCATTTGCTACATTTTTATGATATTTCCAAAAATGTGATGCGCTTTTTAAATACGCCAAAAGAAATTGTACCGCTATTCTTAAAGAATTCTCATACTAATGGGAATAAATACTCATGAAAACATATCTTTTGTTTTTACAGCAAATCGCAGAAATGGCAATAAAAGTCATCTTTAGCAAAAATAAAGGATTTCATGTAATAAAAACAGTCTTTGCAGTAAGGACAATTTTCAAAATTCTTTATTATAGGTTCAAATAAAGTAAGAAGTATCCTAAAATCAGTTCACGGTAAAATAATTACAAAATTTATCAAGTCTATTTTCAGTTGCACACGGAAGAATTAAGGGGGAAATGCAACACCATATTCATCAATAACAAATTGATAGATCGCTACAGTTCATGTTGCTTTTATGGCCAGGAGATATACATGTCAAAATGTATGAATTTCGATGTAGTGTAAATATTTCATCAGAATTTGTCTATCTATTATTGAAATAAAAGTTTCTATCATTTACGTGTTTTGCGTATAACATACGGTTAAAGGGAATGTTTTGGACAGCCAACCTGCTCATGGAGATGTGTATCTGGCAGAAGTATTTGCTTAACAATTTCGCGAAAAATTAATGTCTTTTCAACATGACAAATATTTTTCTCTGGGTAGTTAGATCTGCATACATATACATGCATTTTTTCTCCAGAGTATTCAACTCAATGTACGCTTTTGCACTGACGTGAGCAACAGGAAAATGATAAGCAATACATTTCTTCATTCGATACTTTAAGGTTTTTACTTTACCGACAAATGAGGAACAAAAGAACAGAAATAAAACCCTTGTTTCCCAATTGTAGTATCAAAGATAAATGACCGGATTTATGTTTACATTACTGAAAATGGGGGACCAACAGAACAGAAATGAATGTATGATCACTCCGAAGTTAAATCACTGCATTTATAAAAAAATTGTGTACATACAAAATTAGTTTTTTCCTCTCCCCGTAAGAACTGGTGTGAGGCTTTCACCAATAACCGAATCAAAGTGCTCAAAAGGAAAGAAAGTGAAAAACATATATTTTTGAAACAATTTTTAAAAAAAATTTACTGTAACTATATGTGTTCGGAACAACTTGAGACATATTCCTAAATTCTATTGGGACTTATTAAACTCAGGTATCATTTGAAATGCAGTTTCGCACACTTTTGGATGCCACCAGACAGAAAACGACAAACTGTGCACTAAACGGGAATTTTGGAAACGATGGATTCATTTACATGTATTGTTTCCAAAAGTTCGATAGAGGATATACCTCATCATCATCATCATCCCCATCATCAACAACAACAACCATTATTAATCTACTGCTTAATAATGGTTGCTGTTAATCTACTAAAGGCCACAACCATTATTTATTTACTGAAAGCCACCCCAAGTTTCTTCCAGAGCAGTCTATCTTGCGCCAATCTCCCCCATGGTACACCCTTATGCTTTCGAATTTCAATAACCCATTTCCATGTCATTTTCTGTGTCTTTCCCTGGCACTTGGAATCCATTCTAGAATTTCGGCTGTCCATCGGTGGTTCGTTCTTCCAGCAAAATATTCAGCATAT
This sequence comes from Macrothele yani, assembly GCA_039090855.1. NCBI lineage: Eukaryota > Metazoa > Arthropoda > Arachnida > Araneae > Macrothelidae > Macrothele > Macrothele yani. The sequence continues at coordinate 53,191,191 of CM077034.1, read as the reverse complement.
TGCGATTTCATTGATTTTATTCTGATCGTGATGAGATCGTCTTCTTTCATTTCATGCTTACAATAAGCATTCGTTTCTATATGCTTCTTTCAGTTGTCTGCGGTCTCTGCATATCTTTTTCAGTAAAGGTCCACGTCTCTGCTCGGTGTGTAAGCACTGGAAGAATGTATTGATTAAACATTTATTTTAAGACATAATAGCATATCGCTCTTGAACATTGAACGGTTTCCGCCAAAAGCTCTCCAGCTAAGTTTTACACGCCGCTTAATTTCGCCATCAATATGATCTTTGCTTGATATCCGATATCCTAGGTAAATGTATGTGTCGGTTATCTATCGCTTTTTCACATCAAACGACAAATCTTGATTTCTTGTAAAAGCATGATGATATATACAGATACATACATATATATGAAAGTACATAAGTATGTATCTATGGTCAACCGTTGAAGAGATGAAAGCTTGTTTCCATCTTTTTTGAAACATCCGTTTTGTACTCACAGTGTTTCAAAAAAGATTGAAATAAGCTTCTGTCTTTCCACTGGTTTATCACAGATACCTATTTTTCATTAGAAAAATACTCAAATTGACGAAAAACTTACGGTATTGCAGTTACACCTCTGTGGGTAACATTTGCATAAAAATGAAAGTAACGTTTTACAGCCTTTTCTCAGAAAAAACATTTAATATTATGCGATGTCCTATTTAGTGAAATAACAAACTCAGATATTCTGTTGGTAAAACTCCGGGGAGTGATCGCAGTGAAAGTTAAAGATAATGAAAGTTCGGAGGCCGCAATTTTCTGCACGCATGAGAGCTTCTTTTTTTAGTTCCTTTTGGTGTAACGCAGCGAAACAAGCAACCGTTTGCCATAAATGCTTCACGCGATACATATTTAACGATTATCATCACGAACATCTCCGCGAGCTTTGTTCTCAAAATGACGGGGTTCGTCTTCTTTCCCTAATTAAGACATAGGGCAACTTTTTTCAATTCAATTTTTTGTCTGCGAAGGTTGTGTAAGTTTTTTTTTTATTTTTGAAATTCCACCTATATGTTAGTCTTTACGTCATTTTAATGGTTTATTCGTATATATGTATATATTGAGTGACGAAGGATTACATCGCCCATGCCATAGGCAACAGTAACCATCGCTTTGTATTTGCTGGGTTCTTGCAATAATTTTTTGTGCTGTGGCGATTCCAGATCCTGCATTCATTTATTTACAGTTTGAGTGATATCTCCTATTCCCGTGCCCAAGTTTCGTCTATGGTATTGATTCAACAAATAAATGCATCATCCTTATTATGATATCGGTCCAGTTGGAGTTTTCATACGGCGTATCGGTGTCATATTTGTACTTCTGTGAGATGATGAGGGACTCACTATGCTGTGAATTTTCTCATGCCAAGGACACTGTGCAGAACGTGACACTCGGAAAATCAGTGATTCTACTTTCATTTACAAATTCGCACGTGGTCAACTGCCTATCCCGATCAAATAAAATTTCACGAGGGGCACGTTCGTCTGTAGAGTGAGCTGACATCCTTATCGTTCATTATCTGTTGTCTGTTCTGGACCGCCTCGGAAAGCCTTCACACATCATGGAACTATACGATAAGGCAGCGCCTGATCCCCATACGCATCCTTCTCATCTAACCAGCTTTCCTTTGCGTCGAGACTACTTGTACACTCAATTTTTATTGAGCTGCGTAGATTTGACTCCCTAAACATGTTTTAACCACCTTCACACATCAGCACTTTACATGCTCCGTAAGCTACCTTCTATGTGTTTCACACAAACAATCAAGTAAAGTCCAACACTCTAAATAGTTTCATATAATCTATTATGTTATAACCAAAGTTTTCGCTGATCATTGCGCGTTATCGCTACTTTTCACTCAAGCCCCGTATATATGTTTTTAAACATTGTGTTTGTTAATAAAATTTAGAAACACACCCAATCAGTTATGGATCGTATTTGTGAAATTACTTAAACACAAGAAGTTTAATTTACAGCCAAGGTGGCCAAGTGCTACGAGACACAGGTTTCTAACAACTCGTCCAAGATGAGTCCGGGCTGAAATCCAAAGTGTGTCATGGATCGAGTATTTGTCTTATAGTACTGTCACTCTCCTTTCTCAGCAAGCAGTTGTCCCAGATTTGGAACAAATGACTTTTTGAATCCAACTGAGTTGGTTACGTTAGTCATAAATCCTCCAGACAAACAAAATATAATTAAAAAATCGCAAATATGAATGGTTCACCGTTACTTATAATTTTGGTTAATAAATACAGCAAAACCATAACAACGCAATTTAAATTTCGCAAGTACCACGTAGTCAGATTTCTGCTAGAGAAATTGCACAACACTACGCATGCTTTACGTTTTCTACACAAAAAAGCTAAAGGCATTTGTGGAATGTTTGCTACAATACATTCCACCACACAAAGGTGACTTCAATTTTAGCAGCTATAGAGCTCTTCTTATGAAATTAAAAAGGACAAATATATTTGTTAAAAATAGTAGAACGTTTTTCATGTATCACATATTGTGTTCCTTCCCAACACTAAGCACAATAAATAGCAAAATTCCTTAAATGTAAACAAACTAATCAATAATACTCTATCGGTTTTCATATCTCTATAACTGGTCTATTTATTTTCTTGTTTTGGGAGGTACAGTTCAGGAGAGTGGCAACATCTCAGTGATGACAAATCTCTGATTGGAAAGAATAGATTTACTCCTTCTCTAATATTGAAAATTCATAAAATTTCGTGGTTTGGCTGTGAAAAGAAATATCGGCAACCTAGAGAACAAGTGACATTTGTGTAGAATATTTTCACCAACTGATATCAATCTACGTCATGGACCTGTTTTTGCTACACGCCGAAGACAAGAGAAAGATCGTAGAGCTCATACGAACATTCCACTAACCATTTAAAATTAAATAATGCAAACTGGACACGTGTGCCACAGACAGTGTTATTAGCAACCTAGAGAACAAGTGACATTTGGGCAGAATATTTTCCCCAACTGATATCAATTTAAGTCATGGACCCTTCCCTGTTTGGGCTAGGCACCGAAGACAAGAGAAAGATCGTAGAGCTCATGCGAACATTCCACTACCAATTTATAATTAAATAATGTAATCTGGACACGTGTGCAACAGACAGTGTTATTGACAACCTAGAGAACAAGTGACATTTGGGGAGAATATTTTCCCCTACTGATATCAATCAAAGTCATGGACCCTTTCCTGTTTGTGCTACGCGCCGAAGAGAAGAGAAAGATCGTAGAGCTCATACGAACATTCCACTACCAATTTACAATTAAATAATGTAATCTGGACACGTGTGCCGCAGACAGGGTTATTGGCAACCTAGAGAACAAGTGACATTTGGGCAGAATATTTTTCCCAACTGATATCAATCTAAGTCATGGACCCTTTCCTGCTTGTGCTACGCACCGAAGAGAAGAGAAAGATCGTAGAGCTTATACGAACATTCCACTACCAATTTATAATGATAATCATTTATAAATTATATGTTCAGTGATTTCCCTTTATAAAACTTAATCCTGATTTGTATTTATTTTGTTTCTTACTTGATTGCGAGTTAGTAAGTGGCACCACATGCCGAGGTGTGTTCCCTGTATCCACTCTCTGAAAATAGAAGCGAATACTGCGAGAGATTAGAACGTCCCTCAGTGAAGATCATAATGAGAAGCAAACGCGATCAATAACAGTCCACAGTCAAACATCCGTTTCCCGTCACTGATTAGGATCGTTGAATGAAGCGAAGTGATTTAAAAAAAAACATTTTACACACTGAGTTGCCGAATTATTATAAACACAAGACCATTTCATGCAAAGTTATTATCAACCAGATGCTGCTAGCGCAAGATTGTTGAATCGGTATAAAAAAGGAACACTGAAGGCAAGCAATAAGTTGATTTTCGAATGAAATTATGGGTAAGAGACGCGGTCTGACAGATTTTGAACGTGGAAAAAATCGTAGATGCTCGAAGCATTGGCGCGAGTAAGAGCACAACCGCTGCCCTGGTGAACGGTTCGAGGCACCAGTTCTTAAACTTTTGGGAGAGTGGACAAACAATCTTCATGAAACACCAAAATTTAATAATTTCAAAACAAAAACCAGAGTGTAAATAAACTTTTCACAACATTATAGTACACAGCTGCCCTTGAATATTTTTATCAGTTGACAACCGACTGCATATTAAATTGAACAAAGTTAAAACATTAGCATAACATTCGTACTAAAGTGAAAGAAAGGTCGTTGAGTTACTTTCCGAAAAAATTTGTGATGCTATGGTTTCATTATATATATATATATATATATGAGTATTTTAGTTTGGAAATTTCAAAACATATTAAAATTTCAAAAAAATAAAAATAAAAAGAAAATGTCGCATAGTTTTGGATTGAGCCTTAAACCAGATTATGCTGAATTGTAATAATCTATACTTCTCCATATTGGTATATAAAATTCAGATGCACGAAACGAGGGATATGCATTTCGCTTGAAATTAAAATAATTTAAGACCAATATATTATAAAATAGCTGATGCACTTGTGATATGGACGGAATCCTTATCATGCAAAATTTAGATACGCAGCTCACTCATCATCAGAAATCTAAATATGTGGAAAAGTGATAAATAATTATTATGCGTAATTCCGGAGATACTGTTGTGGAGATGTGAATGTGATGCGATACAAGTTTAATCTACTTGCTGCGCAGGAATGTACAAAGGTTTACGCGTACGAATTAATAAATCCTGAAGTACTTTGGATTACTTCGTAGCCATGTTTATCCTTAGATACACTGCAATGCGATGAAACCGTGTAATGACTCCTATTCATGCCATCTAATTGTCTGCGATTTCTAACCGCGGTTAATTGGAATCTTGTAAAATGGCAAATTGGAGCGAAACGCAGGTAAAGTAATCTATGTACTTTTTTTCTAATTTATTAAAAACTTGAAATCCTTGTGCGATGAGAAAGCCGTTTTTTAGATATAAATATTGCTACTTATCTTTAAGTATGTTAGGAAGCATCATAAAATTAAAATACACAAATTCGGCGTTATTCATATTCAGAAAAAAAAACCGCATTAATCGACAAAACAGAACAGATGATGTCCATGAGGTAAAGGAGGGTCAATGGAAATCTCTGTGCCTTTGGCATTAGGATTTGACAAAATAATTTTTGAGGATTAAAAAAAAAGAATTCATAAATGTTTATTGTTTTTGGCACATACAAATTAAATAACAGAAATTTGGCAGTTTTCAATTTGGGAAAACAGAACCCATTGTTTCCCTAACAGATTTTGAATTTGAAGATTCGGATGTTTCTGAACGTGTATTTCGTATTTCATTATATAAAGGATTTAATTTGCCCAGACGTCTAGTTTAAGAATAGGCGAGGTGAGAAAACATAATGACCAGGTTAAACACCCAAAGCTTAGCTGTTTTTCTCACCTGTACAGAAAGAGAATCCACTATTTCCCTAACAGATCTTGAATTGAAGATTCCGATATTTCTAAATGGGCAGCATGGTAGACGGCTTGAATCAGACCCCACTTATTTTTCTAAATAAAACCGAAACAGAACCCAATTTCTGTTTCTGTTTCATTTGGATTTTTTTCTTTTTCTGTTTCAAAAAACAGAAACAGAAAAAAATATTATTTTTGAAACAGAAATTTGCAAAAACTGAAATTAGGATTTATCTGTAGGACATTTCTGTTGCAATTATAGCATTTCTGTTGGAAAATAAATGTAATTAAACCAGAAAAGATTTTAGTATATTCAATAAATAAATATTTATATTTGCAGATAAGTGATCACTTTTGTGAATGTATCTTGGGTGTTATGGTGTTAAAAATTGAACTTCTCGGTTCCGAACATTTTTACCAGATATGATTCTATCATTTCGATAATAGAACAAGAATGATGACACCGAATTTTCGGGTGCAATAAGCACGTCTTTTGAATCCGTTTTGAGGCAAATTTGATTTATCAAAGCTATTCAAAGTCAATGAAACTGGTATGGAAAACAATAGTATCTTACGGAAAAAATAAGTTTTTCAATCGGGTTTTTAATCCCTCAGATATTGCTGGAAACGGAATCGTGAGCTTATACTTTCTGGTTGCAAACATGTGCGTTAAGAAAAACATGAATTTATATGAGAAACAGTTCGCACAGCATATGCTCTCCAACACCGAAACAATTTTTTTCAAATCGGACACTTAGAAACAGAGATATCGGCAAAAATAAGATGTAACTTTACGTCCCCTGGAGGGAAAACCATGCATTATTTTAGGAAGAAAGTATTCTCAAAAGGTTTTTCCATATGAGCGGTATCGGTCCAAGAAAAAAATAGTCGAGTTTTCAGGACCCCAGATTTTACTACAAATACATCAGCGGCAGAAATTAGAACTTATGCCCCCTGGTGTCCAAACCATTCTTTACCAAACATTAGAATTTATGTGAAAAATATTTTCCATCAGGTGTTGTATGCGATACAGGAATAAGTTTTCAAATCGGAGTTTTAACAGCAGAAATAACGCAGAAAACGCAATTTATCTTTGTGCCCCCTAGCAGAAAGTCTATCATTTACTTAAAAATTTTGAATTTATAGGAAAAACATTTCGCATCGGAAACGCTATCCAACAAAAGAAGAATTTTTCAAATCGGATTCCTAGAAGTAGAGGTATTGACAAAAATAAGATACATCTCTACGCTCCCTGGGGTAGAAACCATGCATTATTTCAAAAAGAAAATGTTCCTAAAAGGTTGGTCGACATGAGTAATGTCGGTCACACAAAATACTTTTTTGCAATCTTGATTGTAGAAGCTCATATTTTGCTGCTAATACTTGAGAAGCGGAAACTAAGACTTACGCCACCTGTTGGCCAAACCAATTTTTACAAAAATTTGAAATTACGCGCAAAGGATTTCTATCAGGAGCTGTATCCGGTGCAGAAAGAATTTTTCAAATCGGATATTTAGAAGCAGAGGTCTATAGTGGGAAAAGCAATTTACCTCTACGCCGCCTAGCGGAAAGTCTAAGATAAGAATTACTTGAAAATTTTGAAATTATATGAAAACCATGTCACACTGCAAGCACTATCCAACAAAGAAGGAAATTTTCAAATCGGACTCCTAGAAGTAGGGATATTGACAAAATAAGATATGCATCTACGCCCCCGGGCGGGGAAACTGTGAAGTGTTTTCAGAAGAAAATATTCTGAAATGGTTTATCGATGTGAGTGGCATCAGTGCACGAAATAATTTTTTCAATCAATATTTTAGAAGCTCAGATTTTATGGCAAATGCATCAGAGGCAAAAATTATCATTTACGCCCCCTGCTGGCCAAAGTATTTTTTACCAAAAATTTGAAATTATATGCAAAACATTTTCCATCAGGAGGTGTATCCGCAGAAGAAAACGTTTTTCAAATCGGAGTTTTAGAAGAAGAGCTATCGGGAAAAATGTAATTTAATTTTGCGCCCGCTAGCGGAAAATATATGCGTAATTTGAAAAAGTAACTATGTCTAAAATACTCTTCGGCGTAAATGGAATCGAAAGGTAATAGAATATTTTCAATCGGATGTTTAGAAGCAAATATGTGGAATAAAACGTATTTTTGAATTCGACATCATCTGCATTTTCGACCTCTATCGGCAAAATTGTGCTTCGTAAAAAAAAAACGAAATGAAGGATCATCATTCGCATATTTCAAGCTTCCCAATGAAAAAATAATTTTTCAAATCAGACCAACAGTTGCAGAGATATCGTGGGTACAGACGGACGGAGGGACGGACGGACAACCCGGTAACATAAGCACGATCTTTTTTTACAAAAGCTGTGGTAAAAATAGTTCCGGTGAGATACGGCTGGACTCTGAAATTTATTCACTTGTTTCTGATTTAGGGAAGAGCTATAATATGTGTATTGTAATAATTAACCAGGATGCAATGATCTCTGCCGGTTTTTACCCATAATGTGCTATGAGCTATATCCAAGAAGGCAGCTCCGGTGGCTCAGTGGTCTGAGCGATGGCCTCTGATCATTCTTCCGAAAGTGGTCCGGGTTTGAATCCCGGAGAGGCATGGATGTTGTGTTTGTATTCCGTTACTGGCTCTCTCCTTTGCCTGGAACCAGTGACCCTAAATTAGAGACGGGCGGCTGCTTATGGTCCATTTCAGTTGATCACGGTGGTCGTTAAACCTCCAACCAAAAAAAAATATCTAAGAAGGATACGCGAAAAATTTCTGGATGGGAATTGATGACAAATATTTAACGTGCCTCTACTGGAAGTACTCTGTTGTTCATCACAGTTACAGAAGGTTCCGAAGTTTCTCCTCAAGATTTCTCAGGGATCTTCCTAAAGTCGGTGACAGGAATTCAGGTGATGCCTTCAGGTTGATGTAATTATACAAAAGAAGAACTACATGGAAGAAAAAAGGTATTGAAACTCCTTATCCCGATAATCTATTATTTATCTTCCACTTCAACTTTGTTACTAGCACTCTCTCTGGTATGTTGGAAAGCCTTACAATTTTATCTCTAATCGACTGACTTTCAAATAAATTTCTTATATCAAATATTTACTTGTACCTCACATTTAAAAATAACATATCTGTAAAGCATGGATTATTGATGCGACATTAGCCCTCTGATTTGAGTAATTAGTGAAGAGGGCATAGCTAAACTAATGTTGTAAACCAAGGGTTGTCAAGAAAATAATATCTGTTATGAAATAAAAAACAAATAAAACCGACGTTATCATAGGTTTTGTATTTTCACTAGTACTTCATATTATCACTCATTTTTCTTAATAATCATCGGCGGTGTTTAGAGAATTGTCATATCGTGTGACCAGTTTTTGAGTACCTTCATCATGTATCTCGGTCGCCAGTCTCTGCAACCACTGTGACATTCGGTCTTTCAAGTCGTCATCACTTGCGAAGCACCATCCTACTAAGAAGTCCTTCAGTTTGGTTAATAAATGGAAATCAATAGGCGCCAAGTCCGTACAGTAGGGCGTATGATCCAGAACATCCGATTTGAAACTCTGAAGCGGGTGTTAGGACCAACGTCCTACGTAAGGTCTTGCATTGTCGTAGAGAAACACCATCCCCTTGGACACAAGCCGCGCTGCTTATTTTGTATGACCTTACGCAACTTCTGCAGTGTTTCACAATAGACGTCAATGTTGATGGTTGTGCCTCGGGGCATGAACTCAATCTGCAGGAGACTTATACCGTCCGAAAACACTATAACCATGACCTTCAATTTCGAAAGCGTTTGCCAATACTTGCATGGATTTGTCGGCAACCGAGAATGGTGCCAACAATGCAACTGGCTTTTGTCCTCCAGCATGAAATGACTTACACAGTATTCATCTAATTTCAATATGTGGTCAAGAAATGTATCGCTCGTTTGTACGTAACGGGTCAAAAAACTCAAAGCTGCACTAATACGGTTCCCTTTGTGATCATCGATCAACATTGGAGGTATCCACGGCTCACACTTTTTCTGATAATTAAGGTGTGCCGTTACGATTTCATGGAGCAGCACGCGAAAAACCTCAAGTAAACGGCCATGAAATTAATCGAGTTAAATACGACGCTCGTGTCTTAGTGTCATGATCGTCACGTTTCTTGATTTCCGCTGTAACGAGTAATGGGCTGCCAGAGCGAATGACATCACAGACATTTGCTGTACCCGCATTAAACATCCCTACCCACTGCCATACCGATGATTTGTTCATCATTCCTTCTAGGAAAATATTCATAATCCGATGATGAATGCCTTTCCGACCCAAGTTTTCAGCATTCAAAAAGCGAATCACAGAACGCCCATCAGACTTCGCGGGGTTTTCAATTTTCTTTGTCATTTCAAACAAGCACAACAAAAATTTCAATCACTGCATTAACACATAAATTTCCGCAAGCCTCGACAACGTCTGACTGAAGATGGGCAACCCCTTAGTCAGACGTTTGCAAGAGAATGCGGGGAGGTGGACGCATCGCGGTCCTCTATTCGCCCACGTGTATGACCTTCCGGTCTGTATGCGCAACGGATACTACTTCCTTTTTGTGTATTTGTAGCAAAATCTGAGCTTCTGAAAACCAGAATAAAAAATCCTTCCAGAAAATCCGATTAAATATATCTTTTTTCTGCTAGATATTTCTAACTAATAAACTTTCTGTGATTATTTATTTCCGAAAACAATGCAGAATTTCGCTGAAAGGGAACGCTAGTATTTAACATGTAAATACCAATATGTATGCTACCAAATGTCCGATTTTTTAAATTTATTTCTACCCAGAATACCATTTACATTGTGGAAAAGTTTAGGCTTGTATTTGGGGAATTTTCTGTAGTTTACAGTTCTGTCGCTAGGTGGTGCCTGTGCACTTATATTTACAGCTATATCTCCCCGTCGAAAAACCCTATTGAGTGTTTTCTTTACTGTCTGTCATTCTCTACATTAAAGATGGGAACAATATCCTCTTTAAGTAATTCATTGGTTTCCCGCTAGCGTCGTAAAAGTCGAAACAGTATTTCTGGTTGTCGGTGCTTCCGGGATAAGTATTTGAAAATTTCATTTTCCTTCCCATAGCTTTTTCCATCAAATATACCTTTTTCGACGATTTTCAACTTTTCTATTACGCAAAAGGATTTTGCTAACGAAGATTTACATCATATTTCCTTGTATATTTCTTCTTCTCTTATCTGTTAAATTTTAAACTTTCCTTGTGTCTGACACCGTTTCTTCAGCTATGAGAATATTTTTGTGTACCATTTGTTAATTTTTGTGACATACTTGGTATCTGCTGGTAGAACTAAGATGCTGTTTCTGGACATTTTACTAATTGTAGGAATTAGGTTGAATTACAGGATTCGAAGGCTTACGTATGTGTGCCCCTTCGTCTCGGTGGCTCAATGGTGTAAGTGTTGGTGTCTGAGCATACGTCCGTGATGAGTCCGGGTTCGAATCCCGGTGAGGCATGGATGTCGTTTGTCTTAAGGCACTGGCTCTCTCCCTTCCCTGGAACCATTGCCCCTAAATCAGGGAAGGCCGACTGCTTATAGCCCAATGAGCTGCACGCGGTGGACGTTAAACACCTCAAAAGAAAAAAAAATTGTGTGAGCACCTTGACAACCCTTGCTGTGTTTCCTAGGTAACTATTACATACGTTATTTATACGTTGGCTCCTTAGGATTCCAGCATCAACTGTCGCTAGCGAAGGAAGTTATCTGCTTAGCCCGTGATATACACCATGAGACTTCATTTCATCTACCGGTGGATTTCAAATTTGCTTGTATTAGGATAATACCATTTGAAGTACGCCAGATTTGAACAAAAACTGAATAAATATTATAAGATCTGATATATTGTCAATTATTTCGTTGACTTGAGTTCTAGTATCAAAAATGTCTGCGATGGTTGCGCCTTGAAAAACAATCCAACAGTTTTCCTTTTCGTTTATGTGTATATTTACAAGGTGAAAGGAAGTGTGTGTGTGAAGAAGGTGTAGTATCAACAATTACTGGAGATCCAATCTTACTACTTGATTGGCAATAAAAGCTCATTTTTGATTTTTTTATTGAAGGTTTAACGACCACCGTAAGCAACTCAATGAACTATAAGCAGTCGCCCGTGCCTAATTTAGGACTACTGGGAAGGGAGAGAGAGCAAGTGCCCTAAGACAAATACAACATCCATGCCTCACCGGGATTCGAATCCGGACCCCTTTCGGACGAATGATCAGAAGCCATCGCTTAGACCACTGCGCCACTGGGAAAGCAGCTAATTTCTAGAATATTCCTTGTTGAGCCGATAAGAAAACATGAGTTTAAAATTGAAAAATTTCTTTTTGCCTATCTTTACAATAAAGAAGGAAGAATTCAATCTATGCAGTATTTTTACACGGCTTTGCAAATGGTCATAGAAACGGTCACCAAATGCGCATATTAGAAAGTTTACATACTATCTACAAAATATTATGTTTTACTTTATATTATATTTCCCTACTCATTATGTAGGGGACCAATAACATCGAAAGCTAGAGGCCCGCCTTGATCATTTTGAGTAAAATCTCGCGCATCTAAGTTGCTGGAGAGATAGTAAGGATACAATCTAGCAAATAATTCGGAATTTCCTTATATGTTGCTTTAAAAAAGCTTTCGCCGTACCGGTGGCGCAGTAGTCTAAGCGAAGGCCTCTGATCATTCGTCCAAAAGGGATCAGGGTTCGAACCTCGGTGAGGCATGAATGGTGTATGGCACTGGCTTTCTCCCTTTCCTGAAACCAGTGACCCGAAATTCGGGATGGGCGACTGTTTATAGCCCATTGAGTTGCTCACGGTTTTTGTTAAACCTCCAATCAAACAAAAAACGTTGAGCCACTAAGGCGGTCTTTTAAAGATGCACCAAATACTGCTGAAATATGAACATCTAGAAACGCCAGGATATAAGGACACCCCACTTCCGTTACGAGCTCGAAGTGCTACTGCAAATGCTTCGCAAAAGTTTTGACAATTAATTATTTATTAAAGGGTATAACGATTTATTTTAGCTTTCTCATTATGCGCTTACTATTCAGATGACAGGCGCTGTCAAGGTGTTAGAGAATATCTATCTTTCCCAAAAAGTTTAAACTCTAGAGTAAAGTTTAAATGAGATTGTCCGCATTCATGCTTCTTCGTTTTGTGAGTCAGATCAGTCAAATCAGGGACGCCAAAGTTCACCCAATTGGATTCATTACTCTGTTTTGCAAACTGCAGGCAGTGAAGCAATATTGGCGGTTGGTTACTTCACATCCACAAGTTTATTTTCATAAATATTCTACTTAAACTCTATTTTAAAATCCTTTTTTTTGAAATAGTTATTTGAACTATGTTAAAATGAGGCGCTGGTCGGAAACTCCGTCTTATTTCCATTTTTGTTTCCAGCGACAATCTAGATAATACCAATTCTTTTACTTCTGAAACTGTTAAGTTACTGAAAGCCATGATGTCTTTCTTTTCTGTACTGCTACGTAAATAAATTATTCCGTCTCACATAAATGAAATCCTAAAATTCAAAATTTAACAGGTCAGCAAGACTCAACGTACAACAAAGCACAGCCAGAAAAAAAACGCAACGGTTCATCACATACAAATTTCAGCTTGGACTATGCACATCTGATCTATACACCCTCAGGTGCTTATAAAAAATGAAACCCCATCATCTAGTCTACAGTCTCTGCTGAGTCAACGCCCACAGGATCGTAGGTTGGATCAAATTCAATGGAAACCTAGTTTAACACTCGGCGGAAATTAGCCTTTCTTTTATTAATCTGCGCGTAAGTCTTTTTTTTTTTACTCCTCAACAGACAACAAGTATTTCTTTCTACCACAGCGTGTAAGTATAAGAATTTTGTAGGATTTGGCTGCTGAATTTTAATTTTTGATTGAGGTTCACGTGATTAGGAGCTCCGCCTTTTTTTTAAAGCACTGGCTGCTGTCTGACTAACATTGAAATCATTTCTTTTCTTTTTTGAGAACGTAGAAAAATCCTTAAAATGAAAAAGAATAATAAAGCAAAATCATCCTATTGCGATAAAGCCATATGCATACTTGTGATAAGATTATCTCTCCTGCCACAGATAACTATATTCAAATGCAATATGCGTTCACTTAATTGCAGCTTTTATGCTCATGGCTTTAAGAAATTATCGTTGCACACGCCTGGGACACTCACAAGCGTGTGTTACGTGCAACGCGACGAACGAAGCTCTAGCTTTAGCTCTATTAATAAACATTATTATTCTTTGATGAGGTGTTTTTCTGTTAAACACCTCCATGAGAGATTTTAACATTGTTGTAATTGGCTAAGAACTAATTTGGTCTGATTCAATTAAATACATTAATATTAAAGTATATTACTGCATACTATTAAAAAATTGTGAATTGCCAATTTTGGACCAAAATATTTCATGTAGCATGGAAAGGTGATTAAATGCCAACAACAGAGCCATAAAATAATATTTTTCTATTTATTTCCGTATTGTCAATAATAATATACAAACACAAACTGACGGCAGCATAAAATATAATTTGACGGGGTGCGATTCAGTCACTAGAGATTTTCGTTGTACGTATGAGAAAAGAAACTTAACAAGTATTCAATACTAGATATCTATCAGCCTGTTGCGATCAGTGGTGGAAATGGGCGATAACAGTAGGGAACGGCGTACACTTAAGAAATTGGTAAGGGGAGTTCCCTTAAATAGTGTGAACAAAAGTACATCATATTTTTAAAAAATGTACTGCGGAATTATGCCGAGGAAATTTTTGCTGGCAGTTTATTTATATACATGAATACCATTTGTGATTTCTATAAGTGCTTTACGTTAGAAAATTGTATCTTTAATTTTGCAGTTACCAGAACTTTTGACTCGAGACAATAAGTTTCGTGCTTCGGACTCTTATCTAAAGGCCCATAGCCAACGGGATGCTCCATTTCGACTGTTTTGATTTCGCATCATTTAACACTTTATCCTGCAGGGTGGAATGTTGAACAATTAAAAACGTTTCAGTCTTGATTTTAAACCAGGCTGATAGAATATTCTAAACTTGGCTTTAGAATACGTTATCCATGCCTACAGTACAAAAGTACCTCCAATTGCGGCCGCATGCGGACAAACAGTAAGGTAAAGTATGTCGTATCTATACCTCTGAGCATTGTGGTTTCCACTTGGCAACACATAGAGGTCGGTGCGGCCGCCGAACGATATGCCTGCCCAAACCAGAACACTACCACCATCAAGGTGTCCCTTACCTAGATATTAGAAGGAAGTTAGCGAATACCGGCCTCTGTCCAGATGTAAACTCGGCGGGAATCACCCTGTAATTAGTATCGCGACTCATCGGTTACAGAACGGACCTACACTGATTTTGAGTCCAGTTCACATGCATTCGTGTAAAACTGAAACGTTCCCTCCGGTGCCGGGGGATGGAAGGGTACGCATAATACCGGTCGCCGTGCATACAGTGCTACAACATACAGCCTTCTGCGTACCGTCGATGCTGATAACGTCCGTCCTGTGGCTGCTGCAAGCACAGATCTAAGATCAGTTGGTGTAGCTGTCTGGTTCCGCAGCGCTGAAAGCAGCAGCAAACACCGGTCATCCGCGGAGGTCGTCGCCCTTTGCCTACCTTCGCTGTACCTTCCGGAAGTTGCACCCGTGTTTTGGAACTGCTGCCACATCCTGATGACCACAGAACGATCGAAGTTGAGCCATTTGTCGACGTCCGCCTGCCGTTGACCTGTTTTGAGTCGGCCAATGGCTCTGTTGCGTAACTCCGCTGGTAAGTGATACCTCGAAGCCATGTTAACAAAATCGGTAACTCGATATCTTGTCATTTAACGCCGCACATGAATTGGCGACTTTCTCCGAAACAGCTGGTTTTAAGCTCTTGCGCTCTTGCGTAAAGCAAGCAGTACTCCTTTGCCTTCCGTACATCGATGCTGTATGCCTTCGCCCGTAACATATGGAAATGTCGTGCAATTTGAGCTATATTTCGCCCAATTATCGCAATATTTCGGTTTGTTGTTTAATTTATGGAGACCAGAGTAGTGCTTTCAAGCACACATAATAAAATATATGTATTTCTAAGAACATTTAGCTCTGCATTAGAAGCACCCCATTTTACGTATTCGGAGCGATAACGAGGATGCATGTGATATCAAAGCCACCTGCGGTTAGTATATACTGTGCACAACTATTCTCTGTATTTAATCAGTAAACGTTTGCAAGTAATGGGGAAACGCGGCGATTTCAGCCAATTTGGCCTCGAACTCACGGTTTAGACCTCGAGGTCAGATGCCTGTTCTTCGGAAACAGTCCATTTTCCCGTTTATTTCCTACTCTTTGCTGCTATTTCTCTACAAGGAATATAGGGAATCCCCTTAGACATGTAGTACGACTTACTTACTCGCACTCATGTCAAAAACACCAACACATAGGTGCCAATCGAAATGAGGAAATTAGATGCGCCAATTCGGTTTATAATTTGTTGGCGTAATGATTCCTGTTTACCCTTGCTTATTAAGAAGTCGGTTTTCAAAACATCTATTGTAGCTCACTAAAATTAATTTTAATAGTGTCTTACGGGCTTTGATTTCCTGTGGATGCGATGTACCATTAATAGGGTTTAAATGGGGTTCACTACAGACTTCTTTTTGTCTGATTCTGATGTTTCCTATGACGTTACGTTGGTCTTCAACTTATTCAGTCCCCCGTCAAATTCTCTCATTTCCCTCCACGGAAAGGGAAACAGCGGCTTTTTGTCAAACCACAGTAGCGGCAGAAGCCCCAAAAATTCATACTCACGAACACATTCACATGACTGTCAACTGTTAAACAGGAAAGGAAAAAAACACAGACATGCAAATTTTTGTCGATCATGACAAGAATGTGCATGCCTGTAACACACTTGTAACTCTCACATTATTACTCTGAATAGATTAAAAAACACTTAGGTATGACTCACCTATTCATGATGACCTGATAGAATAATTCTAACAATTGAATTCGAATGCAAATATTTAAAAAAAAAAGATGTGTATAACTTTATTCACAAAATTCAAGACTACTATTTCAAATTTTAAGTTATTTTCCGTATGGTTTAAGATCTGGTTCAAGTCTTTTCATCATACCAATTTGAGACAGAAGGCCGGGGATGAAACTTATCTTCGGATTTACTTTTAACCTCAATATTCATCAGAACATTCAATGCTTGTACGTTTATACTGCCTTTCTAATCACCATTTATTCTCTTCATGAAACTGAACCCATCCTCACATGCAAAAGTAGATAAGGAAAATATAATGGGTATTTCTACTAGTACCAAAATGTTTTTATGATGTTTGTAGATTTCAACAAACGTTCGTTTCCAGAAAGCAGTTGTTCATTTTTGTATGGCAGATTGGTAATGATCTTTAGCATCTCCTTTCAGTTCAATGAATTCTCCAAGCACATTTTCCAGTTCAAACTTAACGCGTGTTAAAGGCATTTGAAAATTCTCTACCAATTATTTGACATCTTGAATCTCCTAATTTTGAAAACTGTCTGCATCAGCGTTGAATAGCCGGTTCGTGACTTGAATTGCTGCACATTTTGCAATGGGGTCGTTAATTAGTGTTTCAAATTGCAAGTCAATATTGCTGATAAATTAAGCTAGTATATTTGACTTATCAAACGAACACACTGCATGTCTTCTAACTTTTAAATTTTTATATTTAAATTTTGATTGCCCAGTTGTACTGTCCTGTTGGACCATGTTTGTGAAATCTTCCAGGTTAGAGCCGTAATTACACTTCATGTCATATTAAGTTGTTTTTCTCACTACTGATACGATTCATTGCTATTTGTAAGTTAACATCATATTGCTGTAGACATAAGGAAAGCCGAAATAATTATCCTAAAACATCGGTGAAGAGACATAAATTCAGAATAAAATTGTAGGATACACGAGACTTTCAATATTCTTAGCACTTTATTTTCATCTGAAGAAGACACATAAGATCAAGCATTTTTGTCTAAATTAACCACAATCCAGAAAAAGGAAGCTAAACTTTCGTCACCTTTTGGATAAAGGAGGCAAATGCGAGCATAGTGCATAATTTGTTACCGTTTACCCTAGAGTAGGAAAGTTCAAGGGTGACAAAAAGTTTCAGTCTTCTCCATGCCTCCCAGCTTACACCCAGGAGAGAGTTACAGTTAAACATTGAACAAGTTTTGGGGAAGTAACACGAAGCCGTTGAAATTTTTTCCAGCACGTTGCAACCGCCGCCAAATTTGTTTCTACGGTGCAGACCTTAATTCCACAGGCTCAAAGCATTTGGCACTTTACATTTCACATAAAAACATTCTATATTTTTCCACTAGCCACTTTTGCTGGAACCGCTTTTTTTGTAGCAAAATGCATTTTATTAGTAGCAATTTGATACTAACTACCCGTCAAAATCGCCTCCTGGTGTTAACATAAAAAAATAAAATACGCTCTTTTAAAAGGGCTATGAAAACAAATGGGGAGAAGAAAATGTTACATATACACTGGGCATTGTCTTTTACTAGTGCACCTAGGTAAATAACTTAAATACCTAAAGTATTAAAACTCAAGTTCTTTCAGACACTGAATACCATTAAATCATGTTATATCCACATGAGGTTTCGTAGATATTTAAAAAGTGAGTTGAGATAACCTAGCTAAATCGGATATTCACGTTTTGCTTTAAAATTGCTCTTCATAGCAGTTTTACTTTGGAACACTTTAACACAGAAAGAAAGAGATTCCCGTGCCTAAAAATCACTTCGGACTGCTCGTTAAATACCGCGCACTTAAGACCTGCAGATAGTGATTCGAATTTTTGCAATGCAGATCCTTCAAGCCATGATGAAGCTTTGGAGCTTATGGTATCGTAGATTATCATCTTTAACTGCTATACCCGATTAATTTCATTTTCGAAGTTCTTCGTCACTATTCTCTCCTCGGTCCAAACTTTTTATCATAAATATAGACAGCTACCCACCATGGTTAGTTGCTGACTATATTTCTGATTATAGCGTTCCGCAATATAATGTGTAGCATAGTTTACTAAGACAATTCACAGGGCCTGGTTTGAATGAGTGCGTGGTTGGACGTATACGCCTCCCAAAGTCAGGAATGTTCTCACCATCAAGTTGCAAGTTTTTTACCAAATCTGTTGCACGATCCAGTGTGATTTAGACTGCTCCGCGCATTTAAAAACATGCCCTGCCATTTTCTATAAGTCTGGAAACTATTTGCTGTCACCTTTTTTGAATATTTTTTTATCTCGTGTTTCAATATCCCTCTGTTTGTCGGAAAAGTCCAACAGAAATCTGGCGGAAAATGCTTGTTTCATTCATGAAGAGCCCAAAGGTGATTACTTCACTTTCTCTGGGAAAGGGAAAAGCTAATATTATCCCAGTGTTCATCTTACAGCAGATTAGCGCCAAAGAGAAAGATACAGTGTCTTACTTGGAAAGTATGGGAATGAGTGTGAAGTATGGTAAGCAGTGGGAATGAGTGTGAAGTATGGTAAGCAGTGGGAAGTATGGGAATGAGTGTGAAGTATGGAAATCAGTATGCACCTTAGGACGAAAGCAAACCTGTGGAGGAAGTGAAATGCTTTCAGAAAGTTTCTGCTATGGAACACTGTGTCCAGTCATTAATGTGCAGGACACTAAACGTCTATAAACCTACGTAATTATCATTGCAGCCTAGGTGCACCCTTTAAAGGCTACGGTAATTTCCCCCTGGCAGGGCGTTCTTTCAGTTGTATAATGAATGTCCCATGATGCACCATGCCTCCAAATGTTTCCCACCAACTCAGGAACGCACCGAAAAGATGAACTTCAGTATCAGAACGTGTTCTCCTTTAAATTCCCGAACTAGAAAGAAATATGCACTGATAACTATGCACTTTTCAAGGAGGAGGGTGTTTATGCCCTTGCTTTTTATAATCAGGACGGGTCCAAATGATACTACATGGGAACGACCAATAGGTCGCTTAGAATTAGGATCAACAGGCATGGAAGCGACAGAGAGTTTGGTAAAGTAACCACGGCTCTGTCCATGGAAATTACGTTCAACTGAAGTGTCCTTATGTAAGATGATATAAAGAAATTAAATTCCCAGTCCCAAACAAAATCTACAGCCATTCGAGAAAACTTTGAGATCACTACTAATTGCGGGGCTTTCAGTGATGGCGTCAATCAAACTTTTGCCGTTATATCGGAAGCAGTAGTTCAAATAATGTTTTTCGCCTTTCAAGATACCACACGCCCAACCAACATGTTGTCTCCCATCTTTGAATGTTAATTACATTGGTGTTTTTTCTTTTAGTGGTTAGTCAACTTATCGCTTTCAAATTGCTGGTGCTCTCTAATTAAGTTTGTTGTCTTTCTTTCTTTAAAAAGTTATCTGGTTGATGACTGAAAGATCGGAGGTTTTAAAGTTATTTTTTATTACTTACGCCAATAATAACATATAACATAAGTAATAAATATAACATAATAATCAACTTAACATTCTTTCCTTCACTTCCTCACACCATCTTTAACCCATTTGTTGTTCATTGTTTTGACCAGAATTGTACATATGCGATTTCAGAATATTTTGTATATATTAATTATTAAAGTAGGTGGTGTACGACAGGAACAAATTATTTTCATCGGGAGAGAAAGCTTTCATTTTAATAAAGAAAAACAAATGTTATTAACATGCATAAGCTCTGTAGTCCAAATATTAAACATTGTCAGGTGCTCAAATTTGACGAAAATTTAACTGTCGGTTTCTAAGAAGCAGATTTCGGAAAAAGCGATCTGTAATATCTAGCGACCACATAACAACCACGGATTTCACCCGGGTAAGTTAAAGCTCACGACAACATATAAGAGAACCAGGAACTGTTGAAGAAAATTATTTATATTTCTTTTACGTCCTAAACATTTTGAACAAAATACTGCATGCTTCAGCAGCATGTTTGATTTTCGTACATTTCAATATTTAATTTTTCAGAGAAAAAGTTCAAAATTATTTTTAATTAAAGTACGACTACTTTAATTAGGGAAAATTCATTGGTAAATTTGAGCCAAAACTTGAAACATTAGTGAGCATTTCCAGGAAAACGAAGTCTATATCTTTCACCAGAATTCAACTCCTTGTCATGTTGCTGATCTGTACTAACAGTGGTTTGGGGAAATTCATGGTGCACGACTGGAATGGCCCTGATCTGGATTTAACAGCAAATTTGTGGAGACGGTTAAAGAAACTTGTTAGTCAGAAACAAGCAAGGAATAAAATACAACTGATAGAAACAATCATACAGTCTCGATTTCACATTATAACATCTGGTGATCGAAAATACTAGGATCACTCCAGGAGAAGCCGTTGAAACGCTGCAATTGCGGCAATAGGTCTCCGACAAAGTGACTTGTAGAAAAGGGTGAGAAGTTATGAAATAAGTTTTACCTTTTATTTTTCTGGTTATAACTTCTTTCAAAATGTTATTTTTTAATAACCGAATACTGAATTACTTTATGCATTAAATTATATTTCTAATAGTTTTTCGATTGCACAGCATTAAAGAAAACAAGTAAGAAGTAATCAAACCACGTCTTTATATACATAAGTAAATTGGCCCAAAATATATTACACAATTTTGGCCACTAGTGTATTTTAGCTCATATAAGATTCGAGTTACAGCATATATCTGGTGCAGTGCATTTGGCGTTTGATATTGTAAGTTGTTATGCTTATCGCATTACTGTAATTTTATAACTATCTAAAAATAAAAATCAAATACTTTGTACTAAAACTAGTGTTAGAACTCCATTTTAGCATCAGAGAAAAAAGCCTATGATATACTTTCTGGAAAAAAAAATACTTCAATTTCAAATTCACGTTTCTAATAGTATCATACAAAGTGACGTCCTAAAATATACCCTCCGACATCGAAAATTTTTGCTTAATTATTAAAAAAAATGAACATAAATAAATATTTAGTATTTATCAAAGCTGCTGGATGAACTTTAAAAACATGTACACCAACATTTACTTCAGTATTGGACGATGTTATGTTTCTGCTATGTTGCAATTCCGTAGGTGGAACCGTTACGATCATTCCATAAACTGTATTGTTGACTTTTTTGGAAAAATGTTAATTACGGAATGGAACCGTGAAACGGGGTTTTCTTTTTAAGTTTTGATATTTATTTTCAATTTTGAATTATTTAACATAAAATACTCGTTCAGAATCAGGGGTGCAACAAAGCACAATCAATTCTATATGTCTGCAATCACATATGATAATGATGGAAGAGATGACTATTTCCATTCCATTCCCCACACTAGACGAAAAATCATCAATGTTTAATGCTTGAAAGCAGGGTGTTAATCGCACATACACTGAAGAAGCGAAATATCATAATTAGCGTGTCGATATGTAAATAGAAAAAACTTAAGGAAAACGAAGAAGCACGTCACAGTCATGAAACAGTAAAAGTAACACTGGTTGTTGATCTGTTTTTATCAGTGTCATTCTTGTTCTTCAAATGAAAAGGCAGCGGACATAAACAAGTTTAATAAATAACACAAACATTTGACGTAGACAAGGAACATGAAACAGAAGTAATCGCTGTATCCAATTTTATAAGTGAGTTACAGAAAAATTCCTATTGGCCGCCACCGGGAATAGAACACAGGGTCTTCCAGTTACGCCCTGGATATGATTCCACTGCACCACAGCGGCATCGAATTCCTCCACACTCACATACGCTAACTGCCAAGCGAATTGGCAGATTGCTTCTTAAATCCCGCACCATGCTAGGGATTCACCAAAGATGGTAAGCAGTAACTGAACAAAAATTATTATTTCCGTGACTCACTTATAAGCGTGGAAGAGCGAGTTATGTTTGATGTTCGTAGTCCACGTCAAATGTCGGTAATAATTATTCATCGCCTTGTAATTATTTGTTCATTTGCTGCCTACCATCTTCGGTGAATCCCCAGCATTGTCCGGAGCTCCAAGAAGCAATCTGCCAATTGGCTTGGCAGTTAGTGTATGTGAGTGTGGAGGAATTCGAGGTTACTGTGGTGCAGTGGAAGCATATCCGGTGCGTAACTGGAAGACCCTGGTTTTGATTCCCACTGGCGGCCAATGATTATTTTTCCGTGACTCACTTATAAACGTGGAAAGAGCGATGACCTCTCTTTAATGTTCCTAGTCCACGTCGAATGTCTGTATTAATTATTCATTCGCCTTCTAATTATTTGTCCAGTTGCTGCTTACGATCTTTGGTGAATCCCCAGAATTCTGCGGGGCTCCAAGGAGCAAGTTTTCAAATTTGCTTGGCAGTTAGTATGTGTGAGTCTGTAGGAATTCGAGGCTGCTGTGGTGCAGTGAAAGCATATCCGGCACGTAACGGGAAGACCCTGTGTTTGATTCCCGGTGGCGTCCAACGATAATTTTTCCGTGACTCATTTATAAACTTTGAAAGAGCGATGACATCTGTTTGAAGTTTAATAAAGATAAAACTGTGAAGGTCAGATGACTGGCTAGAGAATTTATGAGACAGCAAGACTTGTGTGATGCACACGGTCAGTGTTGTTAGTATTTTTAAAAAGTGCTCCGAGGAGGGTTATCCAAGAACAGCCGGAAAGGTCTGAACTTACTACGGCTCACCGGTATTAGAGGTGAGCGAAGGTTATTCTTATGCTACGAGCAAACGGAAAGGATACTGTGGTGAAATTCCACGGGAATATCAATGCTGGCGACAGGAGTAATATATCGCAACATACAGTACACCGATTCTGCATAAAAGGGGCCTACGTAGCTGCAGGCCTATCCGGGTGCCCATGAAAAGGCACTCGGAAAGGCTTATAGCTACGTAGGCACCTCGGTTCATCATCGAAAGCCTGTATAATATCGACGCGAGAGTAAAAAACAGACGTTGAATGATTGTAAAAATGTCGTCTGGTCCGAGGAATGTCATTTCGTGTTGCACCCTATGGAAATCCGGGTACGTGTGTGTCCCTTACCTAGGGAACAGTTGACAGCAGAATGAGCTGAAGGACACAAGAAAGCCAGTGGACGAAATGTAATGCTTTGGGCAACTTTCTTCTGGAATATCCTGAGTCCAGTCATTCGTGTGCAGGAAATTAGCAAGTCTTCCACATACAAAAACATTACTGCAGACCAGGTACATCCTTTTATTGCACATGTATCCTCCTCTACAACTGCCCTTCTCTGATCAGGACAATACTCCACTCCACACTGCTCGGATTGTTCGAAATTGTTCGAATTCGAAAAATCCTATTTAATTTCTGGCATTCATAGGGACAACAAGCGTGCAGCCAAATATGTTAAATCAGTAGTTTTTTCTTTAACTTAAGTCTTATATTCACATATCGTTGCGAAACATTCAAACATTTCTGTTTCAATGATAATATGGGACGCAATTCGTTTGAAATAAATTTCATATCGGTTCAAAATTTTGCACATTTTATTCGTCGGTATGCTGAAATTTTCAAAACGTTTGAAACGTCGTTCAGTTTTTAGTGATGAGTAAAAACTGACATCTAAATGTAGATACTGAAAAAAGAGGGGCTTTTAAAAAACAGGACTGAAGGAGTTACGTTCCCTGTCCGTAATATGGAATGTTTCAGTGATAAATACTTCAGCAGGTGTAAATATGGAGATGCTGATCTGCCATTTCCTGGCAAAAAAACTGTCTGTAACAAAAAAATGCCGCAATTAACACAATTTTTATTAGTTGTGGAACGTATAAATAAAGCAATAACGTTTTTATACTTTTTTCTGAGCATACGCATTCCGGTGAATATGCATAATGAAATACATGTATAGCCCATGAGGAAATTCATTCATATTAATATGTTTCGAGCTTACCGGCAATCACACCGCTCGTGCTCAATGTATTTCGACCGCGTTATTCATCACTGCCGTCTTAAATTTGTTATGCAACGCACCTAAGGCATTTTCATACAATTTAAACGAATTTCTATATTAACCAAAGTAAGCCGGTCTCTAACCAAGAAAAGCTGTACATTTTGAGAGAGCTTCCACGTATAACATAATTTTGTTTAATAAGCCTAATCAGCATTCAATGAAAAGCAGTGAATGAAGATTTCTGTCATTTTATAAAAAAATTTCATATCTCAAAGCATAATCTATGGTGAACTAGAAAATCAATTCCCAGTTTTGGTTAATTTAAACACTTCACTTATATAATTCTTTTGAAGTGCAATTTCAGCTCTGCCGTGGTAAGACTGGGAATCGCGGAAAGTGAATTTTCTCTCACTAAATTGAACAATAAAGCAAGCAACCTTTTCGTTTCTTAATGATGATTTGCACCAAAGTTTGGTAAAAGTTCTTGGCAATTCTGTATTGAACATCAACAAATTTGTAACTTCGTTTTGAATAAATAAAATATTGTATAGACATTACTAAAAGTAAGAAGCCGAACATTTGGGTAGGAGTTTTTCGGAGCTTTATTACAATGCTCATTGAAGTCGCAATTTACTACGGGCTAATACTTTACAATGAGCTCGGAAGCCATTACTTTTTAGATCAGACTCAGTGTGATGCAGCATGGATTCAATGAATCGATATAATTCATTCTACAGGTAAATTCAGCCAAGCATATATCAAGCACTTCGTAAATTCGATGAAGGACGACCTCTATTACGAAGAGCTCTCTCAAAATCCTCCTACAAAAGGTAACTCTCGTTCTCCTGGAGCCGATGTATATTGATGGTAGTTTTATGTTGTGGCTCATTATCGTACCGGAAGTAACTTTCTTCATCAAGAACCGCTATGCCAATGTACGGGTGCACCTGGTCTGTAGGGTTGTTCAGATACCACGTAGCATTCAAATGCTCTACTATAAGTTTAACGTACACAGTACCCCCATCAAAGCAGATGCCTGATCATCACTCTTTATTTCCGACACATAAAATTATTGTTAGGGAACTGGGCTCCATCGATTCCTGTTATTGGTGCAACAATATGATTCAGCTAACACTGTGAATTGGCTTGCATCTTGCTTATTTAGGCCAGTTGACGGTTTTCACGTTGTCGAAGGTAAGGTTATGGAGCTCCCACTGCATACGAATTTGTTGACTTTCAATAAAAGCGAGTCGTACACGAAAGAGAGGGATATGCTGTTTACACTGAAATTCTGCTCTCAGTTCCGCTTTTCTACTGCGTGGTTATGTGATACAATGGTTTTCGTTTGTTACCTCGTACAATCCTCTTCAAGGGTAGCTTCACTGGAGCATCGACAAGTCCCATCCTCTTACAGGAGATCCGCTACCTGCATTTTTGTTCTCTGTGCGATGCCTATTGCACACTAAACATACAGTAGTTTTTGCATAGCCGAAAAAGTTTCCGCTACCTACATGTTTGTTACCTGGGCGCTGCCTATTGCACACTTTCGATAATATAATTCTTGCTTTGCAGAAAACGTTTTGCGTTTCTGAAATACTTGCGTTATCTTTACTACACTCACTATCATACCTTTGTGGAAAACCATTAAATCACGATGTTTTTCCAATATTGCCGCTACCTACTCTTCGAAAGCATTTGAACCTTTTGAAGTGAGTTTTTATAAAGCTATCTGAAAGTTACCGTAGCGTTCATTTTTTCAGGATGGTGCGAATCTAATTGCTGTTAGGTATTAATAAGGATTTGCTGCTACAGTGTACATTTTTCTTGGTAGTATTATCACAAAACGTAATATCACATAAACCAGTCGTGAAATGCAGAATTTCATAAAATGTCATTAACAGGAAACATAACATGTGCAATGCGGGTAAAACTTATATTTGTTTTATTTTATTGAAATGCACCTAATAATTTAGATATTTATCAAGAAAAACACTTTTATATGATTGTTCAAAGGTCACTGTCATGAGGTCAGAAAAAATACGCAGTGTTTACATTCATCTGATCATACAGGACTTAATATTCAACATTTTACGAGAGCAGGAAAAAGCTAAAGTGCATGACCGAAAAATCGAATCCGTTGGGTGACTGGATCACAAACATCCAAACAAAGCAATAATTAAAATTTGCCTTTCACCTGATAATGTTGAAAAGCGCCTTCCATGTAAACATAATTGCAAACAATTAAAGGTTTTTTTGTTTAAAAAAATATATATAATTTTTTATGTAGAAATTACTAAAAACAATAATTGCAAATCTGTGCATCAGTCGTTTTTCTCCGTAAATATTCGATCTATAAAAAACGCAAAATCGTCCGGAAAGTAAAAAAAAAAAAAAAATTCGTTTTTATTATTTGAAAATCTTTATTCGTAAGTAACAGTAAACCAGAAAGATGACACCGAATTTCGGGTGTAATGAGCACGTCTTTCGAATCCATTCTAACCTTTATGATCCGTCCTTAGCAATTGTCCAGCAGTGTATATGTGTTTAACATTTAAAGAATATTGCGCCTTTTACCTTACGGTAATTTGTGAATAAAATTTAATTTAATTTGTTAAATGTAAATAATCCTTCTGTTTAATAAATGTCCATTTTTAATTTGTATACGTGAGAAGTCTCTCACTTACATATTAAAGCTTTCATGTTTGCTCTGTGTATGTGAGCCATCGCTTACTTGCAAATTGAACGCAGCCGTTTGCGAAAGTAACATTTGCAGGTAGTCTTCCTGGGAGAATTTCAGTGTTCATAAGCCCATCGGTAGGGATATATCACTTTTAGCCCACTTTTCTGGACGCAAGAGTACTTGTATAATAGATAGTCATCTTCATGGAAATGTTTTAATACAAGAAGAATATATGATGCCATGGACCAAATTCAATGACCTTTCACAAGAATAATATACAAAAATGGGCTCTTTATCACTAGGCGCAGTAGCTTCATGATCGCTGTATGCTGCATTGGGACACTGAAGAGTATTAATAAAGCGAAGATTAGTTAATTCGTAAGTATGAGAACATTTTTACTGGCATCATTACCATTACTCATAAACTGTACAGTGAGAATACTCGTATACGAAGGGTGGTAGAGAAGAAGTACCCGTTTGTGCATTGCGCACGCGCAAGCCCATAAATCTGTGCAGTTCAAGTCTAACCAGTCGGAGTCCCTTGTTGGTCATACGTCGTGAATTTCATCGAGTTTAGAGAGTTTTGTTGTTTTTGTGCTTGTTTAAAATTAAGAAGAAAATCTTCAATCTCACCACGGGTAAAGTGAGATCTGTGGTCCAATTTCGTAACCTGAAACATTTCCGATTATGTGAGATAAATAGTTAACCATCGTCAAATTGTAGAAGTGAGAAAGTGCGCATTCAGCAGCGTCGGGGTGGGTGAACGTTGTAGTCCGGGAAATGATGCAACGACCGGAAAATATTGGTAGTCGCTTCGGGCAATGTCCGGGGAATAGGCTGGTGCGGCGGCAGATCCCAGCTCAGGTCCCTGTTCTTGTGACAGGTCACCTGTGATGTGTGAGGTCTCGCCTCCTCCCACTGTAGAAACATACCCGTCAGTTTCAGCAGTGCTAGTCGTTTTGACGTGAGAAATGCGTGCAGATCGTCGAGATACCAGCAGTGCACATCGTCGTTGATAGTTGTGTTGTTCGGTAGCAACTCAAAACCACGACACCAAACACATCCCAGCAAAGAGAAAGAAAGAATTTACGTGGGTTTCAGCAAGGTCTTGGGACCAGCATCACGTCGGCGCTTTTGCATCCAACCACTATTTCCAGGCGCCGACATTGTCGTACTGCACCCATTTCTCGTCATCTGTCACAGTGTGGTACCCGAACTGTTACCCTTGGTCACGTGTAAGCAGGGAAACGCATGCAATCATACGATTTGCCTTCTGCTGAAATATCAGTTGATGTGGCACACGAATTTTCCTCTTGTGCACCTTCCCAATTTAACGCAGGTGCGTGATAATACTCGTGTGTGTAGATCCCAGCTGATCGGCCAACTCCTGCGAGGTCACACGTGGGCAGGTCTCGACTATGGTCTTAGAATATCCATATCCTCTGATGTGCTTCTTCCGCCATTGGGACTGTTTGGCAGATCAAAATTTCCATCTCGAAACCTTTAAAACCTACGACAGCACTAACGACACGGTATGATATTAGGGTACACACTGGTAATGTTCTGTACAGCACTTGCCGGGTGCTACCGCAACAAGACACATACAGCATGAAATAGAGGGTCTGCTTCTTGTCCGCTACCATGTTGGCTGGCGCTTACACTCTTCTCTTTCTGACAGCTAACTACCACCAATTTAAGCCCCCAACCTGTTGATGTGGTGCCGGTGTGTACCGAAGTCTCTGTAGCCAATGTACACCGTGGCCTCGACTTCAACGTCGGGTACCTCGTCATCGGACATTAATTTCTTTCCAACCCAATATTCAAACAGTTATACATTGTTGTACATTTTTTACTTTCTTATTGCCGTATGTACAAGAACTTTGTTTTACAAATAAACATAGAATCCAAAATTCATTAGTGTTTAAAATAATCATTTTTTTTTGTCAACGATAAGGACGCAAATTACTTCAAGCAGATAGACTTTCCGAATCGAATATCTACACAAAATCATGCACATTTAGTGGAATTTTACTTTTCAAATGACTCACTCGATGTATTTTCTTTTTTTTTTTACAAAACTTATCTAATAATTAGTACTTGTCGCAGAACAAATACTTTAGAATTTAAGAATATGTGACAAAAACATTTAGGAAATCTCTTTTTCGGAAATCGATTTCGAAATTTTGAAAATAAATCGTGAAGTGCGTTGAATTTTATTTTTTCGAAACAAACCATTAATACTGCTGCTGCCTTGAAAAAGAAGATTGTATTGTTGTAATTATACATAAAACACTCTTGCTTAGTTGAGTCGTATTCAATTCATTTTAGTACTTCAGTTCTTTTCCGAGATATTATTAAATAAGCAAATTCGGTTTCCAAGAATCTCCTCTTCCATTCTGGTTTCACTGCTCTTTTAATATTTATTTCAGTATGAGGGTACCGAGTGTGACTAATTATTGAAGATGGGATCGGTTGCCACCTGTTTCAGAAATAATTTGTTATGTTAATCAAATTTCTTTACCTTATGAAAAATAGAAATTTAAAACATAAAAAAAAAGGTCTTGCATTAGTAATATTTGTGATTTTAAATCCAGATCATCAAACAATTGAATTGGCAAATACTTCAGGTAAAACTTGCCGTTAAAACCGTGCAGTGCATTAAATACTTGGTAAAATTATAAAATAACAACCCGAAGTAGTATTTTACATTGGGCTACGCCGACTAAGCAGGAGCTGTAATACTTTCGTAAAACTGTGACTGCTCCAACTGGATTAGTCAGAAATTTTATATTTTATTTATTTTTCTGGTATTTTTCTGGTATTTTTCAGTGCTTGATTCCTCTGCGTGATTGGAACCTGGACACAATTTGGACGAATAATCCGTAGCTATGCCTCACTTCACTGTGGGTCTCGACCTGCGACCAATTTCGATGAGCTATTACCATGCAGCGCTTCTATTAACGCCAAACACGAGTCCTTCTAAATTGGAATGAATGATCAGGTTTAAGCGCTTCATTTCTCACTGGAATTCGAAAAACAGCTCAACACTGAGAAAAGATTTGATTCAAGCGTCTGAATTAAATCCGGTTCATGAGGACAGGAAGGAATAATTCAGATGAATAATCAGTAGCCATCGCTGCAGTACATCACGCTACTCTAACGGTGGAACAATTCGAGAAATGGTCATAATTCAAAGCCTTACAGCACTGGGTAACAGGGGAGTTTGAATAACCACACATTATTGAAAAAAATAATTAATATTTAGATCTAATTTAGGAGTCATGCTGCCTTCACCATTTGCGAAAGAAATGTTATGGCGATGGATAAAAATTGTGGGCGAAAATATTGGTGATTATTTGTTATAATGACACCTGAACAAAAACAATCTTTAATTTTTTTTTCGATTTAGTACTTGAAAATCGAACTTTGAATGATAGCTACTTTTCTTTTGTTTTCATTGCACAAGAGACAAAAAGCGATTACGTGAAGTGGGTGATGTCATCGCTGACGTGAGACCCTTCTGAACTATAATCCTGCCTGTCCAATCTCTCGTTGTCCCAACTCTGTCGTGGCCAGCATTTCTTCTTCGCTTCTGTTGAGCATTACAAGCAGCTCTATTATGGTGATGTCTTTGACGATATTATACCTTTCACTGTGATAAGCCTTTTTTCTCCGGTCCCAAGACATGTTGAGGAAGAGTTAGTCCCCTGATATTGCTTCATGTTGCTCGGTAGAAACACGTTACTCATTTGTTTTTTGTCTCTAGAGTGTTGCCATTGTAATAGCCTCTGAGCACTTAGTCATAAAAATTCGCGCCAAACATCTGCCTATGTGACACTTTCAATCACGAATATAAAAGTTTTTACGGCAACGTTTTCTGCTTCGAAAATTCGTTCCTTTCTAGCTGTTTCTGTCACGTTTCTTAAACAGGGAAAGTATTTGCTCGACATGATTTCAGCCCATTTTGATTTATCTTAGTTAAGTCATTTATGCCAGGTAAAGGGACGATTTGATGGTTATCTGGTTCTACTGCGTTTATGATTTCTTACGAGTCTCTCGTTTCTTAACAGAACGCCTTTTTGAATAAGTGCGCGGGAAACATATTGAAAAGCGCATGAACCGCGTACGACTGCCGTTATTTCAATCAGTGACGGGCAAAAATTGAGAAATACGATACAAATTATATTCTCTTTACCATCGAATATGTCTCATTTTTTGTCTTCCGACCGGCTTAAAGTAGATACTAACCAGTATGCGGGATCATGAATTTCTGTAAATCGTTCGAGACTAGCGTATTTTCTTCCGATTGTCTTAGATTAACTTATTCAGTTCAATTGTGAAACCATTATATGATCCCATCCGGTACTGGAGATTGTGTTCCAGTGAAAATATTTGTTGTCTATGAAATGAAACAGTTTGACATACATTTCAATTTTTTTAAATGTTTGGCTATCTTAATCAGACAGTATGATATAGTTGCTGATCAAGGAAACCATCGAATAGGTTAAAAATTAGGGATCCGAGCAGGATGTGATTTATTTTTCTCTGGTATGTATTTGTAGTATATTTTCTAACTCTTGTAGCAGCTCATGTTACTCGTGCAATACATATTGTTGTGTTTAAGAAACTGTTGATTCCCCAGAAATCGTAATATGCATTTAATATGGCGAGTTTCAGTAGGTACTGAAGATGGCCTAACCCAATTAATAGTGAAAGGTAAATATATACTCTGGCGGAAAGTGAAAAAAGAACACCAAGAAGGAGACGTCTGATACCAACGAAATTTATACAACATAATAACAGAATACAGAGGATAACGTGATCAAAACATTATGGCAAAATACAGCTGTATTTGCTGGTAGACTGAAAAATAACATTTCCATGTAACATGGTTAGTACGAGGTTGAACCACCATGAACTGCGTCACACTGTGCAATTCTGGCATGGAGTCTGTCGTACAGATGTTGGATGTAAGTTTGGGGTATTGAGTTACAAGCATCCTCAACCTGGACGCGTAAATCGGGGATGGTCGTGGCTGGCCGTGGAGACCGGATAAGTCGTTGTCCCTATAAAATCCCACACGTGCTCAATGGGGGACAAATCCGGTGAACGGGCATGCCATGGAAGTTGTCTCACACCCTGAAGTGCATGTTGCGTTGCACGTGCTGTGTGTGGGCGTGCGTTATATTGCTGGACACCAACGGGCTGAATGATGTTGTTGATGTAGGAGGTGCTGTTTAACGTACCCGGTACAAACACTAGTTGTGTACGGGAGTGATAGCTGATCGCTCCACCCAACAGGAGACCAGGTGTAGGTCCTGTGTGTTGCTGGCGGATGCAAGAAGGGTAAAGACGCTCCCCTGTGAGTCTGCGAACACGCATGCGGACATCAGTGGCTCCCAAGCAGAATCTGCTTTCATCTCTGAACACGACAGATCGCCATTGCGTTCTCCAGTGCAGACGCTGGTGACACCACCGCAGCCGTCCCTGACGGTGGGCTATAGTCAGAGGTACACGTGCACATAGTCCTGCATCCAGTAGACGGTTGCGGATTGTTCGCACAGTCACCTCAGGTGCAACGGCAACTAGGATTTGCGTCGCAGTGGATGTTCTGCTTGACAACGCCGCTCTTCTTATGCGTCGATCGGTCCGCTCATCAGTTCGTCTGTGACTCCCGGTTCCACGTCTTCTCTAGTAGGAATGTTCCTCGGACCATCTACGCCACCATCGTACCACCACCGATACTTCCCATCCAATTCGCTCCGCAATACGACCACGCGGCCTCGCGGAGTTCGACTAGACGACCTCGCTCAAAGTCCGATAACTGCTATACTCGTGCACGTCTTCCATGTCCAGGCATTGCAGCTTCTACAGGGTCTTCCCACGAGTCCATACGCCGACGGCTGATTACATTCACTTCGCCGTACTCCTTAAATACCACCGACGATAATTTGCATATTATGCCGTGCTGTGGCGTAAGCACTAACCGGTTGGTCTCGAAATTAAAATCACACCTGCGTAAACTAGATCAATTAACATATGTAAATTTCATGATCCTCCGCCAATTCCTTCTTAGTTTCCATTTATCATTTTCCACCACTGTATATAGAAATTTTTTTAATTTATATTATACTGGAAACGTAATTTTAACATTACAAGCTAAATGGTAAACCTCATTTCTCGGATGTAATTCGTTTGAGCTCAACAACGTGACAATTACTTAAGAACCTCAAATACAGTAAGTGCTTACGAAAATCCACTACACGAACATGTCTCTAAGAGATACGAAGTAATCAAAATACGTATAGGTTCAGGCATGTAGCAAATTACATGAAACTTTGCTAAATAGCTTTGTTTTAAGGAAAAAAAGTAAATAAATATATCATCATCATCATCATTGTCGACCATTATCAATCCACTGCTGGACGAAGGTCTCCCCAAGTTGACTCCACAACGGTCTGTCTTGTGCCAGTCTCCTCCATGTCACTCCCGCATACTTTCGAAATTCATCCACCCATCTCCCATGTGGTCTTTTTCTGGGTCTTTTCCTGTCCCTTGGAATCCAATCTAAAATTTCGGCTGTCCATCGATGGGCTGTCCTTCTGGCAGTATGTCCAGCCCATTGTCATTTCAGGGATTTAATTCTGATCATGATGTCTTCCAATCTTGTCATTTTTTGGATCCACGAGTTCCTCTTCTTATCTCTCCTGGTTACACCAAGCATGCACCTCTCCATGCTGCTTTGAGTTGCCTGCAGCCTTTGTATGTCTCTTTTAGTTAAGGTCACACCATATGTTTTAGTTAAGGTCTCTGCACTATACGTAAGCACTGGAAGGATGCATTGATCAAACACTTTTCTTTTAAGAAATAATGGTATATTGCTCTTGAAAATTATGCTGTTTCTTTCAACAGCTATCCAAGCAAGTTTTGTATGTCGAATAATTTCTTCATCAGTGTGACCCTCACTTGATATCTGCTGTCCAAGATAAACGTACGTGTCTGTTATCTCCAGCTTTTCTCCATCAATCGATAAATCTTCATTTTTTGTAAAAGCATTGAACATCACTTTTGTCTTCTGAAAGTTCATTTTTAATCCCACTTCTTTACTCTTGTTAGCAAGTTCCTGGATAATACTCTGCAGCTCGGATGGGGTAGTTGCAAAAATGACTATGTCATCAGCAAAACGAAGGTTTGTTAGATAATCTCCATTAATCTTTATTCCTTTGTTTTCCCAGCTCAGTGATTGAAACACATTTTCCAATGTGGCATTAAAGAGCTTCGGAGATATGGTGTCAACTTGTCTCACTCCCTTTCCAATTTTTAAGTGTATTGTATTTTAAAACAGCCGAATCTTTGCAGTTGCATTTTTATAGATGTTATTAAGAATATTAATGTATGTATCTTCAATACCGCAGGATTTCAGAGCCATTGTAACTGCTGTTGGTTTCACCGAATCAAAGGCTTTTTCATAATCGATAAAAGCCATGCACAATGGAAGTTCATATTCCCTCGCTTTTTCAATTAGATCTCTCAATAAGTGGATATTATTTATTGTGCTGTAGCCACTCCTGAATCCAGCTTGTTCTCTCGGTTGAGCCATGTCCATTGTTAACTTCAAGCGGGGTGAATGTACTTTAGTGAAGATCTTATAAACCACTGATAGGGGACTGATAGGTCTAAGGTTCCTGAGATCCTGAAGGTCACCTTTTTTATGTAGCAGGATAATTGTAGCGCTGTTCCAATCCTCAGGAATCTTCCCTTCATTAAGGCATCGAGTGAGAATTTGGGCGAGTACTGTATCGATTTCTCCACTTGCTTCTTGTATGATGTCTACAGTAATCCCGTCTTTTCCTGGAGCTTTTCCACGCTTCATGTTCTTGACTGCATGTGCAACTTATGCTGGGAGGACCGGAAGAACTCTGGTACCTTTCATCATGTCTGGAGTACACGTATCATCCCTTTCATATAATTTGCAGTAGAAATCTTTCACTGTTGTGAAATATTTGCCTCTATTTCTTGTTACAGAACCATTTTCTTTTCTCAGTGCCATAATCTGTTTTCTTCTCTTACTGAGATGTCCCTTTGCTATAATTAGGCTTTGGTCGTTTTCAATTGCTTTCGTCACTAGTTCACAGTTGAATTTTCTTACGCCTTCAGTGATACTTTTTCGTACTGTCTTGCATAGTTCTATATATTCTACTTTGGAAGTCACATCTTTTTTAGTTGTCCTCATCTCTCTTCTTTTTTGCATCAACATTTTGTTTTTTCCTGATAATTTGTTCACATTCAACTTGTTCTTAGACCTATCTAATTTTGTTGCTGTTTTCATAAGAGCTTTGGTTACTTTTCTGTTAACATCAGAAATATCCACTTCTTCCGACGTTAGGCCTTCTAAAGCAGATAATCTGTTATTCAGTTCCAACTTGAAGGTATTATTGTGTTTTTTAAGGTTGGTTATGTCAATACATTTTGTTTGTCTTATGAGCTTGATACGTTCGAGTTTAGTGTTGAGGTGCATCTTACATCTCACCAATCTATGGTCACTACCTGTGTTGAACTTGTTTAGCACACCGCAGTCTTCTATGACGAATTTTTTTACTCATAATAAAATGAATTTCACTTGTCGTCCCATTTGGATGTCTCCATGTCCATTTCCTGTGTGGCTTTTTCTTGAAGAAGGAGTTCAAGATGAAAAACCTTTCTGCCTCTGCAAACTCAACGAGAGTATTTCCACGCTGGTTTCTGTTTCCGTGACCGAATTTACCTACTGAAGTTTCATTCTTTTGCTGTGGCCCTATTTTTGAATTGAAATCTCCCATAATTATCTTCAAGTGCTGCTTACCTTTATTATTTAGATGACAAATTTCCTCATAAAATTCTTCAATTTCTTCTTCAGGATGACTTGTGGTGGGTGCATAAGTTTGAATAATCTGAGCCTGGTATCTTTTCGAGAGTTGGATAACAAGTCGTGCAGCTCTGTCAGAGGAACTTTCAACTTCTACAACTTTATCCTTCAGTTTCTTGTTTATTATAAATCCAACACCACTAGTTCTGCCAGTATCTGTCCTACGATAATAGAAGAGATGTCCTATTTTCAGTTCAATGAGGTCTTCTTCTTTTCTCCTTACCTCACTTAGCCCGACGATGCCCCACTTGATCCTTTGTAGTTCCTCTTCCAATTCAAGAAGCCTTGAATCAGAAGATAGGGAGCGTCCGTTATATGTAGCCAAGGTCAGCATCAGATGGCAGGCTAGACCGATCCTCTGGGGATTCTTAGCACCCTCAGCCTTCATGTCGCACTGGCCGCTGCCTTGGCCAGGTATATTCCTGCTGCCGGAGACTGATTGCCAAGATTTAAGTTGTGAAGTCATTTTGTAGGGGTTTGGCCATAACTCATCACGCTGGCCAAGCGGGTTGGTGAGTGTGGGATAGCATTTCCTCTAATCCCGATGGTATATTTATACCACTATTGGCGGTCGTCAGAGCCCCTTTAGTGGGAACAGGATGCACCATGAGAAGGCGGGGTTGACATTTGTCAAGGAGAGGCTGTGATGTTACGCATCGCCTGACCTTACATCCCAATAAATATATATGGTCACCATAAACAGTTAGTGAAGGAATGCGGACAAATTTACATATGACCCCATAAATCCCGAATATTTCCGTCTGAACACCATTGCTTCCTACACTGCTTCAAAATCTGAGTGCGTGCAGGTTATTTTACTTATTGTAATGCCACCTATTCGCTATTGACGTGCACTCTATATTTCTGTTAATACTACATACCGTGCCTATTTCTCTACGATAACGAGATCACAGGTATATCTGCAATTACGGAGAGGTTTACGCAGATGGCAGGGCACAACAAAAATACGATCGAGTCGGGTAGCGGGCTGCATTTTTGGCTTCATACTTTTCTTCCTGAAGACAGTTTTGTCTCAAGGAGTTCATTTAGGCTCCAGACTTTACCAATTCTTTCGATTTTTGCCCAGGTTCCATTTCGGGAGCAGACTGAAGCATTGGTGTCTGAGATTGTTTTCAAAGGCGCACGTGTTTCCCGATCGGGATAGGACATGGACTGTGTTCTTTTCTCGTGGCTGTAGCACTGTCGATTTCCAGGAGGAAACTGCCCGAAATTAAAGACTGGTCTCTGTTAATGGAACTATAATTTAGCATGGGTGGTCGCTAAACACAACCATCCAACCATTCTAAAATGAGAGAAAAAAAAAACTGATTCTCTCGTATTCTGGAATAGTTTGAATTTCAATCATTAGCATATCAACGAATTTCATATGAAGGCCAGCCATGTGTTAAAAATAATGCCTAGTGATGCTAAAGTAGGAAGCTTTCAGCAGCCAAATAACACATCACACATGTTCAGTAATTCTTAATATATTCTAGGTGCCCACGCTCATTTTTATTATAGATCAGTTTGCTGAACTACGATAATTT
The DNA here is from genome assembly GCA_039090855.1 of Macrothele yani. Taxonomy (NCBI): domain Eukaryota; kingdom Metazoa; phylum Arthropoda; class Arachnida; order Araneae; family Macrothelidae; genus Macrothele; species Macrothele yani. The sequence goes on along the minus strand of CM077034.1, from coordinate 53,153,541 downwards.
TTCAAAATTGAAAAATGCATCTGGATCATAAACATTAATATTTGACCACTGGAAATATATGTGAAAATATGCGCCTTCTCTGTATTTTGATGAATTTAAAAGAGAGATTTTGTTTAAAACAAAAAGTATTTGCCACCCGATGGCGCAGTGGTCTAAGCGACGGCTTCTGATCATTCGTCCGAGACGGGTCCGCTTTCAAAGTTTGGTGAGGCATGAGTGTAGTGTTTTTTTACGGCCTTGGCCCTCTCTCTTTCCTGGAACCAGTGGCCCAAAATTAGGGACACGCTACGGCTTAAAGCCCACTGAGTTGCTCACAGTGGTCGTTATTCTTCCAATAAAAAAGTATTTAAAACACCAAAACCTTTATTTTTTTCTATTGATGAATTTACTACACATTCTTTTATATGTGTAGTAAATTCATCAATAGAAAAACGGCATTTAGAGTACTGCAAATTCTGTTTTGTAGGCCTAGTTGTAAGTTCTCATGACTGTCATTAAGATAACCGCAGGTTCGATCCTGGGCAAGTAGGCAAGTTCCAACCACTAAATACCCGCTGTGCGCCGAATTGGCACGTTAAGCCGTCGGACCCATGGTACTGGCCACACGGTAATAACAAACGGTGTCTTCCTCTACCTTTATACCTTGCTTCCGTGTCACTTTCTTTTAGGGCACTCTAGCCCAAATCTCCTAGCTTCCTCTTTTTAAGGGTTGGTTAAGACTTGGGGTCAGACACTCTCTTCCTAAAATCCTCTACATGTGATCTGATCTGTTTTCAGAAAGGTGTTACAATAAAACAGGCAGTGCAAAAGCAGCTTAAATTTCTTGTCAAAGAAATTTAAATCACGTTCGTTCTGGGAGAAACCCCCGGAAATTCGTAACTGGATGTTAGCAAAATATAGGAAATGCTGCTGTGATGATAAAACAAAAACAGACAAGTTTATTAGAATGTTAAATTTCGTGTCATAAAAAGTGGAATTCAATTATGATTTATCTTTATTAAAAAAACTTCTTCAGCCTACAAATGCTGCATACAACGGTCATGAAGCTGATGCACCTATTGACGAAAGCCCATTTTCGTATATTCTTCTCGTCAGAGGTAATTGAATTCGGTCCATGGCATCATATATACTTCTATTAAAGACGTTTCCAAGAAGGTCTTTCATACAAGTATTCCTGCTTCCAGAAAAGTGGGGCAATCGTGATATATCACTACTGCTAGGCAGACAAACAGTAAAATCGTTCCAGGAAGACTAATTTCTATTTGCAAGTAAGCGATGTCTCAAACAAGCAGAGCAAAAATGGAAGTTTCAATTTGCAAGTGAGCGATTGCTCACGTATTCAGAGTAAAAATGAATAGACATTGGCCACCGGACGACTTTATATTTAAGTTATTTTATTAACTTGTATTCACAAATTACCGAAACATAAGAGACGCAATATTCCTTAGGCGTTAAACACATAGAAAATACAGAAAACCCTAATTTCTGAAAGTTGTTCATTAAAAAAGAGCATTTTTTATGAACTACATTGTCGTCTAACAAGAAAAGCTTTAAAATGGTCATGAATTCATCAAGAAGGGCTAATAAGAGAAAAGTAGTTTTTCTCAATAGAAGATGAAGGACACAATTTTTATTCTACGCATATTAAACAGAAGTAGGCAGCGCCGGTGGCTAAGTGATCTAAGCTGTGGCTTATGATCATTCATCCGAGTTGGGTCCGGTTTCGAATCCTTGAGGCATGGATGTTGTGTTTTTCTTACCGCACTGGATCTCACTGTTCCCTGGTGTCAGTGGCCATAAAGTAGAGACGGGCGACTCCTTATAGCCCATTGAGTTGCGCACGGTGGTTGTTTAACCTCCAATCATAAAAAACAGAATTATTTGGAAAATAAGTGCCTAAAATAGAGGGTTTCCTTTACATCATGTAAATTAGCTTCTCTCTGTGGATTTGAAAAACTTCTGAACGGAATAAGTATCGTATTTTCACAATGCGATGATTTAGGAATTTTTTGAGAGCGCTTCATTGAAATAGTTTTTCCTCTTCTATTCATTGATAAAAATTGAGTGTAACTGAACACATCAACAGAAATAGAATATTCTATATGATTAGTTTTATAAATCGAAACACAGTGAAACTTGTGATAGCTGTCACCCGTACTCCTCCGTCACCAGCCAAGGCGGTCAGTTTGGCTGGGACGGGTGCTATCACACACAAAAACAATGCATAAGAGACTATTATTTTTCGGCCACAAAAAGCCATTTTTGAAAAACATATGAAAATGTACTTGCATTTCGAGGTCGGAAATGTGTGGAACGTATTGAAAATTATTGTTATTAAGTTTCAAAAAAGATAACAAAAACACCTTGAGCATAAAACATTGCAACTCCTGTGACTTTTCCTCTGTCTGTCACCACACCTCACGAGATTGCGAATGGTGGACGGTCCTTGGTGGAGTCTATCAAGTTCTTTGTATTTTGTGAGAGAGGGTGCAGTTTTCCTTCACTGGGGTACCGATTTTCGATCATTTATTGTCCAAAATGATACCGTGAAGCTAAGGGAGCAGTTCGTCCCTCTCATCCTAGCGAACAAATCCTTCTCACGCAGAGGCCATACTGTTTGAGCAGATTGATGGCGCATTTCAGAAGGAAAAATAACCCATCGCTTATTTGAAGGATTACAATGGATGGGAGGGAGTTGAATTTGCCTCGTCTTAACTGCAGTAGTGCTGCTACTGTGTTTGGCACCTTACTTCTCAGTTCCTCCGGGGGCACACTTGGTAAGAGCGCGGACTTTGCAGCAACGAGTATGCGTTCCTAAATTACAAAATTGCCAGGAAGATAAGAGATTGAAAGTTCAGCATTAGAAAAACGGACAGAAGTTATAAAAGGTTCTACTGGTTATCGTAAAGACAGTTGGACGCAAGTACAATTGTGGATGAACACAAGTAGGAAACATTATGCAAAAGCAAATTAAAATGCTGAATGCCTGAGATTGAAATAAAAACAGTGGAAGGAAAAGGTAGCGCCAACTAACTTATGAAGATGAAAACAGCATGAATGTGAACTGGATTGAAAATGTGAGGCAAAAATGATTCCTATAAGAGGCTCTATTCTTTAAAAAAATACGCGAATTTTCGAAGTAGCTTGGAACTGCGAATTCTGTTAGTGCAAGCAATGGCTTACTGGAAAGTTTCCGAACAACAACTTTCATGAAAAAAATGAATCCATGCATAGCAGTAGTCATATTACACTGCTGGACAATTGCTAAGGACGGATCATAAACGGCTATATAGCGCATAAAAAACTAAGTGTGGTTGGATGGCAAGTGAAATAAAATAATGTCAGAAGGCCAAGACATTACAAGACAGATAATTTATTTTGCTCTGAAATCCAGAAGGCTTTGGAACGTGTTCAAGGGACAAACAGGCCATTTTGTGCAGAATACGTAAACGTGAAAAAAAGGCAATTACCCTCCGCAGGCGTTCTGGCGTAAGATGTCAATATGGGATATGGCCACCATGGAGAGCGATGCAAGATTCCACACGTCGTGTCATGCTTTGCACAACATTATCAAGCAGCTGTTGGGGTAATTTATCCCATTCCTCTGTCAGTGCACGGACGAGGGTGTCCTTGTTTATTGGAGGGCATTGGCGACCAGCAAGACTCCTCCCCAAAGCATCCCACACATTTTCAATGGGATTCAGATCAGGAGAACGTGCTGGCCATACGAAGCGTTGAATATCCTCGCTCTCAAGGCACTCCTGGACAGAGAATGTTCGATGCCATGTTGCGTTGTCGTCCATGAAAATGAATCTATCACCGACAGCACCACGGAACATGCGAACATGAGGTAGCAGAACATCATTAATGTATCGTTGGCCACTCATAGTCCCAGTTGGCAGCACATAAAGGGCCGTACGGCCATTGATCATGATGCCAGCCCATACCATGACACTACATGTCGGATATCGGTCCCTTTCCTGTATGTTTGCTAGACAATATGCAGTACCACTATCACGCCAGATCAGTTGTCGTCGACAATCAGACGATAGACTGTATCTACTCTCATCTGAGAAGAGGACAGCAGACCAGTCGTTATCAGTCGAATTGCGATGTTGATGGCACCATTGCAAACGGGCGACACGGTGACGTCTTGACAATGGGATGCACACAATAGGACGGCGGGCGTATAGTCCTCCTTCATACAAGCGTCTGGCGACAGTTTTTCAGGAGATCCGCTTGCCAGTAGCAACTGATTTTCTACCTAACTAGCTGAGTTGCGCCATGTGTCTTTTTGTTGATAGCACTATGCGCCGATCTTCTGCAGGTGTCGTACTGCGAACACGACCTCCCCGTGACGTTTGCTACACTCTCCATTTGTTTGAAACGATTTCCAAAGCCTTGAAACAACACTGTGGCTGACGTCGAACTCCCTGGCAACATCTGTTAACTTTCGCCTTTCTTCAATCTTGCCAATAATACGGCCACGCGTAAAATCATCTAGGTGTTGTCGGCAAGACATACTGAAAATTGCAAGTTTGTCAATTGATTCTTTTCGTTTCAAATTTGCGTTTGAACAACAACGGGCCGCCCCGGTGGCGCCGTGGTCTAAGCGATGGCCTCTGATCATTCGTCCGAAAGGGGTCCGGGTTCGAATCCCGGTGAGACATGGATGTTGTGTTTGTCTTACGGCACTGGCTCTCTCCCTTCCCTGGAACCAGTGACCCTAAATTACGGACGGGCGACTGCTTATAGCCCATTGAGTTGCTCACGGTGGTCGTTAATCCTCCAATCAAAAAAAAAAAAGAACAACAACGGGCAATACGCGTCAAGTCCTTTATATCTCTTATCAGTGCTATGACGTCAAGCACAAGTTCGGCAATCCAAAATTTGCATACGCACAACACGTCTTACTGTATCCTGCACTTATGCTAATTTCAACATTTTCCTGCCTTCCATTTTATGGTTGCTATCGTTGCTATTGTTATCCGTCCTTAGCAATTGTCCGGCAGTGTAGTCTCATAATAACGTATGTAAAACTGAAGTTAAAAATACTGTTTCTGAAATTTCGTTATTTCAAAAACTCAAGTGTCTGTGAAGGCCGTGTTTTTTTCGTGCGAGACATAAAGTAAAAATTTTAGAGCAGCTTCCCTCGTTGCACGATACTTTAAAAACCTTAAAGGCCCATAGAAGTTAAAAACCCTCACTGTTCCAAAAGGATTTTATTTGATTACTAAAACATGAAAATTAAAATATAAAACCTTTTGGGCTTTCACTAAGCCCATCTTCCGATGAGTAAAATAGTAATTGAAATGGAGAAGACTTAAGTATAAATTTGTCGTTGGGATTTGGGACGTTAAGAAGCCCGCAGTTTTTGAGTGCTCTGTGGACACAGAAAGGAGCATGCACATCTAATTGAACATTGCCTAATAATAAAAATGTATTTTGAAGGAAATTAAATCAAAATAATATTTATACCTGTCCTTTATACAACCGAATAGGAATACTTGAATTAACACAAAGGATTATATAACAGGTCAAATAGTTCGGTATTTAAAGTCCAAATAATATTTGATGAATGAGAGAAATCTAAGAGTTTAAATTGTTGAATGATTTAAATTCATGTAATATTAAGGAGAAAGAAAAGTCACTTCGACAAACGAGTAGTCATTTCGATAATGGAGTAATCACTTCCACAAACGAGTAGTCACTTCCACAAAAGAGTTTATAAGTTCCTGGGGACTTTGAAGTTTAGAGATGTTGTAAATAAAGTAAAAGCTATGATGTCCAGCACATATAATGGTTTCCTCTTGTATAAATAGTTTTGGATTCAAAGTCCATATTATATTAATGTACAAGGAAAGTTCGTGGTCAACACCACAAAAGAGCTCAGGCACCCGTGCCGCTCTCTACTTACAAAGTGTTGCGAATCCATGTAAATGTCACGATGTCTAACACCCTTAACGGTTGTTCTCATCATGCCCCTCGCTGGGTTGGGGTTTAAACAATCGTCACCACGGCATCGGGACGAAAATAGGTGTGTTATCCTTGCAACAGGTGAATCCTTTGCAGATTATAACCAGACCCTCTGTAAACAGAATAGATGATCTCGTGTACGGTGACACCAGAATATTGCCTTCTTTTCGAGTAGGGACATGTGATCTGTCTCCCAATTTACGTGCTAATGAGCTCCTCATTGATCAATTTTTGACATCGTATTTATGTTCCTTTTATCTGTAACTGTTGGGTTGATCCTATGTATAAGCTGTTAGATATATCTTCTTCTAGACGTTTTAGCAGAACGCAATATACATCGTATTTAGTATCCTTTGATACTTGGTCACGGTCCTTTTTGACCAATGTGGAAAGTTGTTAGCTTTAATACCAAAATGGCGTCCAGAATGTCTGCAGGTATTTTTTAGAGTTGGGGTGACCATTGGGTAATAGGTCATTGAACCGACGTACCTCCTATTACAACCGTTTCTTTGAAGAGTGATCGATCTTTTTCTATGTATATTCTACAGAATGTTTTTCACTGTGAATTCTGAGAAGCCGTGATCAACAGCAAACTGGAATACCTTGGATATTTCCTTTTCGTCGTTTATGAATGTTTGATGAGTGAGTGAAGACACGCATCAACAGAAAAGTAATGACGGAAAAATATAGCTTCTTGGGTGAGCAGAGACACCTGGTATAACAGTAGTTAAGGCTATAGGTTTTCTATATACTGAATATTGGAGACCGTTAGGAACCAAATTCCTTATAATAAAAAAATAAAAAAATCGCAAAGTGTCATCCTTCTCAAGTTCTACAGTAAACCTAGTAGTTGGGAACTGAGAAGAGATATGTTCCTCAAATTTCGTTAGTTCTGTGAGGTCGTGATTCCAGAATAATAGTATATCGTCCACATACCTTATGAAAAAACATTGTCGTGGTATCTTCTCTGAGAGTTGGATAACGAATCGTGCAGCTATGTCAGAGGAACTTTCAACTTCTACAACTTTGTTCTCCAGTTTCTTGTTTATTATAAATCCAACACCACTAGTTCTGCCTGAATCTGTCCCACGATAGTAGAAGAGATGTCCACTTTTCAGTTCAATGAGGTCTTCACATATGAGACTAAAAATGATGGCTGCTTAAAATTCCTTGATGTCCTTGTGTCACGCTCTCAGGGATCCATTAGTACAAGAGTTTATCGAAAACCATTTGCTGTTTCCTTACACCCTCATGCAAAATAAAATCATCCATGGAAACAAAATATCTCTGCCTTCTTCACATCCGTATATTGTGCAATACATATCTGCTCAACTGAGGATTCCTTACAGAAAGAGCTTGATTTTCTTAAACGATATGCAGCACACAGAAGATACAGCCCTTCCATTATAGACAAAGATGTCCAAAAATTTAGGAAACCAAAGCACGTCTGCACGTTCATGCTCATAGACCTCCCAATACGAAAAAATTGGGCAGTTATCCCATTCGCTCCTCAGATTTGCTTCGAAATTTCAAAAATCCTTAAAAGTTTCAATTTTAAAGTTATTTTCAAATCCATAAACAAGATGAATTTTTACGGATCAAAAGACTACGTCGAAGACATTAACTCCTGGGGAATACATCAGATACCTTATGAATGTGGTCTTTCATATATAGGACAGACCCTCAGGGCTTTAAGTTTACATGTGAAGGAACAAAAGACCTATGTACGGAATTATGAACTGAAGAAGTCATTTATAGCTCAACATTGTCACGAAAATAACCACACATTTTTGTTTGGACACGTTACGCTTATTGATAAACCGGACTCGACTATCAAGCTTAATGTATTAGAAGCTTTCCACATATAACGGAACTCGCCACGGCTTGTCAACGACATGACGTCAACTCCATTTCTTTCAAGCACGTGGAAACAACTCACCAAAACCCGTGACCGTCAGAGTTCTAATGATGTCGCAATGATTTGAATGTTTGCGCTCCATTCGTCCTGAGGAAGCCGAGCCAAACGCTCTGCGAAACTATTGTCGATATATAATAAACATTTTATTGTGCGAAACGTCGTAATTATTATTTTATCTTTATTATATCCAGCACTATTTTGAAAATGCGTTTGAATTGAAATATACTGCTGGCCACCCAAAATGCAACACCAAGGAGGACACGAGATAGCAACAAATTAGACCCACCGTCAAACTCGGGTGTCTAGCAGAACGATACAGACTCGTTTGTTTGAAGCAGAACTTCGGGCAAGCGTGACGCTGTCGATGTTACCACTGAACCCTGGTCTCCTACGAGTACCTCTCCGGTGGTGTCAAGAACGAATTCATTGGAGGAAAGGATGGCGGTCAGTGGGTTTCAGTGATGAAAGCCGATTCTGCGTGGGAGCGTATGACAGTCGTGTAAGCGTCGAAAGGCGACAAAGTGAGCAGCATTTGCTGTCGTGTATCCGCCCACGACAGACAGGGTTCAACACCGGGCATCATGTTGTGGGGAGCGATTAGTTATCACTCTCGTACGGGTCTGGTGTTTATACGGGTTACACTGAATAGCAGTACGTACGTCAGCGACATCGTGCAACCGGTCACCCAGCCATTTTTGGATGCGATATCCGATGCTATATGTCAGCAGGATAACGTGCGCCTACACTCCGCCCAGGTTACTCAACGTATTCTTCATTATGTGCATCAACTTACTTGGCCAGAACGCTCTCTTTACTTGTCCCCAATTGTGAATGTCTGGGACTAGATCGAACAAAGGCATAGAATATTATCCACCTGCGTGATATCCAACATTTGTAGGACTATTGCATGCGAGATTGGAAGCAGGTGTTGCTGCAGAAGGAGGGGGAAAACCACATTAATGTGCGCCTTCTGTACATTGTAATACACGTTAAAAGGGAAAATAAACATTGAATCACTTCACACGTGGGATCACTGCTCTTCCTTAAGAAGTTATTGCTACGACATAAACCTCATTTTTGCGGCCGCAATTTTTAAGTGTTATTTGTTTCATTTTTCGACAGTGTATATCATGGAAACGCCAATAGCGGTATAACATCTGACGACCGCCAATAGCGGTATAACTATACCATCGGGATCAGAGGAAATGCTATCCCACACTCACCATCCCGCTTGGCCAGCGTGGTGAGTTATGGCCAAACACCTCCAAAATGACTCTACAACTTAAATCTTGGCCCTCAGTCTCCGGCAGCTGGAATGTACCTGGCCAAGGCAGCGGCCAGTGCGACATGAAGGCAGAGGGTGCTAAGAATCCCCGGAGGACCGGACTAGGCTGCCATTTGATGCTGACCTTGGCTACCTACAACGGACGCTCCCTATCTTCTGATTCAAGGCTTCTTGAATTGGAAGAGGAACTACAAAGGATCAAGTGGGACATCGTGGGGCTAAGTGAGGTAAGGAGAAAAGGAGAAGATCTCATTGAACTGAAAAGTGGACATCTCTTCTACTATCGTGGGACAGATACTGGCAGAACTAGTGGTGTTGGATTTATAATAAACAAAAAACTGAAGGATAAAGTGGTAGAAGTTGAAAGTTCCTCTGACAGAGCTGCACGACTCGTTATCCAACTATCGAGAAGATACCAGGCTCAGATTATTCAAACGTATGCACCCACCACAAGTCATCCTGAAGAAGAAATTGAAGAATTTTATGAGGAAATTCGTCATCTAAATAATAAAGGTAAGCAGCACTTGAAGATAATTATGGGAGATTTCAATGCAAAAATAGGGCACCGGCAACAGAATGAAACTTCAGTAGGTAAATTCGGTCACGGCAACAGAAACCAGCGTGGAAATACTCTCGTTGAGTTTGCAGAGGCAGAAGGATTTTTCATCTTGAATTCCTTTTTCAAGAAAAAGCCACACAGGAAATGGACATGGAGACATCCAATTGGGACGACAAGTGAAATTGATTTTATTATGTGTAACAAAAAATTCGTCATCGAAGACTGCAGTGTGCTAAACAAGTTCAACACAGGTAGTGACCATAGATTGGTGAGATGTAAGATGCACCTCAACACTAAACTGGAACGTGGCAAGCTCATAAGACAAACAAAATGTATTGACATAACCAACCTTAAAAAACACCATAATACTTTCAAGTTGGAACTGAAGAACAGATTCTCTGCTTTAGAAGGCCTAACATCGGAAGAAGTGGATATTTCGGAAGTTAACAGAAAAGTAACCAAAGCTCTTATGGAAACAGCAACAAAATTAGCTGGGTCTAAGAACAAGTTGCATGTAAACAAATTATCAGGAAAAACCAAAATGTTGATGCAAAAAAGAAGAGAGATGAGGACAACTAAAGAAGATGTGACTTCCAAAGTGGAATATATAGAGCTATGCAAGACAGTACGAAAAAGTATCACTGAAGACGTAAGGAAATTCAACTGTGAACTAGTGAGGAAAGCAATTGAAAACAACCAAAGTCTAAAGATAGCAAAGGGACATCTCAGTAAGGGAAGAAAACAGATTATGGCTCTGAGAAAAGAAGATGGTTCTATAACAAGAAATAGAGGCGAAATTTTGACAAGAGTGAAAGATTTCTACTCCAAATTATATGAAAGGGATGATACATGTACTCCAGACATCATGAAAGGTACCAGAGTTCTTCCAGTCCTCCCAGCAGAAGTTGCACATGCAATCAAGAACATGAAGCGGGGGAAAGCTCCAGGAGAAGATGGAATTACTATAGACATCATACAAGAAGCAAGTGGAGAAATTGAAACAGTACTCGCCCAAATTTTCACTCGATGCCTTAATGAAGGGAAGATTCCTGAGGATTGGAACAATGCTACAATGATCCTGCTACATAAAAAAGGTGACATTGAGGATCTCAGGAACTACAGACCTATCAGCCTCCTATCAGTGGTTTATAAAATCTTCACTAAAGTTCTTTCACACCGCTTGAAGGTAACACTGGACATGGCTCAACCGAGAGAACAAGCTGGATTCAGGAGTGGCTACAGCACAATAGATCATATCCATGTGCTGAGAGAACTAATTGAAAGAGCGAGGGAATATGAACTTCCATTGTGCATGGCTTTTATCGATTATGAAAAAGCCTTTGATTCGGTGAAACCATCAGCAGTTACCACGGCTCTGAAATCCTGCGGTATTGAAGATGCATACATTAATATTATTAATAACATCTATGAAAATGCAAGTGCAAAGATTCGGCTGTTTGAAAATACAACACACATAAAAATTGGAAAGGGAGTGAGACAAGGTGACACCATATCTCCGAAGCTCTTTAATGCCACATTGGAAAATGTCTTTCAATCACTGAACTGGGAAAACAAAGGGATAAAGATTAATGGAGATTATCTAACCCACCTTCGTTTTGCTGATGACGTAGTCATTTTTGCAACTACCCCATCAGAGCTGCAGAGTATGATCCAGGAACTTGCTGACAAGAGTAAAGAAGTGGGATTAAAAATGAACTTTCAGAAGACAAAAGTGATGTTCAATGCTTTTACAAGAAATGAAGATTTATCGATTGATGGAGAAAAACTGGAGATAACAGATACGTATGTTTATCTTGGACAGCAGATATCAAGTGAGGGTCACATTGATGAAGAAATTAATCGGCGTACAAAACTTGCCTGGAGAGCTTTTGGAAGAAACAGCATAATTTTCAAGAGCAATATGCCATTATGTCTTAAAAGAAAAGTGTTTGATCAATGCATCCTTCCAGTGCTTACGTATGGTGCAGAGACGTGGACCTTAACTAAAAGAGACATACAAAGGCTGCAGACAACTCAAAGAAGCATGGAGAGGTGCATGCTTGGTATAACCAGGAGAGATAAGAAGAGGAACTCGTGGATCCGAAAAATGACGAGAGTGGAAGACATCATGATCAGAGTTAAATTCCTGAAATGGCAATGGGCTGGACATATTGCCAGAAGGACAGACCATAGATGGACAGCCGAAATTTTAGATTGGATTCCAAGGGACAGGAAAAGACCCAGAAAAAGACCACATGGGAGATGGGTGGATGAAATTCGTAAATATGCGGGAGTGACATGGAGGAGACTGGCACAAGACAGACCGTTGTGGAGGAAACTTGGGGAGACCTTCGTCCAGCAGTGGATTGATAATGGTTGACAATGATGATGATGATGATATCATGGAAAAAAATCATGATCCTGTCTTGACAAAATTGCATTCATAAATAACGCTTCATGAGTGGATGGACGATAAACTGTATATGAAAAGTCATATATCCATTGTTGAGAAAATAGTGTTCACTATATAACGTAAGAAAAGTAATACATATATGTATATATAACATTTTCGGAAATGTTGTGATGTTCTGGTCATATTTAAAAAATAAGAATAGAACGAATCTACAAGGTTGTTAGTAGGATTCAGGAGCTAGCAGAGTCTTACGCTAAAGACATGCCCTGAGCGTATTTCCTTCTTGGTTTTATCGATCGCTTCTTCGAGACGCGCTGGCCGACCTGGTGACGCTGCCACTGAGTCATCTCTGGAGGTGTGTTTTCTTACTTGTCCTTTGGACTTGAAAAAGATGTCACCGGCCAAGATGTCGGAATAAAATAGGTCCTTTAAGAATTCTTCTGAGAGACCTGTAAGTTTGGGGTTATTGTTGTTTGTGGAACCGTTGTATGTATTTAAGGTTATGGGTGATGCAACATTTGAATTAAGATCATTATTTTACATCTGGTAAGGGAAAAGTAATGTCTTCGCAAAAAAAAAATCGAGTGTTGGGCAGATCGTCGAGCGAAAGAATATTATGACGTCCCCCTTTTCCAGACTTAATCGTGACTTTTATACGAAGACGATACAAGGTTTGGCGAAATAGTTTTTAACAGGACAATAGAGCGAGATTGTTACACATGTGCTTTTTTTTTCTTTCTTTACTTCTTACTATGTGTTCTTTCTCTCGGAATTTTTCTTACTTACGTCTCATGTACGGAAAGGAAAATTGGTGGGTAAATTGTGGGTAAAGTACAGTTTCATTGTGATTACTCACCAATTCAACAGCGAGTAATCAATAACATTTATTAAAACGCCCCACATATAGATGGTATGTATGGCTTCTTGAAACATTAAGGATAAGGACTAAATTTTCGTCGCAGGAAAGTTACTAACACCTGATACATAATGTGATGTTCCCTTCAGTCAAAGACAATATATATGAATATTTGAAAGAACAAATATGTGGATTTGTGGAAAGTTTTCTATTCAGCAAATACTCGTTTATCTTATAAAGAAAGTTTTACCTTTCCTAAATTAACTGTGAGGAAAATATTCATGAAGATACTGCTGCAGCGCTTACGAACTTCGATTTATTTCGTAAGAAAACATTTAGGTTGATTGTATCGTGGAACAAGTTTTCTCATGGACGGGCTCAGTAATCCTGGATGAAAGCGCAGGAAAGCATTTATATAAAAAGAAAGAAAAAGATAATTCCTGATATTAAAGCTTCTAATGATCGACTTAGGCTCTCAGTTAAGAACAACGCAGTAATGTATTGCAAACCCTATTCCCTTTACACATTCCGTAGGCAAAAGTCTCGAGCGTCAGAGAGATGGCCAACAAAGTTCTTCTTCCTGAAATTTGGAAATCTGTTACCCGGGATTTAGTCACACTCTCAGTTTCAAGAATATTAGAAAGATAATTTTGTTCCTCAGATAAAAAGAAAATACCACGCAAAAACGTTGACCAAAATCTTAATGGTTCTTGATAATGCTGCTGATGAGCTTTCGAATCTTTACGATTCCTTACGGGCATTCAATAGTTTGCGTCCACCACAGCAATGTCTCTGCTGCAATGAATGTACCAGAAATTCATTATGTATTAATGATTCATAGTTTTCTATAACGCATGTTTCTTGAGCAATATCTTTTCCCAAGCAGTACCATTTATGGATAAAAATGATTACTTCGCAATGAGATGATTTTACTAACGTACACCACTTGTAATGCCATTTACAAGATTGCAGAATATTGAGAGTAAGTAAAGGGAAAAGTTTTGAATAAATTGTAAAACGTTTGTGCTCTAAATTTCTGAAATTTCGTGAGAGCTTCGAGATATTGAAATTAAAGATTTCCCGAGCAAAATTGTTGAATTCGCTTAGCGTTGAGAAAGTGAAGTCGTAATGAAACTGGAACCAAATCTCTTACAGCAGTCAAACGTATTTCTCAAATATAAAGACTTAATACATGTGGAAGCACAAAAGTTCCTTGTTATTGTTGTTTGGGGACTTAACGAAACCTCTGAGCAGCTGGCATGATCATAAACTTGGAATGATTATAAACTTGCGCCCGTTCCTTATCTGAGGCCAATGGTTCAAGGGATAGAAAAATCCAATGCCGTAAGAAAAACACATCGTTCACGGTTCTGCAGCATTTGAATCAGGATCCATCTCGGACGAATATTCAGAAACCAGCTTTAAGACCGCTGTGCTACGGCGGCAGAAGTGTACGACAAGGGATGAAAATAAATATTTAATAGAGGTGGATCCTAAGAAATTAGAGAATGATATTCCCCAATAGGTGGAGGAAATTATATATTTTACAACGCAGCAAATGGCTGAAATTTTTCACGGAGCAGTGACAGTTGTTTCTAACTTTGCATGTTGGCGAGATCTGGTAGTTTCACAATCTAACAGGGTAAACCAAATTCAACATTTTATCTACAAAATATCTACGATAATGAAAGCACGTTTTTCAGACCTTACCGCAAAGGTTCGGAAGTGGGATTGCGCAAATTCTTCAGCTTGCAATTTATTCTATTCAATTTCAGCTGCATATTAATATTTTATGTCATCTACGATATACAGGTCTTCATGTTCATCAGATACTCTAGAGCGCAAGTTGAATTTGATATTGCAGACGTAAGTTCTTCGTTTGTCCGTTGTTTAAATTCTCCAATTTACATTAGTGTCATGAACATAGCACGTTACCAAAAAGGGGATGTATACGTATGCACAATGTGAAATCTCATGCTTTATAATTTTCCAACGCATATGTAATGAAGAAATCTGTGCTGTAACTGGTAACTCTGCCCCTAACCACGAAAGTGTAATAATTTTCCTGTAACTAGTATCTAGAAACAAGGGATATGGTGAACTAGTCCCAGGAGATGGGAAAACCACGAGGTCCAGCGTACGAGGTGAGAAATACTGAATAATGAAAGAAATGCGAAGTTACCGATTAACTGTACTTGTAATATCTGTTAAGTTGCTACACTGTAATTTATGAATATAGCAATAGTCACAAATTTAGGAAATTATCAGGGCATTTTCCAGAATTCACCAAAACGTCTTGGTGTCGGGTAAGATTACATATGATTATGTTACTTCAAGTATGTCTAACATAAAATGTTTTATGTTTTGTACATTTCCCAAAACATTTAATTTCAAACATTTAAACTTTACAGATATTTAAAAATGCATTACGAATGGTTTTCTGTCAGTTAAGTGTTGGAAAAATAAAGAACAATAGGAAACCAAAATATTTTGTACTAAGTTAAGCATCCGGGAAGAAGGTCTACAAAAACGCTTCGAAAAGCGTACATATTAAGATCTTTAGAAGACTTATTTTGCTTTGTCTACTTTATTTACAAAATGGAGTTAAATGTGGTAGTCAAGTAAAACAGGACTTCATTCTGTCAGTTCTGTTTGTATAGATGGCAGTATCGTACGTTCTCAGTGCGGCAGTTAAGTAAAGAGATTGATTTCTTTTTAATTCTCGGTAGAACACACGGGTCTCGAAGGAGTGTGTTTTCATTGCGCTTTATCAACTACGCGGTGGCAACATCGCATTCGTCGGAAGTGCGCAGATAATTATTTAAGCTCTACATGAGGTAATTCGCTGCAAGAGCAGACATCTAGTTCGGTTTGTAATTCGGTAAACTGCATCGGAAAATCTGAATTCTTGTTTGATGTGTATGGGGCCAATTGCCTATCTCGTGCACAATTTTTCAGATTGTATGCGCGTTTCAATGGTGAACGAGAAAATTTTAAAAATGACGAAAATCCCAGAATCCCGATTTCAGTTCCAACGTCTGAACTCGTTGGAAAACTTTGTGGAAATGTAAAAAGTGCCCGTTTTGTGACTCTGAGAATGCTGGAATGTGAGCTCGGTGTTAATACGGAGACGATTCGGCAAGTTTTATTGTTAGATTTGGAACAAATAGTGATAAATTGGTCAGTCTAGTTAAAAAGTATAAAAGATCTCGTGTACGGCAGGTGATGGATGTGTGTGAAGTCCGAGTTATATCTCAAGAACACTGTAAATGGAGAAGTTTCATAAGGCAACAGTAAGTAAAAATTGTCTGGTCGTTTGAATTACTTTGTGCAGCTAACCTCTGAATCTCAGAGAACAGGTTAGTGATATGTAGGTATGTATGATTTGGAATAAAAAAACGGCGTTTGTGTTGTTGCGCATTATTTTTCAGAGAACCAGAAACATGCACGGATCGAGTTAACAAATGACGACCTGAAAATTGCGAAACAAATTCAAAATTTCCTCCAAATGATTATTGTACGTGAGGAGACCCTGGTATTTTTGTTATGATCATGAACCGAAGCGTCAGAGTGCTCAGTGGAAATCGCCACGGTCACTCAAGTGAAAGAAGGTGAGGTTACAGGAGGCAAAAATCAAGGCAATGTTGGTGTGATTTCGCGACATTAAGGGAATTCTGCATCACCAGTTTAATACTGAAAGTATAACTCTCATTTGCAATGTTTACACATTCATTTTGGAATGATTGCAGAACAGGATAGTTCGTGTTAAGTTGATTTACAAAACGGGCAATGGCTCCTTCTTCAGAGACTTACCCCTAATTTTTTGATGATACAGAATCTTAAGTTATCACATTATCATATGTACATACAGCAGTTAATGTGTATAAAACGTTTGCTTTGTTTGTACTAGGAAACATTTGCATTCAATGTAGTCGGAGAGAGGGTTGTTATTCAGAGTGGAACAGTAATAATTCCAAAAGCTGAGAAATCTCCAAATCTATATGACAGAATTAACACAGCTTTCCACATAACACAGGTATTCACTTTAGCAAAATTCAGAATATACAGGTGGCATTCCGACTGGTAAATCCATGCTTTAGCTTTAGGAGATTCGAAGACAAAGAATGAGAGTGCATTAAATTTACTGTGCATTTATGAACATTTATGTGCAATATGAACACTTTTGCATTGTAAAGTGTATATCTCATGAGCTATCTGGAAGAGATAGTAGTGTTTTTATTGTTCTAATGAAAAAAGAAAATTGAATGATGAAACGCTGCTAGATTCGTACATCTTGGAATGAATATCATCTAATCTGCTTTCTCTGTTGTCAGCTCCGCTCTAGCTCTGTCCAGTGATACAACGAATAGAAGGATCCCAACCGTGGCTCAAGATACTAGTGCAATAACCTAGGTAACGTTCTAAAATCAGCTATACTATGTAGAATATCCGTTAATTGACGTGAGCACAAGAATAAAAGGCAAACCCGAGCATTGAACACATGGATTCATCTGCCAACCATTAATTCTAAAATAGATAAGAAAATATTGTAAAATAATTCAAATCATATACAACGTGAAACGCAATCGATCCGATCTTTTATTATAGCGCAGGATAATGCATTTTAAATCAATGAGCGTGGAAAGGAAAGTGAAGAAGAGCGCGCTAATCTGTAGAAAAATCGGAGTAAATATCTACATTGTGGACATTCTTGTTAGTGTGGGTTTCATTCTCTTCCAATAACACGTTTTATATGAACCGACTTCCTTCATCTCGTCCCATTTAGAAACCGGAAGGTGGGCGGTTAACAGGAAATCGGCGTGCTAAAGCTGTGGCCTATTTGCAGAACTTGATATCACCCGTGTATTCAATACAAATTCTTATATAACGCTAGGAAACTCCAAAATCTTATAAGACATTATAGGTACTGGACAGATCTTTAAGATATTATATCACTATTACGGAACGTCATTTTAGGGTAGGACACATGGAGAACACGCGTGATGTCAAGCTGTGTTCCTTCACACTGTTGTAACACGACAGGTTAATATCTATTTGTAAATTGAATGAATTTGGAAATATCAGATCTTGTATAAACGCAAGAGCCACACCATACAAGAAATAATTTGGGAACCTAAGTAATGAAATGGATGCGATTAAGATTTTTCCATTGCCCTTTTTGTTGTTTTAACGCGCACTTCTGGAATTTCGACTCTAATCTATTTATAAGTGATGGCATCTGCATGTAACTTAAATTTATAGCAACCCCTTGCGTTTTATATTGTTTTATAATTTGAAGTTTTTCAAAATGAGTTCTTATCTGGTTTAAGTTCAGCGAATGCCTAACGAACTCATCCGTACGCTATGTAAGAAAATGCTTGCTTTTCTTTTAATTTCCGTCAAGAAACTGATTTTTCTTATTAAAGCACAAACAATACTGTTATGGGTAAATGGGCATGTGTTCAGAAATGTTGCTTAATCCTTTAAATATATTTTTCTATGATTATAGAACAGAAATGAGCCTTTGAAAATGAGGCGAGCAGTTATTATCTTGTATTATTTCACTTGTCCGAGTGACGTAAATGGACCATGTCTGAAAAGTGAAAGACAATAACATTTCTATGCATCGAATGCAATTCCAAACGTAGAGGAACAGTTAAATCAGTAAAGTAGACCTACCGACTTTCACCTGACTTCCATTAACTTGTTGAATTATTATACGTTTCCTGACACAGCAGTTAGTACTTCACATTTTGAAGCATATTTTCCTTTATATTATTCAAAAGTATATGTTGTCGTTACTCAAATCTGTAAATTTTCCTTCGATTTGCATCGTTGTATACACAGCAGAAGGAAACGTAGATGGTTTTATATGTCTTGTTTTAGATTTTGCCACAAATGCAGTTTTTTGAGAAAATTTGGAATTTTAGTGGAGGTTTTGTTTTCCTCAAAGATAGAAGTGTGTGCAGATACAAAAAGTTATATAACTTTATTAGATTTATTTTTAGATTCGTAAGATCAATTTTAAGACCTGCTTGTCAGGAGAGAATTGACTGAAACTGTTGTTACCACGCATCTTATCAATTTCTCAGCAGCATGTTTACAAAATAATGAAAAGTTTGATGATAACCTTTAACACCATAAATTTCTTGTAACTGGAGGAAACATGATTACACAATAGGACGACGCTTTGAACAGCGTTTTCTGTAAATGTTTAAAGACTGTCACTAAGATAAGTAAATAGAAACATCAATGTTTAAATATTTATTTTTTTCAATAATAAAACAAAACTATCAAATTAAAATATGTAATTAGATTATTGAAATTCAGCTTTAAATGTAGGAAATCTTGCGTTTAGAAACAATACAAATAAATACGTGTATCTTGTTTTCCTGTGTGCATCATTAAATTATGAAAAAGCTCTCCCTCCCAAACAAAAGGTAGAAAATTTCAAAACTGTTTTGCGATAGGGTGTCCATAATTATGGGCGGCTATATATTCTTCTTATCTCTCCTGGTTATAGCAAGCATGCACCTCTCCATGCTTCTTTGAGTTGTCTGCAGCCTTTGTATGTCTCTTTTAGTTAAGGTCCACGTCTCTGCACCATACGTAAGCACTGGAAGGATGCATTGATCAAACACTTTTCTTTTAAGACATAATGGCATATTGCTCTTGAAAATTATGCTGTTTCTTCCAAAAGCTCTCCAGGCAAGTTTTGTACGCCGATTAATTTCTTCATCAATGTGACCCTCACTTGATATCTGCTGTCCAAGATAAACATACGTATCTGTTATCTCCAGTTTTTCTCCATCAATCGATAAATCTTCATTTCTTGTAAAAGCATTGAACATCACTTTTGTCTTCTGAAAGTTCATTTTTAATCCCACTTCTTTACTCTTGTCAGCAAGTTCCTGGATCATACTCTGCAGCTCTGATGGGGTAGTTGCAAAAATGACTACGTCATCAGCAAAACGAAGGTGGGTTAGATAATCTCCATTAATCTTTATCCCTTTGTTTTCCCAGTTCAGTGATTGAAAGACATTTTCCAATGTGGCATTAAAGAGCTTCGGAGATATGGTGTCACCTTGTCTCACTCCCTTTCCAATGTTTATGTGTGTTGTATTTTCAAACAGCCGAATCTTTGCACTTGCATTTTCATAGATGTTATTAATAATATTAATGTATGCATCTTCAATACCGCAGGATTTCAGAGCCGTGGTAACTGCTGATGGTTTCACCGAATCAAAGGCTTTTTCATAATCGATAAAAGCCATGCACAATGGAAGTTCATATTCCCTCGCTCTTTCAATTAGTTCTCTCAGTACGTGGATATGATCTATTGTGCTGTAGCCACTCCTGAATCCAGCTTGTTCTCTCGGTTGAGCCATGTCCAGTGTTACCTTCAATCGGTGTGAAAGAACTTTAGTGAAGATTTTATAAACCACTGATAGGAGGCTGATAGGTCTGTAGTTCCTGAGATCCTCAATGTCACCTTTTTTATGTAGCAGGATCATTGTAGCATTGTTCCAATCCTCAGGAATCTTCCCTTCATTAAGGCATCGAGTGAAAATTTGGGCGAGTACTGTTTCAATTTCTCCACTTGCTTCTTGTATGATGTCTATAGTAATTCCATCTTCTCCTGGAGCTTTCCCCGCTTCATGTTCTTGATTGCATGAGCAACTTCTGCTGGGAGGACTGGAAGAACTCTGGTACCTTTCAGGAACTCGTGGATCCGAAAAATGACGAGAGTGGAAGACATCATGATCAGAGTTAAATCCCTGAAATGGCAATGGGCTGGACATACTGCCAGAAGGACAGACCATAGATGGACAGCCGAAATTTTAGATTGGATTCCAAGGGACAGGAAAAGACCCAGAAAAAGACCACATGGGAGATGGGTGGATGAAATTCGTAAATATGCGGGAGTGACATGGAGGAGACTGGCACAAGACAGACCGTTGTGGAGGAAACTTGGGGAGACCTTCGTCCAGCAGTGGATTGATAATGGTTGACAATGATGATGATGATGATGATATATTCTTATCGGGCTTGCATCGTCTGCTAAAGCATAGCAAGTTCCGATAGGTGGTGCTTCCGCTACGTCACCGCCGTTTGATCCGTGTGTGAAGACCATTCACTTATTTGTGTTGCCATTGATTCTGTAAGTGCTGTTTCGTGTTTCTTCTGTTGTTGATTTTTCTGCGTTCGGCTTTAACATGGGATATTTTAATCGCTTTTTACAAGAAGTTGCCCAGGATGAGGAGACGGGTTTCGTGCTAAGAGTCGCAGGGATGATGTGAGCGTGCAGAGAAGTTTTTGCAATATTGTGGTGAGGTATCACAGCTAATTTTTCTTTAATGGATCCGAAATGTAAATTTTATTAGGATATTCGTAATGTTTCGAATGTATATACACCGCAAATGCTCGAAATAATAAATTTAACAGGAAAATAAAATACGATTTACAGTGATATAACATAATATCAAAGTTATAAAACGTTGTATATGTACATATTGAACACATTACCTGTTTTTTTTGTCGTCCTTTAATTACCGGTATTAAATTTTAATATTACCTATATATATAAAAATGTTAAGTTGGTTTGTGTACGCTTCAAAAACTCAAAAAGTTCTGCACCGATTAAGCTCAAATTTTGACACGATATACAATCCGCTCCAAAGATTGTTTTTATCTATTTTTCGCGACAGTAACATACCCGCGATCGCGAGAAAATAGCTTTTTCCTTCGACCATATAAACTAATGGACTGCGCACTGGCAATAGCTGCATCATAGCGTAATAAATGTATTCACGAATGAAAAGTCGTAATGAAATTCTGAAAAAGAAACTCCTAAAATTCATGATGAGCACAGCACGAGTTAACCATCTTTTTGCCCGAAGTCACGTGATTTCTTTGCTTGCGATGTTGGAGCCAGAAATTTTGATGCCATGCGCAGTCTATCAGTATATATGGTCGAAGGTTTTTTCAACGGTCAGCTGTGTACCAGCAAACGCGCCATCTGCCAGAAGAGATGGGAATACTCTCCATACTAGGTGATCGTGTTGTTTTTATCTATTTTTCGCGTTAGTAACATACCCGCGACCACGAGAAAACAGCTTTTTCAACGGTCAGCTGTGTACCATCAAATGCGCCATCTGCCGGAAGCGAGGGAAACATTCTCCATACTAGGTGATCGTGTCGTGATTGAGCTGCGCCGCTCGCCAAATCGTAAGTAGAGGATATCTCTTATCTCTCATGGTTTTCAACCTAGAGCTGTAAGAACCATAAGAGGTTATAATCTTATCCCTTCCTTCTGTTCCAGTGAAAACCGAAATAATGCCTTGCAAAAAAACGAATTTGGGTCGTCGCACTCGCCACACTGAAGGATCGAGAAGACGGATTTCGAATATGACTGAGAAAGAGCGGGCATACGTACGAGAGAGGAACAGACTAAGCACCATCCAGATGCGTAACACGGCGGAACCAGCAGAA
Organism: Macrothele yani; assembly: GCA_039090855.1. NCBI lineage: Eukaryota > Metazoa > Arthropoda > Arachnida > Araneae > Macrothelidae > Macrothele > Macrothele yani. Next base: position 53,131,042 of record CM077034.1, on the reverse strand, counting down.
AGACGAGCAGCCAGGCTTGAGGATGCACGATTGCGAGCACGGCAGTCGCGTTCTGCAGCAACATATTTGGTTCGTTCTCAACGGAATGAACGCGAGGCGTCGAGGATAGCTGAAACACGTACCCAAAGAGCAGCAGATCTGATTCTGCAATACAATCGTCTTGCATTCCGGTATAATCCAGCTGTTGATTATAGTTCAAGTCCGCATGTTGTCATTGGCCAGATGAGTCATGTCTGTACCTACTGCCAGGCTCTAAAGTTCAATAATGAAACGAATGGGATGTGTTGCGCTGGCGGAAAAATTAAATTGCCTCAACTTGAAGCACCACCAGAGCCGTTGAAAACTCTACTTGCTGGATCTACCGCTGAATCGAAGCATTTCCTATCGAACATCTGGAAATATAACTCTTGCTTCCAAATGACGTCATTTGGTGCGGAAATGGTGACTGCTCAATTCATGCCAACTTTTAAAATCAAAGGACAAATATATCACAAAGCTGGCTCCCTGCTCCCGTTCCGAGATAGTGACCATAAATTGCTTCAAATGTACTTCATCGGTGATGATAGAGATGAAGTCGATGCACGTTGTGGAATACATACCTCGCTAAGAAGATCCATCATTTCGCAACTACAGGAGCTCCTTCACGAAAAGAACAATTTGGTGCGTTTGTTCAAAACGGCAATGGATATGATGCCATCAGATACCCACAAGATTGTCATTCACGCCGACAAAACGCCCGCTGGAGAACATGTCCGAAAATATAATGCTCCAACTATAGACGAAGTAGCAATTGTCATAGTCGGAGATCAGTTCCAACCTAGAGATATTGTTCTCCATCGAAGAAACAATCAATTGATAAACGTCGCAGAAACTCACCGTTGTTACGATGCTTTGCAATATCCAGTTATCTTCTGGGATGGTGCAGATGGATATCATTTCAATGTGAAGATGATAAACCCAGTGAACGGTGCAGGAAATTAATAAAAAGTGCAGCGCAATGAACTTTTACGCCTACCGCTTAATGATTCGGAGGAACGAGGACAATTATATTTTGAAATGCCGTCAGTTGTTTCACCAGTACATTGTGGATATGTATGCAAAAATTGAAACGGAACGTTTGCTATTTCTTCGTTTGAATCAGACCAAACTCCGCTCCGAAGAATACATTCATTTGCAAGATGCAGTTGTGAATGACGGTAATACAACCAACGTTGGAAAGCTTACTGTTTTGCCATCTTCATACATAGGCAGTCCGCGTCACAAGCAGGAATATGCTCAAGATTCAATGGCATATGTCCGTCATTACGGGCGTCCAGACTTATTTATCACCTTCACGTGCAATCCAGCTTGGGACGAGATACAGCAGCTGTTACTTCCTGGGCAATCACCCGAGGATAGGCATGACATCACAGCACGTGTTTTCAGACAAAAGCTTAAGTCGCTGATGGATTTCATTGTGAAACATGAAGTGTTTGGATCTTTGCGCTGCTGGATGTATTCAGTAGAATGGCAAAAGAGAGGATTGCCACATGCGCATATACTAATCTGGCTATACGATAAAATAACTTCAGACGAAATCGTTGATGTGATATGCCCTGAGATTCCACGGGCCGACGTCGATAAGGATTTGCATGCAGTTGTTATCAAAAACATGATGCATGTACCATGCGGTACACTAAATCCAAATTCACCATGCATGGTAGACGGGAAATGTTCTAAGCAATATCCTTTAGCATTGGCAGTCAACACAGTAACAGGAGACGATGGATATCCTCAGTATAGGAGACGATCAACTGAAGATGGCGGGAATTCGGCAACTATGCACATGCGAAATGGTGATATTGATGTAGACAGCCGTTGGGTGGTCCCATATTCGCCTCTGTTGTCAAAAACATACAAAGCGCACATAAACGTAGAATATTGCAATTCGGTCAAATCGATTAAATACATCTGTAAGTATGTGAATAAAGGTAGCGATATGGCAGTTTTTGTAGTGCAACCAGAAAATAGTGACAGAAATGCAGTACGAGTTATCGATGAAATTGCACAATACCAGGCTGGAAGAAACATAAGCAGCAATGAGGCTGCATGGCGAAATTTTTCATTTCCCATGCATGAACGCAATCCAGCTGTGGTTCACTTAGCAGTGCATTTAGAGAATGGACAGCGTGTTTATTTCACAGATGCAAATGTGCAACAAAGAGCCATTAATCCACCTGGTACAACTCTGACTGCTTTCTTCACCTTATGTCAGGAAGACGCTTTCGCCAGAACACTGATGTACACAGAAGTGCCCTCTTATTACACGTGGAATGTAACTAAAAAAGCATTCGTACGACGCAAACGAGGGGAGCCAGTCTACGGTCAACCTGGCATTTTCAGAGAAAATACAATTGGTAGACTTTATACAGTGCATCCTAATCAAGATGAATGTTTTTTCCTTCGCATGCTGTTGGTAAATGTGCCTGGTCCTAGATCTTTCCAGCAATTGAAAATTGTTGACGGCGTCACATATGCTACTTTCCGCAGTGCGTGTCAAGCTCTTAATTTATTAGAAAAAGACCAACAGTGGGATATATGTATTAGTGACGCGTGCAACACTGCACATACAAACCAAATTCGAGCACTATTTGCAATTATATTGACCGCTTGCTTCCCTTCATCTCCCACATATTTATGGGAAAGATATCGATCGCATATGGCTGAGGATATTTTGCATAGAGTACGCCTAGAAAATGCCAATATAACCATGGAATTAACAGAAGGCATTTACAACGAAATATTGATAAATATTGAAGACAAGTGCTTAGCTATTGCAAATAAAGTTCTTAGTCAATTGGGAATGCCAGCACCCAACCGAACTACGACTGCTTCATTTGATGTGGATTTGCGCCGTGAACAGAGTTACAACACCGGTGATCTCCAGTCATATGTCCAATCAAACATTCCCAAATTAACGTGTGAACAGAAGGGCATTAATGATCGCATAATGCAAATGATAAATGACCGAGTTGGGGGGGGGCCTTCTTCTTGGATGCGCCAGGAGGAACTGGGAAAACATTCCTTATCAGATTGATTCTGGCAACGGTTCGATCAAAAAACGGCATAGCCTTATCTCTCGCTTCGTCTGGAATAGCTGCGACATTGTTACCAGGTGAAAGGACTGCTCATTCAGCTCTGAAGTTGCCATTAAACATGCGAATCATCGAGACTCCCACGTGCAATATTTCCTAAGCATCAGGTAGAGGAAAAGTATTACAAAAATGTAAACTCATTGTTTGGGATGAATGCACGATGGCACATAAAAAATCGCTTGAAGCTCTTGATCGACCGTTGCGAGATTTGCGTGGAAACGTTCAACCATTCGGGAATGCATTGATATTGCTCGCAGGAGATTTTAGGCAAACATTGCCTGTAATTTATCGATCGACACCAGCGGACGAAATAAATGCTTGCCGGAAATATTCAACATTGTGGCGACACGTACGTACATTGCAGTTGACTTCGAATATGCGTGTCCAGCTGCAGAACGATCAATCAGCCGAGGTATTCTCATGACAGTTACTGGACATTGGGAACCGACAACTGCCAGTCGATGAGACGTCAAGACGAATATCATTTCCTGATAATTTTTGTAATTTAGTAACATCGAAAGAAGAACTGATCGAAAAAGTATTTCCTAATATTCAAATTAATAATAAGAATCACGATTGGCTCAGTGAACGAGCTATCCTTGCCGCGAAGAATAAAGATGTCTATCAAATTCATAATGTTATTCAATCCAGCATTCAAATTGAGGAAATTACGTACAAGTCGATAGATACAGTTGTGGAAGCAGATAAAGTAGCTAATTGTCCACCGGAATTTTTGAACTCACTTGATCTGCCAGGGATGCCACCACACATATTAAAATAGAAAATAGGTGTGCCAATTATCATGTTGCGGAATATTAATCAGCCAAAACTCTGCAACGTCACGCGACTCGCAGTTAAAAAACTGATGAAAAATGTAGTGGAAGCAACGATTTTAACGGGGCCTTTCGAAGGTGAAGATGTCCTCATCTCTCGAATTCCCATGATCCCGACCGATACATCATTTCAATTTAAAAGATTGCAATTCCCAATTCGATTGGCGTTCGCAATCACAATCAATAAAACTCAAGGTCAATCTTTAGAATTGTGTGGTTTAGATTTAGATGCGGATTGCTTCTCACATGGGCAACTGTATGTTGCGTGTTCCCGTGTCGGCAAACCAGATAGTCTTTATATCTACGCAGAGAATGGAAAAACAAAAAATATTGTATACCCACAAGTATTGCAAAATTAAACTTCTATGAAACGAATGCTTTGCTTTGTTCCTCATTTCTCATCCATGCAACCACAATGTGCCACAGCTACGCGTGGCCGGGTATAGCTAGTATATATATATATTAATATTTCACTGAATAACATTTCTGCTGTTTGTTTAGAATGTTTCTGGCTCCTTGTTTATTATGTTTTTGTTCGTAACGTTGTTTTCTGTTTATAAAGCATATTTGCAATTGATTGTAATAATTCTTGCGTCTTGAAAGAAACATATACATTTACGCCAAAGTAAAGATTTGGCCTTTTAAAATTTCGCGGAATAACTGTTGGGAAACACTACTATAGACATTCGATCAGTAAAACAAGAAAGGCATATCAGCCAATATTCACATTATACTTTTTTTATTATAGTTCATACTTTTTTACATAATTTTAATTTTTTCATTAGGTTTCCTAGGGGCGGGAGTATAAGGGTGATCTAGGAAATGGTTATGTAAGTGTTAATACAAATTAATTATAAAAGTTATTTAAGTTTACACTGTTACAGGGTATATTTCTTTGATTAAAACTATAAAAAGGGTCTTTAATGCCGTTACCCGCCGGCTTATTCCTGTCTGATCTACCTCAAGCTGATTCAAACCTTACTCACTCAAGAATTTTAAGAGTGTCTTTATTTTATATCTCATGGAGCGATGTGGAAGCAGCTGGACATGACGAACATTTTTTCACATTTTAACTTCCTATTACTTCATTTAGCAGGAAATAAATTTAACGCAGTGAAGGAACCGTTAGTATCTAAACCTATTCATTTCTATCGTTATGTGTTCTCTGGTTATCTACTTAAAAACGGCGTGCGGCGAAACAAATTCCCACGAAATTTAGCTTACATTTCTAACGCCACTGTATGAAAGAGTTAAATGGTGAAGGGTTAAAACTTAGTTTATTACAAATGGAATTTTCCAGACTGTCTAATGAGGAATTATATCTTATTCTGCGCTTAATTAGTTGCGAAGACATAGGCGTTCCAAGTGTGACATGTTTTCGTTGCATCGGCGCTCCTGATGATACCCCTACCCAGCGCGGGAGAGACACAGTTGTACGTCTAAAGTTAAAGATTTTGTACAGTCACGAAATTTCGCTGAATTAATAAATAAAATTATCAGAGAGTATTTGATGATTCTTCACAACATATACTGTATATGCTAATTTTAAATTATACAGGATTTTCATATCGTTCTCACTAAAACATCGGGAAGCAAAATTTTATTTAAAAAGGTTGGGTGGTGTTTAACCTGGCTGTCTATTTTAGAAATTAAATGGCAAAACGAGATTTTTAAATCGCTGCGTTCAAGATCTTTTTTTGCTTACTGGTATTAAAAAATTAATACAGACAATTGACGTGTGCTAGTAATATCAAGCAGAAGTCACCGCTCTTTCCACGTTTATTAGTGAGTCACGGAAAATTATCATTTCTCCAAGAAGCAATCTGCCAAATGGCTTGGCAGTTAGTGTACGTGCTTGTGGATGAATTCCAGGCCGCTGTGGTGCAGTGGAAGCATGTCCGGCGCGTAACTGGAAAACCCCGTGTTCGAATACCGGTGGCGGCCAATGATAATTTTTCCAAAACTAACTTATAAACTTCGAAAGAGCGATCACTTCTTTTTAATGATATTAAATAACTCGTAAAACAATGAATCAAATTGTTGAATGTGTGGTTAATTCATTTCCTTGACACCTTATTACTTTGATACGTGTACTACGCGTTCGGAATTTTTGGTAAGGAACTGTTTAATCATCAGATGCATCAGGTTTATTTCGGCTTCTGATGAATTTGCACCAAAACGTTATCTCCTGAAAATTTGATTGAAAAAATTGTTTCGTCAACCGTTATTTCTCGCTTCGTAAAACCTTTCGAGAATACGTTCTGCACAATATAGCGCATATTGTTGCCGCCAGGAGTCGTAAGAATATATCTAATTTGTCTTGTTAGCTCTGCTTCTAACGGTCCGATTTTAAAGTTTTTTTCATTGTTAAACAGCATTTCCGGTGCAAAATGTTTCTCATACAATTTAAAATTTTTCTTAACGCATAAGTGTGCCACTAGAGGATGGAATCTCACATTTCCATTAACAGCAGTGCCTGCGGTACAGGTACTAAGAACCCGACACGAAAAATTATTTTTCGGTCAGTTACTGCTAAGTATCAAAACTTTTTTAGCGTATTACTTCCCAAAATAACGCACGGTTAATGCCAGGGACCATAAGGTTTAATCTGTTTTCTTTCTAAATATCTCTTCTTCTAAATGTACGATTTAAAAACTTCTTTCAAAACTCGATGGCATTAACTTTCGGGAACACTTTAAGTTAGTATTTGAGGAGTTTCATATTTCAGATCTCTGTCGCTAGGCTTTGTTAGGGTACTTCTGTTTGCAGCTCTATCTCCGCTTCTAGAAAGCTTATTGCGAATTTTTTCTTTTGTTGTACAACATTCGCTGCAATAGAGATGTCATGCATTAAAACGTTCGTCATCTATCTTTATCCCCTTATCTGTGCATTATTTATAATACAAATATTTGCCGCTAGGAGAGTACGAGTCACTACCCATTTTTCGCTATCTCTGCTTCCGCTAGACGTATTTAAAAAGTTATTTTTCTTAGATAGCTTTTTCAATGAACTCGCTTATTTTCGTTATTTTCAACGAGTCTCGCTAATTTTCAATTTTTCCATTATGCAAAATGTTTCTGCTAGAAGGCGTCGAGTTACATCATGTTTCCTTCTGTACATTTTTGTTTAATTTTACAATTTAAAAACATTTTTTCTCCGATACCTTCCTTCTGCTATAAGAAGCTTTTTGGGTGCCATTTGTTAATTATCGTAAAACTCTGTTTTGCTGCTGGGGGAAGTGAGCAGCTAGTTCTGTTTTTGGATAATGTATCGATTACAGAGACCGACTGTGATTATTTTTATCCGGTTGCATTGAACTTTGAATAACTTTTCTAAATTTTAATCGCGTAGGGAAATCGATATGTATGTGTCATTGTTCTTGTTTTATGCTGGTAATGGTACCTATATATGGCCAGATTTGTTTTTGTTTATTGGAGGTTTAACGAATACCGTGAGCAACTCAATGGGCTATAAGCAGTCGCCCGTCCCTAATTTAGGGTCACTGGTTCCAGGGAAGGGAGAGAGCCAGTGCCGTAAGACAAACACAACATCCATGCCTCACCGGGATCCGAACCCGGACCCCTTCCGGACGAATGATCAGAAGCCATTGCTTAGCCCACTGCGCCACCAGATTTTTTTTTTTTTTTTGCAATTCACCGTGTTGAAACAGTGTGGCAGGTACATTCTTTTATTTTCGTTTCTGTTCCTAATATACCATTTTAAAGAACTCTCAAGATCAATGTGTATGTTTTTCCTTTTCAATTAAATCTTATCTCTGTGTAGAGTTATTTACTTATATCATTAGCGCTGTTCTGTGTAAACATTATATGCTTACCATGAAAAGTCAAATGAGTTTCTTGTTTTCGAGAGAAACTCATTTGGCTTGTCATGGTAAGCATATAATTCTACCCAATGAGCTCAAATGACTTTCTTTCTTTCGAGAGTTTCGTTAGGTCACGTGTTTCGTCGTTGGTACCTTTATATAAATATTAGTTCATTTCCACGACTTTCATTAATACAGGTAACGTAAAAAATACATACAACGCCTTATCTGTAACTTGGAGAAAGTTACAAACAAGTCGTTGGATTGGCACGTGAGGGAAGTACGGCTTGTTTTCACGTGACGCAGAAGTAGATCATATTTAAATTGCTACAGCCGTGATTTTGCACCATTCGTCCTACACATACCAAAGGATTTCCCCAGAATTTATAGGATGGGAAACCCTGCTTCAGATGTCGTTTGAAATTTTCTCATTCATGTTTAATTGGATTAAGATCTGAAGATTGCAATGGCAAGAGCATTCAAGACACGTAAGTGAAATGTTCATCAAAGTACTTGGTGACTATTTTCGCTCGATGAATGAAAGCATTATGATGTTGAAAAGCAGCAGGTCCCGCACTGCCAACACACCTCGTCTAAGCGGGGGACGTAGATGATCACTCAAAATCGTGACATTACTTTTCACATGTATGACACCATCTATTGCAAGTGATTTATCGCTATTTCGAAATCAACTGTAACAAAACAATTTGTTACTATTATTGTTTTTGGGAGATGGGTGGATGAAATTGGTAACACTATGAATTTTTTTAATGCATTGGCAGGGAAAATTTAACAATGTTTATTTGCTGTTTGTGTTGTCTGCGTTTGCAGAGATGAACCTGAAAGTGCATAAAGGAAATATGGTTGTTTGTGTAAAGCATGTGTTACTTTAAGTAAGCACAGTAATGTTGTACTCGTTCTTTCTTTCCGCCACAATAAGAACCAGGAACGTTTCCACCCTCAGGCTGGGCTGAGGTGGATACAAGTTCTAAGGAAACAGGTAATAGACAACCCCTTACTCAATGAAATTTATTACTGCCACACAGAAAATTTTGGTTTTTGAAGAACCCATTGGGTTCACCTTTATTTTTGTTCATAAATGGGAAAGATAAGCACCTTTTCAAACTGGTATGAACAGTATACAAAAATTTCAATCAGGCGTCCTGATGGAAAATTATTCAAGTAGTGGCGTGCTTAGAATAATTGGTTTAGATTCCAACAAATTAATTTACAGTTTTTTTTTCAGCCCTTACTGGTAAATCACAACTCTGAATTTTTAAATTTCTACACTAAGCAGATATAGGAACTTGCTGACTACTTAAATACTATCACTGCATTCCACACACAATTTTTCAATGAACTTTAACAAGGTAAGCTGATATGGATAATGTTGCATAAATATACACATGCCAAAATTATACTTGAATTTTGCTGGACATTACTGAAATTTACTATCTTGCTGTGAGTGCACTCATTACATCACTTCCATAATTTATAACAAATTCAGCATGTAAGACTAAGTCAGTGTTAAATAAGAAGTTAAACGCTCTATGTACTCATTTTTTTTTGCTGATGAATTCAGAAAGCCCTGGGATTCAAAAGATAAGGTGAATTTCGCTGAGGTACACTTGTGCTAGTCTATCTATCCCCACATCTTGATTAAATTACGTACACTTCTACATATTCAAATATATATAATATCACGATTCAACACAAAGAAAAATCACTTGGTGTTGCAACTGTATGTGTACCTGGCCCTCGCTAGTATATCAGACGGATTCAACAAAAGAAAACTTTATGTTTACATGTCATTTATTTCGCTTAATAAAAAAAACAATGTAAAATAACTTTTCTCCCTTTGACTCTCCCCGATGAATCCCCCACTAGAGACCTGCCTTTCTCTCTCTCTTGCTTACATTACATTGGTTGAATTAATTGTTTTTTAAAGAAACAAAGGATACTGCCTATTTGTCCAACTGACACAAACTCACATATTCAAGGAGCCAAACTTAAAATAACAATACATGTATACATTCCTTTTTTTCAGACTGCTGGATATGGCAGACTACCTTAGCTGAGGCCCGTAGAAAAATTTTGACGCCGAAAAGTTTCTCATTGGAAAACATGATTGAAAAGAGATTACCTTGATTTCCTTTAACCGGTCATTTCCAACCGCTGGTTGGTTCGTCCCATCGGTGCAGAGGATGAAAAGTTCTAGATTTTCAAGCCGAAGGAGTCTAATTAGCACTAACTCAGAAACGGAAAAGATGTCTTCCACTGGTCAAAGGTTCGGCCATCTTATCCTGGAAGGTGGAGGAAAAGTGATTTTGCAGGAGATAAACAGGAACAGTAGTTTGCAGCAGACGCTTGGCTTCCTAGAAGTTTTGCAGCCGTGTTTGGACCAAACCTCGTGGGCTCCGGGAGATTTGGGCTGCGAAGCTAGTCCTTGCCGGGAAGGAAGTGAGTTTCTCTCTTCGTCAGAAATAAGTCCGGGTCAGCTCCATGACGAACCGAGCGTCCAGAGGGCGGTTGGCCTGAATGTCCAATTCGCCGGTCATGTGGCTTGTTTTTTGACGTCTACTTGATTATCTTGATCAGCCTATCTCCCTTTGCAGAGGAAGTCGAAAGGTTTTTTTTTCCTTTTTGTTATACAAGAGTTTCGCTTCAGATCACATCAAGCAGCAGGAAACCAAAATGTCCTATCAGGGAGAAATTCCACGAGTGAGTGTCGAACTCAGCGCGACCCAGTAACCCTTGACTTCACTCCCCCTGGCAGAAAATCACGTGTCCGACTCGTGCAGTGGGGGTGTACTAGCTCTCATTGGCTGAAGGATTCTCAAACCATCACCCTGCTTCAAAAAAAAAAAAAAAAGATTATGCAACTCCGTTTCTTAAAACTCGGTGTCCTAAAGGTCAGAAAATTACGTTGGTTGACCTCTCCCTCTTCTGTGACCTCCGCTGGACGCTGTCTGTTCCAAGAAAAAACTACTTCTTGCCAACTCTCTTTCTCACGAGATTCTCTGACAGAGGGAAGAAAGTAAAAAAAAAAATATCGTGTTATTCACAATGAACACTTTTTCTTCCTTGATTTGCTTAGCAGAGCATGGCTAGTCTTACATACTTTACAAAATTCTAAAATACATACACAGGCAGGCAGATGGAAATGATTTTACAAAGCTATCATTCCAAGTAGAAATGAATCGGAGCAGAGGCAAAAAAAGTATTTTTAAATTATTTGCTTTTCTTAACACGTTTTTTTCTCTTCTTTTCTTTAAGCTGCTTATTACTCAAAATCACCCGGGTCACACTTTAAACCTTAATTTACTCCCTTAAATATATACAGACGAACATTTCCTCTCCTTGAATCCATGCTGAGCTCATTTTTTTATGGAGTATCAAAAGGAAGGGAATAATATGTACATGCATACTATTACCACCACAAACAACGTTTACAACGTAAGGACAAAATGAGAATTATAAATTATTTCAGAACAGCAACTCTGAAACCATTTCAAAGCAGATTCTTCCCCGAATGAAACAAATGAATACACGACATTCCCACTAGAATTTACAACCTTTGAAACAATACGCTAGGAATTACAACTAAATATTTTTTTTTTATCTCGGCACACCAGAAAAACGTTCGATCCCAGAACACCAAACCAAAGGGCATACACATCCATCACCTTTCCACTCTACTACTCAACATACATACTCATGCCAGAAATATTGAAACACTCAAAAAGGAAGTTGAGAAGGATAAGAAAAAGGATTTGAAAAGTGAATGGAAATTAAAGAATTTCATAACTTTTTTCTTGACTTCCCTAGGGAAAATGAATCGAAACTTCGGATGATGTAAAAATTGATTCGAGTTCCGTACTAAGATTTTCGGGGTCGATGGCCAAAAAGAACAAAAAGAACTGCTCATCATTCTTTTCCCTTTTTTTTCTTCTATCTTGTCCTGAAGGGAATCAAGATGCGTGATGGGAGCCTATTTTCCCTTCTGAAAATGAGATGGTCAGTCTCCTTTTCCAGAAGTTAGAAAATGGCGACACATCAGTAGCACCAACTTGTGGTGTGGCATTATCGCGTAACAGAATGACTGGGTGGCGTTCGTTACCTGTCCATGGTTCGATTGCGGCGCTCAGTTTGGTCAACTGAGTGAGTTTCATCAACTGTGCAGTGATTCTTTCGCCCGGTATCAACAGTTCGAAGTACAACACTCCATGCATATCCCACCACACACACAACAGCCCCTTTTCCTGTGGATATCCTATTTTGCAGCCCCTTTTCCTGTGGATATCCTATATTGTTGGCTGGCCTTGGTTGACATAGGATCGCTTGAGTTCGGGGTTGTAGCAACAGTCCTGTTTTTCATCCCCGGTGACAACCTTTTTAAAAAAATCTTCTTTTGAAACTTTTTTTAGCAACTACATGCAGATGCCCAACCGTTGACCAATATTACGCTCAGTTAAACTGTGCGAAACCCACTTACCAATATTCTGGGTCTTCCCTAAGGCCTGTAGATCCCGTACCACCGTCGGTTGAGCCACTTTCAAACGTTTCGCCAGTTTAGTGGTCGATTGTGCAGGATCATCTTGCAACAGCGATTCCAGCTGCTGGTCTGCGAGTTCGTGCCGTCTACCTGTACGTGAGTTGTCGATATATTGATTAAACTTGGCAGATCATTCTTGACACGTCCGCTCACCCGTAACCGATTCGCGATGCGCCTGACATATTGAACCGCACGTTTCACCCACACTCCCCCCCCAATATATGAATAACCAACAGTGCCACAAATGAACATTATCGACACCATGCTTGGCTTCATGTACTAATTGACAGCACTGGTCGCCGGCCGGATAGAACTTTACAGCGCCCACTCAAGAGGGAATCGCGGAAACTTTTGCATATCCCTAATACATCCCAGAAGCAGACGCAATCCGTTAGGTACCATACAATGGAAATTATGTGATCTAGAAAAGTTTAATTTGCAATCAAGTTGCCAAGTGGTGCCCCATGCATGGTTCTAACCTTTCGTTAGAGATAGGTTCGGACTCTAATCCCTAATTTTTTTTTGACCGTGTGTTTGCCTTACCGTATCGGATTTGTACATTTCCTAAAAGCAGTAGCCCCAAAGTACAGGCTAGCCCAGAGATTTCCTCTCAGTGGCCGTTAAACCTCTAATTAAGCAATATGGGTTTCTTTCTCTTCACTTGCAATTTTTAGTAACACTGGAAAACAGAAAATAAAAGTTAAAACTTTGCAGGCAGCTAGTGGACAAATGTGTGGAGGGGAAATTGTTTGATACCAACTTTTAGACACGCAGGACAGCTAAACGTAGTGGTAGAATATTTACTGGGATTAAATTCATCAGAGTTGATCTGTTTTGCATAGTAGGAGCTGTGATGCTCCTTCAGGTTAAAATTTCAAGGCTGTATGTGACGCAAAAAACAAATTGCGTTTGTTTGTTAGTAAAATTTTATTTTCTTATTTAATACTGAAAGCAATATGCAGAAATATCACAGTAACAAATTACAAGTGATATTCCAACGCAATTGAAGTCTCTAAGAGCAATATGTGCATTATTAAGAACTGCGCCTTATGAACGCAATAACTACAAATTATTTCAAGTTAACAAAAGTAAATAAATCCAAGAAAACGAACCTTTTACGCGTTGTTTATTTATTTCTAGATTTGCCCCACGAAAATAATTTGCAGGAGGTGTGAGTAAGCTCTTACTCTTATGATACGTACTTTTAGAATATGTATGAGGACTCGTAGCAATGGAACCACTAATATCTGTCGTATTTTCGAAATTGTTTAGTATGAACGTTTGCAACAGTGCTATATTAGTTAATTCTCCTGTGATTTAAAATTAATTTATTTTCAAGCAACTGACGTTTTGTGGAAATACTGCTTTGATATGTTATCACATTGCTGAAAATAATTAGAAACCAATTGTATGGTATTTACGTAAAACGTGGTAAAGGCAAGTCGAGTGAGACCTGCACAGAATCATGGATGTCCTTATTCAAATTAGCGGCTGTGACAATGGAATGCATAAATCGCAGATCGAAATGGAAACGAAGGTTTCCCAGGAGCTCTCTCATTCAGCCGGTTTTATCGTGACATTTCGTTCCTTGAAATCTACATAGTGAACAATGTCTCAACAGCAGGATGTACTGGAATCAACCGCGTGGAGAGCTTATGTGAGGATGGAATTAGATCAGACGCAACGGTGATAGCAGGACGCATTGGAGTGTCAAGAAGGGTCATTTCCCGACTGTGGAAACAATTCGAGGATACGATAAGTGTTCGAAGGGCCAAGTTAAAGGCTGTCCCCGAGCAACTACAGCAACGGACGACGTTGTTCCTGTTTAACAGTTTTCCGGAACAGGCGGCAAAATGCTATTCAACACGACCAGGTTGGCAACTCCAACCGTCCGCAATTGCTTTCAACAAGGCTGCCTATAGACACGTAGATTAAAGGTATGGGGCTCTTCAAACGGGTACGACCCGTAGAAACTGAGGAGAAATTCATCGTGTTTGGGGCCATAACGAGTGGCGATAAGTTCCCTTCTCTGACAAGTCGCGATTCAGTTTGGACTCTGAAAATACAAGATTTCGTGTGTTGAGATAACACGATACAAGAAATAATCCAGATTTTGAACAAGAAATATCGAATTACGATGGAAACGACTTCATGGTCTGAACAGACATAAATGTTTTGTTTTTGAATGACAAAATAAGCCAGAACACAAGCGTATATAGATTGAGAAAGTGATTGAGAGTTTAAGGGGGTAGGTAGAATACGCATCGGTGGACGTACGAACCTGTAAGTTTCTCGAAACCGCGGCCTGAAGGGAAAGATTTATAAAGACGAGATTCTGAAACATATTGTTATCCCGTATGTTACAGCAGCCTGTGATCCGTTCTTTCTCATAGAAAATAATGCTTGACTTCATAGAGCTCGGCTAATAGACCACACGCTTCAAGAGAAGAGAACCGAATGCATGGAGTGGTCAGCGTTCTACGCTGACAGAAATCCAATTGAGGATGCTGGTGACAACACATAGAAGAAGTCACAGGAGACGCATATGCCGTATTAAATCCGTTTTTTTTGTGGCACAGTAAATACAAAGACTCGCCAAGTTTTCCCACTCCACTGGGAGGCTCTTGAAAGGCAATGGTAGACATAAAATGAAGGGAGTTGGAACACGTAAGGAACAAAGATAATTTTTTTAAAATAAACCGGGTGACATCACGAGCATATTGCACGCATTTTTATCACACAATACACGGTTGGTCGCGATGTGTTTTCATCTTTTAATAACGCATACCAATCTTTTGGTAGTTCAGTAGAAACTATATCATTGCATGCTAGTTTTCTGGAAAGTATTTCGACTGTTTCCCTGATGGCAGTCTCTTTGAAGTTCGTGCATGGGGCAATTTTTCTAGTACACTGGCGGAAAGTGAAAAAAGAACACCAAGAAGGAATTGGCGGACGATCATGAAATTTACATATGTTAGTGTGGTCAAGTTTACGAAGGTGTGGTGTTAATTTCGGGACCAACCGGTAAGCGCTTACGCTACAGCACGGCATAATATGAAAATGATCGTCGGTGGCTTTTAAGGAGTACTGCGAAGTGAATGTAATCAGTCGTCAGCGTATGGACACGTGCGAAGACCCTGAAGAAGCTGCAGTGCCTGGAAATGGAAGACGTGTACGATTTCAGCAGTTATCGGACTTTGAACAAGGTCGTCTAGTCGGACTCCGTGAGGCCGGGTGGTCGTATCGTCGTATTGCGGAGCGAATTGGACAGAAAGTATCGGTGTTGGTACGATGGTGGCGTAGATGGTCCGCGGAACATTCCCACACGAGAAGACGTAGAACCGGGAGTCACAGACGGACTGATGAGCGGACTGATCGACGCATAAGCAGAGCTGTTTTGTCAAGCAGAACATCCACAACGACGCAAATCCGAGCTGTCGTTGCACCTGAGGTGACTGTGCGAACAATCCGCAACCGTCTACTGAATGCAATACTACGTGCACGTGTGCCTCTGGCATGTGTACCTCGGACTCCAGCCCACCGTCAGGAACGGCTGCAGTGGTGTCGCCGACATCTGCCCTAGAGAACGCAATGGCGATCTGTCGTGTTCAGCGATGAAATCAGATTCTGCTTGGGAGCCTCCGATGGCCGTATGCGTGTTCGCAGACGCACAGGGGAGCGTTTCCACCCTTCTTCCATCCGCCAGTGACACACAGAGCATACACCTGGTCTGCTGGTGTGGGGAGCGATCAGCTATCACTCACGTACACAACTAGTGTTTGTACCTGTTATGTTAAACAGCACCTTCTACATCAACAACATCAATCAGCCCGTTGTTGTGCCATTTGTAAGGTCGGTCCATCGTGGTGTTTTCCAGCCAGATAACGCACGCCCATACACATGCACGTGCAACACAACATGCACTTCAGTGTGTGAGACAACTTCCATGGCCTGCACGTTAACCAGATTTGTCCCCCATTGAGCACGTGTGGGATTATATGGGAAAACGACTTATCCGGTCTCCACGGCCAGCCACGACCATCCCCGTGTTACGCGTCCAGGTTGAGGATGCTTGGAACTCAATACCCCAAAATTACATCCAACATCTGTACGACAGACTCCATGCCAGAATTGTACAGTGTGAAGCAGTTCATGGCGGTTCAACCTCGTACTAACCATGTTACTTGGAAATGTTAATTTTCAGTTTACCAGCAAATACAGCTGTATTTTGCTAAATGTTTTGGTCACGTTATCTTCTGTATTCCGCTGTTTTGCTGTATAAATTTCGTTGGTATCAGACGTTTCCTTCTTGGTGTTCTTTTTTCACTTTCCGCTAGTGTATTATTCCATAGTGGAGCGGCCGATGTATGCGTGACTTCTCAATCGATGATTGTATTCTGCATGTCCTGGTTGACATTTCACACGTGCTCTTTTAATCTAGTGTCCAAGGACCACTTTGTCATTCCGATATATATAAATATGTTTTCGGTGTTGTCAATATAAACCAACGGTATATCGTACAAACCTTCGTTTTCTTTCTCACACTGCCTCTCCTTGCAACTTCATAATATATGTGATAACGAAATCAGGGACTTCATTGCTATCAATGTGTTGTGTTTACGTAATAACTGAATGATACAAATTCGTCTAATATGGTCGTGATGTCACCCACGTTATTTTAAAAATCATTTTTGTTCCTTAGGTGTTCCAATTCCTTGCATATTATGTTTACAATTGCTTTGAAACAGTCTTCCAGTGGAGTGCGAAAATTTGGCGAATCTTTTTACTTACTACGCCTCGAAAATAAATTGATTTAACAGGCTGTATGTTTTTCTTGAGTGTTCACAGTGTGATATATTTCTAATTACGTTACTTAGCAGATGTATTGTACTTCGGCCGGCACCCCTATTAATTTGCATGTCCATGAGAATGCCCGTATTGAGGAGCAGTAGAGGTAGGACATACCTCTTTGATAAACTCATCAATTCCATGCCACCAAGGTGTGCAGCAGTCTTATCCGGTCGAGGGGATCCCACTCTCTACTTCAAGAAAGTTACCACCTTCAAAATGTCCTTTTTTGTTGTTGTATAGATATGCATATTGTTTTAAGGCATAACACATCATGTGTATTAAATGATAGTGTTGCTAAAATTCGTTAAGGTGCCTTATCTTTCCTCTGCTACTTAATGTTCTACTATAAGTTACGTAAAAATAATATTTTACGTTCAACAAAATCAGTCGCACATGATTATTTTTTTTTACCATTTCGCTTGGTCTTCTAAGTCTTCTAAACCCGGTAAATAGCAATCGGAAAACGTTCCGCGTAAGTGAAAAATAATGACACGATTAATATTTCTTTTAACATAACTTTTGATCCAGTTACATAATTCAAGGAATACCCAAAGAGAAAAAAAATCTAAATTTTGGGCTGCTGAATCCGAGCAGAAGAACTGCGACTGGAAGAGAGTAAACCCCGAAATGAAACATGCCCTTTTTGAATCTGTTGACGTTTGATTTATGGGCAAACGCATACGCACATAATGACGGCAGGAAGTACGCTTTCCGCTGCGTTAATTGGACTCTGTGATTGTGTTCTTTTTCTTCCCGGTAAGCTCTAGCTAACTGTAAGGAAAGGATCTGCAGGAGTCGGTAATTTGCATTTCCCTTCATTTCATCAGGAATAGTAACAAAATAACGTATTTTAACTTCACTTGATTGAAAATAACTAAACTTTTTGCTCACTAAATTGTAAAACTTTTCGAGAGCGGAAGCCGAAATTTCCCTATTGTATTCGAAATAAAACATTTAAGCATTACTGCCATCGCTGCTGATTTAAACTTAAAATTCAAAACTTTTATAAAAATTTGAGATCTACATATTCCAATTTTGGAATAAAAAACCGGAAAAAAAGAATTAGACTAGAGATTGAGGTGTCACCATGATTACGTTCACTTATCTTCTTAAGAGGCCTGCCCAGTTGGATGACATATAGACTCATGCTCTGCGTTTTTACTTCTTTCTTACGGTGATATTCATATATAAATATATATCAATAAATAATAACACAAGGAACTGTACACCAACTATAATAAATAATGCATTGTCTTATCTGGATGTTTTACTGAGTAAATCGCCTGAGAATCGCTTCCGTACAGAAGTCTACTACAAACCCACTTCCTTTCCCAACCTGATGCTCCGTAGCTCATTCTGCCCGACTGATTACAAGACAGCTTTATTCCGTTATCGAATCAGAAGAGCATTCGACATCTCCTCCGATGTTCCTTCTAGACTAAGCGAATTAAAAAGCGTTATGAATTTGGCAACCGAGGCAGGATACGATCCGAACATGGTACATAGATATATCGAAAGAAACAAAAAGAGGCATACCGATCTTTCTATGTCGCGGCTACGCTATCTGGGCTCTATTCCGTACGTACCAAATATTTCCTATAAGCTCAAGAACGTGCTCAGAAAGATGAACCTCGGTGTCGGCATAAGATCTCCGACACCTTTATATGCTATGCTTAAGCGAAATACTGACGAGCTCCCATTTTCCAACGAAACAGGTGTTTATGCCGTCCCTCTACAATATCCGGATGGCTCCAAGCGATTCTACATTGGGATGACTAAACGTTCATTTAGAATTAGAGTCAACGAACATAAGAGGGACATAAAGAACGGAAAATTAACCACGGCCCTGTCCAGAGAAGTCCAGTTCAAGTCCGCCGATCCTATGTGGGATAACATAAAGAAATTAGCTGCCTACTCTACTCCAAAATCCACTGCCATTCGGGAAACATTGGAGATCATTACAAACGATGAGGCCTGCAATGATAGCGTCTCGCTAGAATTACCACGAATTTGGAACCAATTCTTCAAATAATGAATGCCTTTTTTTCCTCCAAGGATTCCGCGTGCAATACGAACATGATGTCACGTGTTTTTATTGAATAATTACGTTCGCATCTCTTCGTTTATTGTCAAGTCAACTCACCGCGTTCAAATTCTTGAAACGTTCTGTTATCCAGTTTGCAGTTTGCTGTCTACCTTCCTTGAGAAAGCCATCTGGTTGATGTGCGAAAGCTTGGAAACCTTGATTTTATATACGCCAATAAATTCGGATAACTAGTACAGTTGTACTATCTTATAAATATATATCATTTTCTAAATACGTAGAAAATTACTGAAGTTGGAAGAAGTACTTACCCTTACTATTACAATCAAGCGTGTCATCCTTGTAAAGACTCAAATACATTATAATTTCTGCATTTGCTCTTTGCGGTTGTAGCAACGCGACATGGAATTATATAGTGTGTCATTTTTAAAACAAAGCGAAATGTTTTCCAGAAAATTTCTTTTGAACGTTTAGGCTTAAGAGTCATCTCAGAGAGAGCAGTAAAAATCGTGGTGAGATTAAATTAAAAAAAAAAAAAAACGCAATGGAAAAATTAAAAGGACTCAGTTCAAAACTGTCTTTATTTGACATATTGGTAGAAAATATCCATGAAAAAAACATTACAAATATACGCGATTCTTAATAACACAGCAAGAATATTAACATGTTTGATATTGCTGTATGAAGTCAAAAAGCTGTCCCAGAAGGAACTTGCCTACATTTTCTTTGCTTTCGAATGAGAAAAGATAAGACACAAATTTTGAAGAACAGTATTTCTGATCAACACGTGCTTTTCCACAAACGGAGTAATGAAACTGACAAAATAGTTCGTACAAGTTTTACTGTCAGTGAAAATATTGCAAAGCATTCAAAGCATTATTCCGAAGAATGCTTTGTTAAAGAATGTGCCAGTGATGTCATCGAATAATTGTATCCTAATAAAATCTAAGACGTTGAACAAATAAGTCTTTCTCCCTGGACAGTGATGACACGTGTCAAACGGACGATTACATAATATTAAGTCTTATGAAACTGGCGTCATAGTTTGCTCTAGACAAAAGAAAAAACGCAGTCGATGCCTCTCAGTTGGCTATATTTCTCCATAGATTCGATGCAAAATAAGAGAAGACATTTTACAAGAAGTAACAAATTCTGCTAATGAATTCGACTTTAGTAGGGAAATATTATTTCATATAACTTCGATAATTTGTTCTTAACAGGAAGGATTTTTTTAACAATGAAACTAATTTTATATAACTTCGTTAATTTATTTTATATAACTTCGTTAATTTGAAAACTCATTGTTGTTTTACTTGAAAGACTTTATTGTGCTCTGGTTAGTAGGCCTTGAGCGAACTGTTTTTATATCAATTATTCATACTGTCCAGTCTTGTAGTTAAACTTGATCATAACTTGCGGATTGCCAGTTTACTGATACTACATTTTCTGATTTCAAATTATTTATTAACGAAATTACTTTGCAAAACGTTGTAAATAAAAAAGAATCTTGCACGACAAGGGGCCCGTATTGGTTCTCCCGAAACCATTTTCATAAATGTTTGGGACAATCACGGCAAAAAACATTATACAAACCTTGCTTACCTTTATTGATTCCTATCAACTTCTTCTGTAATAAGAATTCCAGAGTTCCCTTTACTTTGTTTTTCGGTTTTTGAACTGACATATACGAAATACTGATGCTGACCATGATAACATATACGAAATACTATATTAAAAAATGACATATACGAAATACTGATACCACCATGTAATACTGATCCTGACCTTGGCTACGTATAACGGACGCTCGCTACCTTCTGATTTAAGGCTCCTTGAATTGGAAGAAGAACTACAAAGCATCAAGTGGGACATAGTCCGGCTAAGTGAGGTAAGGAGAAAAGGAGAAGATCTCATTTAACTGGAAAGTGGACATCTCTTCTATTATCGTGGGACAGATACTGGCAGAACTAGTGGTGTTGGATTTATAATAAACAAGAAACTGAAGGATAAACTTGTAGAAGTTCCTCTGACATAGCTGCACGACTTGTTATCCAACTCTCGAGAAGATATCAGGCTCAGATTATTGAAGCGTATGCACCCACTACAAGCCATCCTGAAGAAGAGATTGAATAATTTTATGAAGAAATTCGTCATCTAAATAACACAGGCAAGCAGCACTTGAAGATCATTATGGTAGATTTCAATGCGAAAATAGGGCAACGGCAACAGAATGAAACTTTAGTAGGTAAATTCGGTCACCGTAACAGAAACCAGCGTGGAAATACTCTCGTAGAATTTGTAGAGGCAGAAGCGTGTTTCATCATGAATTCCTTATTCAAGAAAAAGCCGGAAAGGAAATGGACATGGAGTAATCCCAATGGATTGAAAAGTGAAATTGATTTTATTATGTGTAACAAGAAATTTGTCATGGAAAACTGCAGTGTTCTAAACAAATTCAACACAGGTAGTGACCATAGAATGGTAAGATGTAATGTGGCCGTCAATGCTAAACTTGAGCGTGGCAAGCTCATAAAACAAAAAAAGTGAATTGACACGACCAACCTTAATAAAAATCATAATAACTTCAAATTGGAGCTGAGGAACAAATTCTCTGCTCTAGAAGGTATAACGTCGGAAGAAGTGGACACTCTGAAGTTAACAGAAAACTTACCAAGGCTCATATAGGAACAGCAACAAAAATAGCTCGAACTAAGAACAAGTTGCATAAGAACAAATTATCAGGAAAAAACAAAATTCTGATGCAAAAAAGAAGAAAGTTGAAAACAACTAAAGGAGATGTGACTTCCAAAGTAGAATATATAGAGCTATGCTAGACGGTACGAAAAGTATCGCTGAAGATGTAAGGAAATTCAACTGTGAACTAGTGAGGAAAGCAGTTGAAAACAACCAAAGCCTAGAGAGGGCAATGGGACATCTGAGTAAGGGAAGAAAACAGATTATGACTCTCAGAAAAGAAGATCGTTCTGTAACAAGAAAAAGAAATGGAGGTGAACTTTTGACAAGAGTGAAAAATTTCTACACAAAACTATGTAAACGGAATGAAACATGAACACCAGATATTACAAAAGGTACCAGAGTTCTTCCAGGGCTCCCAGCAGAAGTTGTACATGCAATCAAAAACATGAAACGATGAAAAGCTCCAGAAGGAGAAATTACCGTATACATCTAACAAGAAACAAGTGGAGAAATTGAAACAGTACTCGGCAAAGTTTTCACTCGATGCATTAACGAAGGGAAGATTACTGAGGATTTTAACAATGCTGCAATGATCATGCTGCATAAAAAATGTGACATTGAGGATCTCAGGAACTACAGACCTATCAGCCTCCTATCAGTGGTTTATAAACTATCCACTAAAGTTCTTTCACACCGCTTGAAGGTGACAATGGACATGGCTCCATTAAAAGAACAAGTTGGATTCAGGAGTGGCTACAGCACTATAGATCATATCCACGTACTGAGAGAACTAATTGAAAGAGCGAGGGAATATGTACTTCTATTATGCATGGCTTTTATCAATTATAAAAAGTCCTTTGTTTCGGTGATGCCATCAGCAGTTACAATGGCTTTGAAATATTGCGATATTGAAGATGCATACATTAATATTATTCATATCATCTATGAAAATGCAATTGCAAAGATCGGGATGTTTGAGGACACAACACCCATAAAAATTGGAAAAGGAGTGAGAGAAGATGACACTGTATCTCCCAAGCTCTTTAATGCCACATTAGAAAATATCTTTCAATCACTGAACTGAGAAAACAAAGGGATAAAGATTAATCGTGATTATCTAACTCCCCTTCGTTCTTCTGATGACGTAGTCATTTTTGCAACGACCCCATCACAGGTGCAGAGTATGATCCAGGAAATTGCTGACAAGAGTAAAGAAGTGGGATTAAAAATGAACTTTCAGAAGACAAAAGTGATGTACAATACTTTTACAAGAAATGAAGATTTATCGATTGATGAAGAAAAGCTGGAGATAACCAATATCTACCTTTATCGTGGACAGCAGATATCAAGTGAGGGTCACATTGAGGAAGAAATTAATCGGCGTATAAAACTTGCCTGAAGAGCTTTTGGAAGAAACAGTATAATTTTCAACAGCAATATGACATACAAAGATTGCAGACATATCAAAGAAGCATGGAGGAACGCATGCTTGGTGTGACCAGGAGAGATAAGGAGAGGAACTCGTGGATCATAAAAATGACAAGAGTGGAAGACATCATGATCAGAGCCGCCCCGGTGGCGCAGTGGTCTAAGCGATGGCCTCTGATCTTTCGTCCGAACGGGGTCCGGGTTCGAATCCCGGTGAGGCATGGATATTGTGTTTGTCTTTCGGCACTGGCTCTCTACCTTCCCTGGAACCAGTGACCCTAAATTAGGTACGGGCGACTGCTTATAGCCCATTGAGTTGCTCACGGTGGTCGTTAAACCTCCAATCAAAAAAAAAAAAAAAATCATGATCAGGGTCATCATCATCATCATCATTGTCAACGGTTATCAATCCACTGCTGGACGAAGATGTCATAAAGTTTCCTCCACAACGCTCTGTTTTGTGCCAGTCTCTTCCATGTCACTCTCGCATACTTTCGAATTTCATCCACCCTTCTCCCATGTCGTCTTCTTCTGGGTCTTTTCCTGTCCCTTGGAATCCAATCTAAAATTTCGGCTGTCCATCGATGGTCTGTCTTTCTGGCAATATGTCCAGGCCATTGCCATTTCAGGGATTTAACTCTGATCATGATGTCTTCCACTCTTGTCATTTTTCGGATCCACGGGTTCCTCTTCTTATCTCGCCTGGTTACACCAAGCATGCAGCTCTCCATGCTACTTTGAGTTGTCTGCAGCCTTTGTATGTCCCTTTAGTTAAGGTCCACGTCTATGCACCATACGTAAGCACTGGCAGGATGCATTGATCAAACACTTTTCTTTTACGACATAATGGCACATTGCTCTTGAAAATTATGCTGTTTCTTCCAAAAGCTCTCCAGGTAAGTTTTGTACGCCGATTAATTTCTTCATCAATGTGACCCTCACTTGATATCTGCTGTCCAAGATAAACGTATGTGTCCGTTATCCCCAGCTTTTCTCCATCAATCAATACATCTTCATTTCTTGTAAACGCATTGAACATAACTTTTGTCTTCTGAAAGTTCATTTTTAATCGCACTTCTTTACTCTTGTCAGCAAGTTCCTGGATCATACTCTGCAGTTCTGATGGGGTAGTTGCAAAAATTACTACGTCATCAGAAAAACGAAGGTGGGTCAGATAATCTCCATTAAGCTTTATCCCTTTGTTTCCCCAGAGCAGTGATTGAAAGACAATTTCCAATGTGGCATTAAAGAGCTTCGGAGATATGGTATCACCTTGTCTGACTCCCTTTCCAATTTTTATGTGTGTTGTATTTTCAAACAGCCGAATCTTTGCACTTGCATTTTCATAGATGTTATTAATAATATTAATGTATGCATCTTCAATACCGCAGGATTTCAAAGCCATTGTAACTGCTGATGGTTTCACCGATTCTAAGGCCTTTTCGTAATCGATAAAAGCCATGCACAATGGAAGTTGATATTCCCTCGCTCTTTCAATTAGTTCTCTCAGTATGTGGATGTGATCTATAGTGCTGTAGCCACTCCTGAATCCAGCTTGTTCTCTCGGTTGAGAAATGTCCAGTGTTACCTTCAAGCGGTGTGAAAGAACCAGTGAATATTTTATAAACCACTGATAGGAGGCTGATAGATCTGTAGTTTCTGAGATCCTCAATGTCACCTTTTTTATGTAGCATGGTCATTGTAGCGTTGCTCCAATCCTCAGGAATCTTCCCGCATACTTTCGAATTTCATCCACCCATCTCCCGTGTGGTTTTCTTCTGGGTCTTTTCCTGCCCCTTGGAATTCAGTCTAAAATTTCGGCTGTCGATCGAAGGTCTCTCTTTCTGGCAATATGTCCAGCCAGTTGCCATTTCAGGGATTTTATTCTGATCATCATATGATGATCAGAGGTTCAAGGGACGGGAAAAGACCCATAAGATTCTAAGGAACAGGATTCCAAGGGACAGGGAAAGACTCAGAAGAAAACCACATGGGAGATGGGTGGATGAAATTCGAAAGTATGCTGGAGTAATATGGAGGAGACTTGCACAAGACAGACTGTTTTGAAAGAGGCTTGGAGAGACCTTCGTCCAGCAGTGGATTGATAATTGTTGACATGGATGATAATGATATATGCAATCCATTTAAACAAAGACGTCCTGGACTATTTCAACTTTATTTTTTTTAATACAGGTCACATACCCTTGGGTTCATCTTCCGAGTCAATGCCTGCAAATTTATGTGCAATAACCCTGTTCCTTGTTAAATTTTAATTACAGGCCAGCGAATTAGAGAATAGCTGATAAATGTATAGACAGCCATGGAAAATATGTTTGAAGTAATGAGAAATATTAAACAGTTTGACATAATGTCCTGCAGAAAAAAACGAATTTCACGTTAGTTACGGGCAAGTTTCTTTTACATTACCTTCTTTTAAAGTAAATAAGAATACTACATGTTAAATAATTTTTTAATGGTACATTTGGCTTCTAATGACCTAATCAAAGGCGAAATTTTGTGATTTCTTCGAAATCCTGTCTGGAAATTTCTTTTCAGTTTTTCTATAAATATTTTTCTTTTCGGAATATTTACTGTATGCTTACAATTTTTGCATTATCAAAACATGAGTGAGAGCCATACATAAGCAAAATTTTCAAAGAACATTTTTTCAGCCTGTCATTTTTTCCCAATACTAAATGTGTAACAACTTCAACCTGGAATTCCCTAATTGCAAAAAGATATAAAAAATGAGTGATTACGAGAGAAACAAAATTTGTATCTATCAGAGAACAAAAAATGTTTCCAATCACCTGAAGAAATAGAGAGATTAGCTATTACGTATCGCTCATCAAAGCGACAGCATAGACTAAAATGTGGCCCGTTTAAATATTATCATCATAATGCAACCAGTCGTTTCGTAGCAAAAGTTTTGGTGCGAAAAATGTGGAAATTTTTTTCACCATGGACATCCGTGAATTTGCAAACGAGAAAAAAACATCAAGGAAGAAGTGATTTCAATAAAGGAGTTAACTACTGATGCTGTGCTTGTTTCACTTCTGAAAATTGAATCTAATAGCAATGTGCTTGATTAATAAAAATAATAGGATTCCAATCACGTGGCAGGAGAAAAGGAAGAAGAATATCATCTCAAATTATCTTACGTGTGGAATTAGAGTTTTCCCGATCTGAAGATCGTGATTCTGTTTCAACCTTTTCTGCCAATTCCCCGGTGAAAAAAAGAGTAACACGATCACACGGGGCTTCCTGATATTTCAGCTGAAAATCCATCTTTCATCTTTTGTATTAACTGCAATTGTTGAAATCGGAAAAATATGGAATGAATGAACAAATAATTACTCTCCCTCCGATAACAATATACAAAGAAGATGTTATCGCGTCTAGTCATGTGATATTCCCTGAAACTAGTATTGCCTGTAAATAGAACATGTGTAATCGCATTGGAAACCTGTAACGAAGGAGCGATCTGGGTAAAAGCTGCAACTTTTTTCTGAATCTAACCAAATATCATGTGTGTGGAAATCTGTCTTCTCAATCAGCATAATTACTGAATATTACTAATTTCAATGAGCCGTGCTCGGCCCACAACTTGTTGGCTGTGGGTCGTTTTCCCTCTTGGGAACACCACCAGTGATCATGAACACTTCATAATTTTTGGTATGCTAGAAATGTTCTGTCGAAGTTGTGTAGCCATTTTAATTTGGTCTTTGTGGAACTCGCTGAAGTTCACTGCTTTTCTCATCTGAAGAACAAGAAAATAACACCGATAATGCAGCTCAGTGTTACGTGTTTTTTGTATCGTTTCATGACCTTCACACACACCGTCGTTTACCTGCAGTTGCTTCGATTTGCATACGACGTACTGGTCATACCATTTGTCTTTCTGCGTAAATATGAAGCAGTAAAATGTGCAACTAGCAATATAGATGCGATTTCTATGATTTAATTAAAAATTTATCTGGTTAGTTTCCTTAATTAAAATTTTATATTCACTAAGAAAAGTGTTTAAATTTCAGCATCCATGATTTTCTGGGTTTTTGAAACGTACAATTGTATTGTGTTTACATTGCTGCTCTCAACACATTTAAAAATTAGTAGTTATCTTTTATTTCCTTAATGCTCTTGCATGACGGGAATTGCAAGAACTAATTTTAAAATTTATTTTCTGATGAGTGACAAGCAATGTACGCCTTGTTGGGATTAACATGCTCTATAATATATCAATTTCGACAAATATAATCTGCCTTTATGTCGTGTGCGTCCTTCTGGCAGGTACGTCACATCATCTCCGCCTTATTTTTTTTTTTTTTTTTTTTTTTTTAAGACCCGAGACCGCTTATTCCGGAACAAGTCGCTCTACCAACTGAGCTACGCAGACATGTATTCTGATTCCTATCTGCCTTTATGTCGTGTGCGTCCTTCTGGCAGGTACGTCACATCTCCTGGTACGTTACACAAAGCATAACCAAAGCTATGGGTTCAACCGGAAACAAAACGTCTTCCACAAAACTTCTGTCGTACATAAATTCATTTATATTTCTTTTTTTCTTTCTATTCGGAGACATTGTGAAACTACCAATAACGACATACCGCACATATCTTAATAAAAAAAAACAGGTTTTTACTACTTGTACTTTCGCACGATTACACGAAGCATTACACTCTTCCGAAAGATACATCCCACTCCTGTTGTATTTTTCCGCGCATTCACTATCAACTCGTACTCCGTTCCGACACACGGAAACTTCACGTGCTGGCCGTTAGCATAGCTTCAACCTCCCGCACCAACTGCTGCAAACCATCATACTAGCAGGTTAATACTTCGGAAAAAATTATTTCCTTTTATCTACAAATACTATATTTTTGGACCTTTCCCCATTATTTTGTATGCTTAAAAAATGTACGTCGCACTTTTCTCACAGTGTTACATTTTTCCGACGAAATAATTTAGGACGCTGAAGTACACATTTACCGAAATATCACCTATATCAGTAACACTAATTGAATACTTACCTGCATGGGAATTTTTATCCGAGACAGGGGAACGTTTATCCAAATGGAACTTTCTTAAAGGTGTGTAAGGACTTTGTTTCACTCCAAAGTTACCTCACAGTAGTTGTATGTCAATCTCTTTGCAATACGAGGTTCAGGTATAAAAATTCCTTCTTTGTTGGATAATGAGCATTTTCATTTCGGCTGCATGACCTATGAAGTTTAACGGAAAACTTCTCCGCATTAAACAAAAAACAAAAATAAGCAAAAACAAATACGGCCACTAAATGTTGCGACTCAATGAACAACGAACTGCAGAGTAGAGAAACATACCACCAATAATCAATGACTCATTTTTTAGAGTTCAGACTAACTGAAACACCCCTCGCGGGAGCTTTTGAGACATTTATCGAATTACGATTTATGTAATCGACCTTCGTAGGGGTAAAGCTTAAAGAGAAGGGCTGACACGTATTCTACGGGTGCACCGTAATACCTCGTACGGTAGAAAAATGTACCGGGTGCTGAAATGGTTTGAGAATACTGCTCTATAATGATGATTTATTTCGCATTTTAGTTTTGCGCTGTTTTCTCGCTCACCCTTTACATGATCTGTTCGCCTTTGCAAAAAAAATTATAACCCAACATTCGACATATACTCATCAAAATGTCTTTGGCACTACGACTGTTATTTATTGCTGCGGAAA